>CM065461.1:44330282-44505282 GCA_032872475.1 Leptopilina myrica (nomen nudum)
CGGTACCGTCCATGAATTTTGAAATTAATTTCCGATGACGTTCTGTTCCCAGGTCTCGAATTGCTTCTGGCACAACTTCTTGTGATAATCTTCTAATTGGTCCTATTGAAGCGTCATAAAATCTGAGCCATTGGGACCAAGTTCCAAATTTATCGTCCTGAAGAAAAAAAAGAAAAAGTACAGTAAAATTCGTAATTTATTTTCTCTAAAGACTTTCTTTCTTAACTATGTGGAAAGAATTCAAACCTTGATTTTTGAGAGGGCCATTACTTGACGATATGCTCTTCTTCTCGTTTCATCGAGATTTAATGATTCTTTTGGATACTCAAACTCTTGACGATTTTTTATAAAGTTCCACAAATTTTCCTGAAAATGGTCAAATGTTTTGTTGCCTTGAAGAAAACATTGTACGTTGAAAATTAAGTGACGAAATTAAAAAATTGTAAAAGAAGTTTACTTGCGATTGAATGAAATCTTCGCCTTCTAAATGCAACTTTAATGACTTCCAATTAAAACTCGCTCGTTTTCGATATTCATCCAGTGGTCCATTCGGTAAGTTATGAATTAATTCCATTTTCCTCTGAGTTTAAATTTCTATTAAACTAATTTTAATAATTAATAATAATAATAATAATAGAGTATAAAAAATATTATGAAAAGATAACAAAGTAAGGTAAATAAAGTAAATAAATAATAATAAATAAAGTAAATAATAAAAATATATAACTATCAAATTTTTATAAACATTCTTATAATTTTTGAAATTTATTATATTTTTTGTTATATTTCGAAAAAACTGAAAATACTATAAAAACTATTATTATTGTTTTAAAAACAAACTACTTTAGTTCTGGAGGTTAATCATTCTAAAAATAGAACAAATTTATTCACGAGATTTACTTTTTAAATAATTCAGACAATTAAAACTTTATTTTTACCTTTTTTGATAAAATTTTATTGTTTTGTTTGAAAACAAAGTAACAAATTTATTTTAAAATATAGAAACACATATATATTTATTATTATTTATTTTATAAATCAGTAGTTATATTTGGAATGTTTTAAAGATTGAATTTTTGATATTTAAATCACATAACAAAAAAGTAGACTATATTCTAGAATGACAAGTATAAATTTTCCGCGATATTTTTAACTCATTTAAAAAAAATGATACATTTATAAATGAGAGATAATTTTGAGCTTTGCAAAAGATAAGCTGTTCAATGTCTGATGTATAGAGAAAGTGGGAAAAGAGTGGGAGGGATACAAATTTAGTAAACAAGTTCTCCAACCTCAGCATCATGTCATTTTATTATGATTACACTTTTATATACATAATATGTGGCGTATTAATCTGCATTTAGTTTTGTTTATTTAAATAATTATTATAGTTAATATATTTTAATTTATTTTATTGATTTATTTTAAGTTTTTATTTAAAAATACCTTTCTTTACTTAGAGATGTAAATAAATTTGATAAAATTTAGAAAATCAGTTTCATCAGTAAAGCAATTGAAATAAGTTGAATAATAATTAAAAAAATGATTTTCAAAATATTTGAAAAAATAGTATTTTATTAAAAACTTTACAACATTTGTGCCAACAGTTCTTTATTCGAACTAGTTGGGTATACAATTTTTAAATTTGCAGAACAATGCAATAATTTATTAGATTAACAATTTTTAAATTTAGTTTAAAAAAGTATATATAAATAACAAAAATATATATCCTTAACTCCTTTAAGTTTAATTTTTATTTTTTTAATCAAATTTTGCCTTAATATCGAATTCAATTATAAGTTTGATTTTAATTCCATCCACCATGAAGGACGTTCGAAGTTTTTCGGATCCTTAAAAAAGGTCTCTTCCAAATGTTTGTAAATCTAAAAGTCAAAGTAGGAAGTCGTTAGAAAACATAACTGTGGAGAAATTTGTAAATAATTAAACTGAATAATTCGTAAATTAATTTGCAAATTTGTCTTCTTAATATTTTTGCAGAAATTTACCTCGCCATCTGACATTCCAAGGGGAGAGTTAACAACAAAATCAGGAGGGGCAAGAACGTCCATTAAAGCTACAACTTCACCGAGCAAATCCTTGTTGAGTGAAACAATTCCCGCACGAAGTAAAACGTCGAGTTTCGAATTTGCCCTTGCAAATCCACCGGCATAAAAGTCGGCCATTCTTTTTTCGAGGGACCAAGCGGAGAATAAGGCACACAATTTTCTCAAAACACGACGTTCCGATTCGAGGAAAACAGGATAATTGATTCGATCCATGAAAATTTTCACTATCGCATGCTGAAAAAGTGTAAAAATAAAAGTGATATTGTTTTGTCAATTATTTCCTTTGCAAAACCCTCTTACCTCAGCGTAAACCAATGACAAGGTACGAGCAAAGAACATTTGTGAATTGTTACGAATCTCAAAAGAAGTCATTCCTTGTTTTCTTAAAATTTGCGTTTGCTCGTAAGTTTTTTTGAGATAGTAGCAAATCAACCATTTGTGCATGTTGAGAAGATCTAGAAAAATTTTGTTTCTTTAATGTTTAGTTTTGTTTCGTCGATTATGTTAAATTAAATAGAAATTAATTTTTTATTTCAGATGTTTCAGTTGAATTACTGTCGAGTTTTAGTGTTTCCTCGATGCTAGTGGCGTGGAATTTTTGTGAAAGAATGTAAGCAGAAGATTCTATAAACGTCGCTGATTCAAGAGGGGTGGAAATTCGTTTTCCTTGTTTAAAACTGTCCCATTGATTTAAAAGCCAGTTACTCGCCTGTTGAATTAAAACAGTGTTTTCTCCCTCGTAAGTACAACTGGCGTCGTTTGCAGCTCTCATTTCTCCTAATCGAGATGCTGTTTGGAAAATCAAATCAAAATTGTTCTCTGTATTTTTAATTGTAAAAGTAAAAATTTTATTTTATATTCATTATGAAATTATAGTGATTTTAAGAAACCTTTTAGGTATCCGTGTCCACCACAGGCTTCTCTGCAATCCTGAATTGCGTCGCGAGCTAACCATCCAGAAAGAGGTTTCGTAGCTGACGAAAGTGCGTGAAATTCCGTTACCGCAGCGACAGTAGTTTTTAAATTTTGGGTTTTTTTCGAATCAACCATTTCGAGGATTTCATAACTGAAGACTGTCAGTGCGTACAAAGCTGCTAAATGAGGGAAAAGTCTCCCTTGCTGTATGTAATTAAAACTAAAATTATTATTTTTTCATTATATATTGTTTTGTCTTTATTTACATTTAATTTCTCATTTTATCTTTATTTTCTTTTTCTTATTTTGTAGTTATTCTTTTTATTTTTGATAATTTGACCTCACCTGAACCTGGTACTCGATTACTGGTATTTCCTCTTTTTCTGGAAATCCAAATTGCCTTCTCGATGCACAATATCGAATTGCAATTATCAAAGCAAGTCTCATGTACATTGTATTATTGTAAGTAATTCTTATTCTGCCAGTAGAAAGAGGACTTATGGTTGATCCTGATAAAAATCGAAACATTTCTTGTTCACTAAAGAACTTATTTAATCAATAAAACTAATTAAATAATTAAAAAATAATAATAAATGTGAAAGATTCTCTCACCGAAACGTTGACTAGAATCTTTTAAGAGTGTAACATATTTTCCGTCCTTTGTTACATCGGCAATTTTATTGAGAAGGCATTCACGAGGTACAAAATAATTTTTAAACAACAAGAAACCATTATCCAAACCATTGAGACCAATTTTTTCGCCCATATCGCCAACAATTATTCCCGGCAAAGGTAAAATTGTTTCTGGATCTCGAATCGGAATAATAAATGGATGGAGACCATGGTTTTTTCCATCGGGAGTTATTAATTGCGCATAAAGAAGTGCATGCGTCGCTGTTTTTCCTGGGGAACAAATTAATATTCTAGAAAAAACGTTTTCAATTAATTTCCATCTGCATATATTAATTCAGTTTTCTAATAATTTAAATACGGTTTTTTTCCTTTTAACATCATCTTTAAAATAATTTTTTTTACAGATTACCCAATACTCCGGACCAGCACTTGGCAGCTTGGAAATTTGGCGTGTTGATAGTAAAACTTTCCGTTTCAACATTATACGATGCTGTGGTTTGCAAGCCCTTTAGGTTCGTTCCATGAGAAATTTCCGTGAAACATAAACAACTTCGAAACTGAAATATTGAATTTTACGCTTCATATAATTGAAGGTATGATTATTATCATTTATAATATAAACAGGGAAACAAAATAACAAAAAAACTTACTGCTCCACTTCTAAATTTTTCCATCAATTTTTGATGATGTTCGGTTCCTAAATCGATAATTGCATTTGAAACTGTTCGTCGACTGAGCGCATTTAACAGTGGCAGTGAAGTATCGTAAAGACTGAGTAAAAAAGGCCATCTGTATGGCTTATCATCCTAGAACAAGATTTTTTCCATTTATTTATATTATATTTTAATACTATAACAAATTTTTTTTCTTTTTATGAGATAAAATATTGATATTTGCAAAATTAGAAATTTAAATGAGTCTCACATCAATTTTAGAGATTTCGTTGACTTGTCGATAACATCTTCTACGTGTTTCATCTAAATTTAACGATCTTTTCGGGTGCTGGAATTCTGGATTTTTTTCAAGAAACTTCCATAATTCTTCCTATGTAATTAATTAAATTTTCATTTTCAAATAAAATTTCTTTTAAAAGATTAATTTTTTATTCTAGAAAAGTATGAATATTACTTGAGATCTCACGAACTTTTCACCTTCTAAGTGAATCTTAAACGACTTCCAATTGAAACTCGCTCTCTTTCTATATTCTTGTAATGGTCCATTTTTCGGTAAATCTCGTATCGTATCCATTTAAAATTCTTGTACCTAAAAATCAAAACTTCTTAACGAAGTTCATTTTATAAAAATAATTAATAATCATAAAGAATCTAGTGTTTATTTAAATATTACGAATTCTAATTTTACTTTTCAAAATTTATTTATTTTAGAGTATTAAATTTAGAATATTTATAAATAAATGTATTAATATAAATATATAGTATAAATAATGATGAAACTAACCTCTCAAGAGAATATAATTTTTTTCCGTTTAAATCCAAGTTCTCTGTCTAACAGAATGAAATCTCAAAATATTCCTTATTAGCGAATAATATTTGTCAAATAAATAAATAAATTTTTCAATGACTTGCTAAAATATTTAACATTGTATTTATCTTTGTTTCACAGCGAAAGATAAACATACTCGTAACTCCCCTCTCTCACTCTGGAACGAGTTGATGATACGATATTACGATAATATAAATTTTAGTAAAGTGGGAGAGAGCCTGTATAGAAGAAGGGGTAAAATTTATTTCAAATTAATGATATTTTCATTTTATTATTTCTAATAATAAATAAAAACAACATTGCTGAATGAAAATATTCACCAATTACCTATGTGAATTTCTTATTCATTATTAAAATAAACTAAATACCTGTTTGTGATAATTTTTTTACACGAGAAGCTTTTTCAAATAAAAGAAACCTAAAATTTTCAACTCTTATAAAAGTTTTTCAGTTTGACAAGTACTTTATAAAATGGATGGACAAGCATTTTACAAAGTTTTTGAAAAAAGTTTTGCTCTTTAATGGAATTAAAATATAAATAAACTCCAAAACTAATTAAAAAAATAATTTTAACAATGAAGTAATGAAAAAAGAAGGACATAAGAATAAATAATTTGGTTTTTTAAAAATAATAATAAATTTAAAAAGTAAAATATGTAAATTTCTCAAAAAATACAATTTTTATTTACAAAACATTCTATAAGTACATTTCGATATAAATATATATAAAAAATGGGAAAAAAATATATTTTACAATTTTATTATTTTGTTCTCAGTTTTATAAAAATGTTGTATGTCATTTTTATAGTTTTGATCGACTAATTTCCCGCCACCATGCGGGACGTTCAAGATTTTCCGGATTTTCCATAAAGGCTTTTTCCAAATGTTTGTAAATCTAAACCAAAACATTCGACACTAATTATTGGAAGAAGAAAATTTCTTATCGGTAAGAATTTATAGCAAATACTAATGAAATTATGTAAACATTCTTTTTTATTATTTACCTCGCCATCAGACATTCCGAGTGGGGAATTTAAAATAAAATCCGGTGGAGCTAAAGTGTCAACCAATGCCACAGCATCCTTGACTAGATCTTTGCTAACAGAGATTATTCCATCGCGAAGAAAAATGTCAATTTTCGATTCAGGAATTGCATATCCACCGGCAAATAAATCACTCAGTCTTCTCTCGAGGGACCAAGCGGCGTACAATGAGCATAATTTTGTCAAAACCAATTTCTCCTCACTTTTAAATTCTTCATTTTTAATTCGATGACAGAAATTCTGGATAATTGCATGCTGGAAAAAAGTGAAATTTCTTTTAATAATAAAGTTATCAAGTTTAATAAAAGAATCATCTAGAATTAGAAAATACCTCTGCGTAAATTAGACTCAAGGTTCGTGCAAAATAGGTCTGGGAATCGTTTCTCGCTTCGAAATTTCCATTACCATTGTTTTTGAGTATTTGTACTTTTTCGTGAGTCTTCTTTAGATAGTAACAGGTGAGCCATTTAAAAGCGAGTAGAAGATCTGTAAATAATCGATTTTTTGTTTAGAAACTGTTTCGAAAAAAGTGTTTTCTCCACGAAAACATTTTTTTTTCTTTGAAATATAAAGATGAAAAGAGAAAATTTACTGTCAAGCTGCATAGTCTGGTCGATTGAGGTGCAATGAAATTTCATCGAGAGAATTTCTTGAGCTCCTTCGAGAAAATCGGCGGAACCAAGTGGTGATTGAACACGTTTCCCTTGTAAAACATTTCCCCATTGACTCAATAACCAATTACTTGTTTGTTGAATTAAAACGTTATTTTCGCCTTCGTAAGTACAATTTGCATCGTTCTCTGACCTAATGTCACCCAATCGAGATACTATTTAAATATATTAAAATTTAGTTAATTTAATTAAATTAATTTACTTATTCAGATTTGAAAGATTTCTTGTATTTAATTATAAATTAATTCACCTTTCAGATAACCATGACCAGCGCAAGCTTCCCGACAGTCTTGAATTGCATCTCGAGCAGTCCAAGCACAAAGCGGTTTTGTCGCTGAAGATAAAGCGTGAATTTCCATTCCTTTCTCGCTTATCAAATTTTTATCATCTGAGGTAAGCATGTCTATGTGAAAGTCTCTTGAAATTTTTGAAAATCCATGAGCAAATGTCGATAAAGCGTAGGTTGCTGCTAAATGAGGAAATAGTCGTCCTTGCTGGGGAGAATTTTTAAATTTCTAATTAGTAAATTTCAAAAATATTAAACAAATTTTATTTCCTTTAATATAATAATCCTTTTTTTTTAGAAATAACAAGTTGTTGACGACACCTGAACTTGGAATTCAATCACGGGCCACTCTTCTTTTGAATTGGGACCAAATTGTTTTCTAACGGCAACATAACGAATGGCAATCACAGTTGCAAGTGTCAAGTACATTGAACAAATCATTGTAATTGTCACTCTTCCGGTTGACAGAGCACCCAATGACGCCCCTTAAATAATAAAATAGATTTATACAAATGGAAAAAATTAGGTAATTTCTACCGTCGACAAAGTAGATATTTTGGTTTCTCACCGAAAAGTTTGCTTTGATCTTTAATTCGCGCCACATATTGTCCATTTTCGTTGACATCGGCATTTTTGTTCAGTAGAGAAACTCTTGGTACTGAGTAATTTTTAAATAATATAAATCCATTGTCAACGCCATTTAATGCCAATTTCTCCCCCATATCACCAACAATAACACCTGGCATTGGGGAATACGTCTTTGGATCACGAATTTGAATAATGAACGGATGAAGTCCGTGATTTTCGTTATCAGGCGTTACTAATTGTGCATAAACAATCGCGTGTGTTGACGCTTTCCCTACAACAAAAACAAATTGGAAAAATTAAAATTTGTTAAATTGAAAATTAATTCTTTTGAATTTATATTAATTTATAAATTAAAAACTTCTTTTTCTTTACCTAAAGCTCCAGCCCAACATTTTGCGGACTCAAAATTTGGAGAGTTAAAAATAAAATTTTGTGTCTTTGCATCGTATTTAGCGATTGTTTGCATTCCTCTGACATTAGTGCCATGAGCAATTTCGGTTAGAGCAAAGCAACACATAAACTAAAAACGAAAAAGAAAAGAGACTAGGTTAAGGGAGAATAATTATTATATTGTTTCAATAAGAGGCTTTTTTGTTACTCACTTTACCCTGTTGCAAATTTTCTAAAATATTCCAATGCCGTTCTGAGCCAAGTGATAATAGTACTGAAGGAACCATTCCTTGTGTTATTCCGGCAACGATTGGCAATGAAGCATCGTAATGAAAAAGATAATTGAACCAACCGGGATGATCAATTGGCTAAAAGCATTTATCGAAAATCATCATTTTTTTTAATTCACTTATTTTCTATTATCTATATTATCTACTTTCAAGTAAAAATTTCAAATTCTACTAATAGAAACATATTTTCTCTTCTTTTTAAAATAAAGTATAATTTTACCAGAATGTCATTTTCAACTAAAGAATTAAGTTGTCTGTAACATCTTCTTCGAGTTTCGTCCAAATTTAAAGCTTTCACAGGTCTTCGAAATTCGGGATTTGTTTCCATAAATCTCCACAACTTTTGCTGTGAAAAAAAAGATCGATATTTTTTTAAATATAAATAAAATATCTCTAATTTAAACAATTTCATTAATTAATAATATTTTACCTGATATTTTACTAAATCTTCTCCTAATAAATTAACTTTCAACGATTTCCAATTAAATGTGGCTCGTTTGCGATAAATTTCAAGTGGTCCTTTCGGCAAATCTCGAAGTAAATCCATTGCTTTTTTTACGTGTTTTGTGGAAGACCTGAAAAAATAATCATTTAATAAGTTAAAAAACAAAAGTAAACAATTGTCAATTTAATAATTAACATTTTTTCACGAAAAATTGTAATGAATGTGAATGTTTCATTATATAAATAATTAAAATACAATTCTCCTTCTATTCAGACAATTTTCTTTTTAAAAATGCAAATCAATTTTCGAGATAATCGAAGAGTTTTTTTTACATACACACACAGAAAAGAAAATCTGATGGACAAATTGTTCTTGAATTATTAAAGTCGATCAAATTGGAAATTTTTTTCACCAGAGAAAAAGTAATTTATTTTAAACACTAATAAAGTTAACGATCTAATTTCCCAGAACAAAGGTATACTTTTAATTGTTTAGAAGATGATAATTGTCTTACTTTTAATTATGTTTGCAAGTGTCAGCGATCAAAGGTTATGAAAAAAAAATTTTTTGCATTATGAATATAATTAAAATATAGTAATATTAATTAGTGCAAAAACTTGTATCGAGACTAAAATAATAATTACACATTTTGATTATTTTAAATATTCATAATAATTTAAATAATAATGATATATTTGTTTAACAATTAAAATTAATTGGACTTTTTAATTTACAGTGGTTTCAAATTTGAACAAATTTGTTCAAGAAAGGCAAATCAACAACTGCAGGAGTTGGTTGAAAGGATAATTGAAGAAATTAAGAAACCAATTCAATGTATTGTTTATATTGGCGATTTTTACTATCGAGAAGCAATCAAAATTTTCGAACTGAAAATTTCGCAAAAAATCCCCATTTATCAGGTGAGTGTCTCTTAAAAAATGATTTGTTTTTGAACTGAAATTAATTTTGTTTTAAAATTGGATAAAATTTTACAATTTAATTTATTGAATAAATTTTAGTTAAGAATACGGGACAGTCAAAAATTATTTCCTCCAAAGAATCGAATTCTATCGATTTTGAAGAGCAGTCGCAAAAATGCCTGTAATTTGTATCTTATTTTAATGGCAAATGGAATGCAACTTTCAAAATTACTTCAATTCGCCGAGGAGTGAGTATTTAGAAATTCTTTTCTAACTTCTTATTATTATTATTATTATTATTATTATTATTATTATTATTATTATTATTATTACGAAGAAATAATTCAAATTTGTTTTTCAGAAATCGTCTCATTGACACTAGGGCAATGTTTATAATGATGAACGATTTTCGATTGTTCACACCAAATATGCAATATCTTTGGAATCGGATTATAAATGTGATTTTTATAAAGCGCTATAATGTCTTTAAAAGACGTTCCGGTGAGCAAGTAACACGCGAATGGTACGATTTAAATACAATTTATTATCCTGCGACCGTTAAAGGACTTGTTGTGACAAAATATATTGACTCTTGGTATCGTCGTCGATTTCGCTACAACATTGATCATTTTCCACAAAAAACACAAAATTTAAGGGGGAAACGTTTAAGGTTAGGAAAAAGTTGATCTTTTAACGTCGCAGAAGTATTAAATTTAATATAAAGAAACTAATTATTTACAGAGTTGCTGTTTTTCAACATATACCAGCAGTGACGGAGATTGCGATAAAATATTTTAAAACTCCTTTCAAGAAAACATCACAAGCCTTGGGATTGGAATTTGAGGTTTGTACTTTCTTCCTACTTGTCAATATTTTCGAAGAATTTATTGAAAAAATTTTTTAAATAAGTAAAAGTAAATTTTGTTTTTTACTTTATTAGTTTATAAAGTTTAAAGTTTCCTTTATCCTTGTGTTACAGCTCATGAGAATAATTGCTGAATCGATCAATTTTCGAGCAATATTTTACGAGCCGAATAATATAAGCGATGAGAAATGGGGTAGAATTGGAGAGAACGAGACAACAGGATTATTAGGCGAAGCTGTCGATAGAAAAGCTGCATTTTATCTCGGCGATTTACATTACACGTCACGTCATTTAAATATCGTGGATCTAGCCTGGCCTTATAATATCGAATGCCTCACGTTTTTGACGCCCGAATCGCTCACTGAAAACTCATGGAAATTATTAATTCAACCCTTCGAGTAAGTGAAAAGAAATGAATGATTTTATAGTTGTGAGCAAATTTTGAAATTAAGGGAATGACATATTTTTTAAAGTTTGTATTCATGGATCCTGGTATTACTAACGCTGTTAATTGGAGGAATTGTAATTTTTCTCTTCGCCATCTTCTACGAGAGATCAATGATTTTTTGGAAAATTGGAAATAACAACATTGAGGAGACAAAGAAATTAATTAGAACTGTTGATCCGAAGAGTAAGAAGAAAAACGAATTAAGAGAGGAATTCAAGGACGAAACGGAAGGACTTTATTTGTTCAGTGAATTTACAAATAGTATGTTGTATACTTATAGTATGCTGCTGCAAGTTTCATTGCCAATGCTGCCGAGAGTATTTGCAGTAAGAATTTTAATTGGATGGTGGTGGATTTATGCTATTTTGATTACTTGTTCTTATCGCGCAAGTTTAACTGCCGCCCTAGCGAATCCCACTCTCAGGTATTTGGACTATTTTCTTTTATATACATTTTTTTATATTATCAATTTTTCCTTTTTTCGTTTTCAATTCTTCTCTTACGAACATTTGATTCAAAAAGATATAAATATTATTGATCATTAATAAAAGTATAATCATTATATCTTTCAATAATTGATCAGATTTAAAAAAAAAGGAAAATTAAAAGTATAATCAATATTTCTTGGAAAAATTATAATAAAATTATTTTTGCTCGTTAAAATTGATGGCAAAAATGTTGGCAAAAAATTTGAATTGAATCTCCTTGATGAAAAAGCATAAATTCAATCAATAAATATTATTAATTGCAAATTTTAAACATATTTACGAATTTTTGTTTCCAATTTTCAACAAACTACAGCTTTTCGATTATTAAATACTAATGTAATAATAATAATTGTATAATTTTCAGAATGACGATAGATACGATAGAAGAATTATCGAATAGTCCAATAGGAGTTGGCAGTTGGGGTGAAGAGAAGAAAGAATATTTTCTCTCGTCTGGCGATGAAAATCTGCAAAAAATTGGAAATCGCTTTGAAGAGATTACTGACGAGAATGAAGTTGTTGATCGTGTGGCAAAAGGAAGATTCAGTTATTATGAGAATATATTTGTATTGCAACAAGTTCGAGTGAAACGGCAAATCCTTGAATATGAATTAAAAAGAAATGCAAGGGAAAATAATGGAAATTTTGCCGCTGAACGAAATTTACATGTCATGGAGGAATGTGTTGTTAATATGCCAGTGTCAATTGGATTAGATAAGAATTCACCTTTGAAACCTTGCGTTGATGAACTGGTTCTCTTTTTAATTAATGCTACTTTTAATTACTTCTTTTTATCTGATTTATTCTCTATCTTCAAGGTTTAATTTAAAAAAAAAGAAATGTTTCTTTATTCTATTAAATATCTATTTACAAGCTTTTTTAAATTTTTGTAAAATAGAAAAATTTTAAATACGAAAAGTGAAAACTTTATGTTTGTATTTTTCTTTATTTTCAAAAATTAAAATTTATCTACTTTTTTTCGCAGTTGAAACGAGCTATTGAAGTAGGACTGGTGCAAAAATGGTTAAAGGACGCAATGGAATGGTCAAAAATTGTGGAGATGAGACAAGAAAATGAATCTGAGAAAGCTACGGCAAATTTACGGAAATTGCAAGGTGCTTTAGTCGTATTGGCAGCTGGATATACTTTAGGATTTTTCGCTTTATTCGCAGAAATTTTGCACTGGAAATACATTGTCACGAGGAATCCTTTATTCGATAAGTATCATTTGGATTTATTTTACAAAGATAAATTTTAATCTTATTTTCTGTTTCTTTAATTAACAATAATATTTCGTTTCACTAATTAATATTTCTAATATAAAAAATATTCGATAGAATAATTAATTTCAAATTATTCTTGTTCTCTTCGTAAAGAAAGTGGATTATTTTTAGAAAAAATCACGTACCTTAAAGTGAACACTTTATTCAGCTGTAAATCTGATTTGTAATTTGAAAATGTTTACTCACCTTTTACAAAAAAATTATTTTTAAACAGAGAGAAAATTTTTGATCACAGTCTCGCATTGGAGAATAAATAAGACTAACGAGTCAAAGTACTGTGTGCTACTCTCTTATGTATTAAAAACACAGACATTCATCTCAATTTGTGTTTGTGTATTTATAATTCTATGAGTAATTTAAATGTCCTGTTGTGATATAGCTATGACATTTTTGTTCTTGTTTCGCAAAAATTAAAAATCACAATGACACTGATACTTTTTAAAAAATTAAACCTATTTTAAAAAAACAAATGAATTTTTTCTATTTACAATATTCTTTTCTCCGACAAAAAATATTATATACACTTTCTTACATTCTTTTGTGGAAATTTATGGAATTTATCAAGTGATGTGGCAATGACAAACACTTTAAAAATGGCGGTGGATATTCAAAAAAATTAAAAAACGTAAAATCAATTTTCATTGGTTGTTTCATATATTTCCATGAATTTAAACAAAGAGGAGGGAAACAATTTCAAATAATTGTTGTGAATATAGTAAGTAAACAATGTTATATATGTGTTGAGTATTTTTTAGTTTTTGTAGAAAAACAATAAAAATTGTACAAATTATTTATTTGTGACAAGAAGTTAATTAATATTTTAATTACAGTATTTTCATAGTAACTCAACTGATTTGTGCTGACATCCTGTGGTGAGGTCGTGAAAGGGGAAAGAAAATTACTTTATCGACTGAAAACAAGCGGGAAAGAACGGATATTATACTAAAAAAACAGACGTAGAAATATCAAACGTGCTTCCATGAAAAAAAGAGATGAAATTCTGAATAAGAGCAAGAATTCGAAAAATTGCCAAAAAATGTCAAACAAACGAGACAAAGTTATATCGATCTTCCGTGTAATATGTGCGGTGAGTACACAATGTATGGACTGTTTTATTCTTGTGCCAGAATTTTTAGCTAAAATCGCAATTGTTTCGTTTTTAATTATTAATGATAATTCTTAATATCTTAATACTCAATGCTATTTAATTATTACAATTTATTTATTTAATATTATTATGGAGCACAAAATTATAAATCGAAATTAAACAAAAATTTTTGTCTATAACCTATAAATTTTAATTAATTTAATTTTCTTACTTTACATTCTTAATGAATTCGAATATGAATTATTTAATTACCAATTTATAAATATGTCAATTTCCCTTTCTATTAATTTCAACTTCTGAATTTGTTACGTTCATTTCACAGATCTTTCTGATAAAACTATCTTGTCTAGAAAATTATTTACATTTTCCGTTTTCTAAATTTTTTCTCATTTGAACAAGATGCAATTCTGTAATTTTTTTTTTAATTAACCTTCTTGATTATAAATGTGATATTTATTTTAAATACTTTGCATTTTTAATTTACACATAATTAATAAGATAAAAATATGTTTTCCCAAATTCAAATAGTTGTGTAGATTGATATTTTAAACAAATATTCGGGCTATAAAAAAACAAAATTTTTAATACATTCGCTATTTAAATTTCTAGTTGTAAATTTCACCTCTTGCGTATTTTCTCTTCATTTATATTTACATCAGTAATTGAAATTTAAATAAATGAAATAAAATATTGAGGTAATTTTTTTTCTTTCTTATTTATCAA
The DNA here is from genome assembly GCA_032872475.1 of Leptopilina myrica (nomen nudum). Taxonomy (NCBI): domain Eukaryota; kingdom Metazoa; phylum Arthropoda; class Insecta; order Hymenoptera; family Figitidae; genus Leptopilina; species Leptopilina myrica (nomen nudum). The sequence goes on from CM065461.1 coordinate 44,344,948, forward strand.
CGAATTTTTTTTGGGGGAGAAAATATTTTGAAATTATTATTAATAATAATTTATTGGACATAAAAAAAAAAATTTTTCTACATTATTTATTGACATTGTAGTATAATTACACTGTAAAAAATTTTTGGGGTGATTTTACCAAAAATGTTTTGGAAGTAATTTTCACCAAGAATTTGTGGGTAAAAATACACAAAGTTTTTGGTAATTTTACCCAAAACTTTTTGAAAAAATTCCTATAATTTTTTAGGTAAAAATACACAAGATTTTTAGTGATTTTACCCAAACATTTTGGAAGAAATACCTAAAAGTTATTGGGTAAAAATACAAACTTTTTGGTCTCTTTTACTAAAGTTTTGGAAAAAATACCCAAAAATTTTTAGGTAAAATTACACAAATTTTTGTACTTTTACTCAAATTTATGTGTAAAAATACACATTAAATTTTAGGAAAAATATACAAAATTTATGATAATTTTATCTAATCATTTTGAGAAAATACTTAATTGATGAAGTGGAATTATTAATTTTTCATTCATAATTTTAAAAAATTGGATAATAACATTTTTAACAATAATTGTAGATTATAGAGTTTCATTTTATTTTTAAAAATATGTTTTGTTACAAAATATTTTTTCACTTATTATAATAAACAGTTATGAAAAACAATAATAAAATAGTGGGGTTATTATATTAGATTAATCATAATCAACACTTATCATTAAACCACTTATAACGAGAAATTCACAAAATAGTCGATATTCCTGATAATGCACACTAGCTGATTAGGTCATTTAAAAATTCATTATTTTTCACTATTCATAAAATACAACACCACACATATTTTTAATTTGAATTAAAAACCACATTTTTTTATTAAAAACACTGTAAAAACGACAAAATCTTCACGCGCGGACTTAGCTTCTCTAGCAAATGCTGCAGAGCAACTGACGCCAAACGGACCATTTGACAAAAATTTCTAAGAAATTACAGAAAACTTCTAAATATTTCCTTCATTTCTTTTATTTGAAAAATTTCACAAACTTTCCGTTTAAATGAAACTAATGAAAAAAACTGGTATTTGAAAAGTCATAAAAAAGGTTCTTTTGACAGACGAAACCCTTAGCTGGCCACTTAAAGACGAACCAGATGTGACAACATTTGAAAAGAAAAAATATTATACACAACTAATATTCGATATTAAAGCATAAGTGAAGGGAAATTTTTTACTATATATGGTAATATTACACAATTTTTATTAAAATATTAAAAGTTTGAGCTAATAATATAAATTACTCAAAAAAATGTTTAATTTCCAAAAACATTACCCAAACATCTTTGGGTAAAATGGCTTTACCCACAAAATTTGGAAATTTTTCCAAGAGTTTACACAAGCTTTGGGAAAATTTTCCAATTTAATTAGGTAATTTTTCAAAATTTTAGTAAAATTACCAAAAGTTTTTGGTGAAATAATTTTACCCACAAAATTTGGAAATTTTCCCAAGAATTTACCCAAGTTTTAGGAAAATTTTCCAATTTATTTAGGTAATATTTCACAATTTTGGTAGAATTACCAAAAGTTTTGGGTAAAACGACTTTACCCAAAATAATATGAGAAATTACCTAAGAAATGTTAGGAAAATTTACCAATATTTTTTACAGTGTACTTCTTATTTTATTCGAAAATTAATAATTTATGATTATAATTATGAAAAATGGAATATTATGGTAAAAAATATTGCTACAATTTTTTTGTAATAAATTTACACATATTAGGAAAATAATTGTTTAATTGTTGTTGGAAAAATTAGAAAAATTTATTCTAGCATTAATGCTTTTTAACAGCGCGGCAATGATTCAATAGAGTAGTCAATTTTTTCATAGTTGTTTTTTTTTTATTATATATCTTTAAATGTGAGTCACGATTGATCGTTTATATTGATTAGGATTTAGTTCCTGTTTTGGTATCGACAAATTAGACGGGCAGGTTTGACATGGATATTTCATATATATAAACTGGAGGAATTTCTACGCGAGAACTTGACTCGCGGTCTCAATCTATATATTTCTCAATTCCCGTGTGGTCAATTTTTCTGGGTGTTCCAGGAAATTCTTAATTTCAAAAAACTTTGCAGATCCGGTATTGAAATAATGGAATTTACTATTCTTATTGTCATTCACTATAGATACATACTATAAGAATAAATCAATCTCCTTTTTTTACGACCTTGAAAATGATTCATGCGATGCGAACTTCAATTTCCACATCCTTGTCTCTCAATAATAATAATAATAATTATTCACTTTCGAATTGAAATTATTTTAATGGACAAAACTCTATACATATTAGACGTCTCAATGTCATTAAAATTTCAATTCACCCAGTATTGAATTGATTCTAATAAATATCGATAAGCCCGATATTAAAATTTCCCCTCTGGTTGATATTTGATATAATTTACATTTTTTAATACAAAAAAAGTATTTTACTGTAAAAAGTAACGTGTTAATAGTAAACTTAAATGTTGCTGTAAATTAACATATACTTTCATTATTCATTTTTCTCCCAATAATGAATAATTTCTCATACTTTTGAAATCAAAATAATTCTATCTAATTAACAGAATATTTCTCTATCTCAAGACTTGTAAGTTTTTAATTATGAAATTCTCTTCTCAAAAAGCGTGATTTTTGTTTCGTATACGGATACAAAAACTCTTCATCTTTTTTTATATAAAAAAAACTCTTCTTTCTATAACCGTGAATTTTTTCTTCGAAATCTCTTTCAATTAATTAATAGGTTCTAAAAATAGGACAAAAAAGTCATTAGGATTTGCTAATAGCGCTTGTGCATTTTTTAAAAGAGAAGATTTTTTTTGTTTTGATGCATTAGGCTGAATTTTTTTTTTTTATTTAGAAATACTGTGGGAAAAGAAATTTAATATTAAGAGAAAAATATCTCAACATTTTATTGAAACAAATTCAAATTATATAACATTGTTGTAATCATTGTTTGAATTTATGTTTGAAATAATAATTTACAATTGTTTAAATTATTTTTTCACAATAATTCAATTATTTTCCTAAATCAAATTTTTTATAGAGATTCAATTATTTTCAGGAAAAATAAAACTTGAGGGAAAATTTCAATTATTTACAGTGGAATTTTAATCGAGTTCCTCGAAAAATGTAATTATTTTTAAAAATTATATTAACATTTATGTAAATAAAAATTGTAACTTTGCTTTTTTTTCTTTAAAAAAAGGTTCGAATTGAATTGATTAATTTAAATATTGGAAAACAGGAAATTAAAATTTAGACAGAAAAATACAAAACTCTTTTTCTAGTTGAAAAGTTCTAATAACAAATACAATAATCCAAAATTAAAAGTAAAAAAAGAAACAAATCGGAGTCAGTGGAGCGCTAAATTAATCACTGTTAAATAGTTCAGAGAATTTTTTTTTCTTTTTGAAACTAAAATTTTTTTTCGGTGATACTTTCGTTGACTGAATATTTTCGATTTTTGTATTTTTTTTTTATATTTCAGTTTTAATTTTCTATTAACCTTGAGTGACACAATTCAAATGATTAGTGCGAAAAGATTGTTGGCGAAACAGTGCCAGACAATAATACGTGATGTGTTATTAATATATACAGAATATAAAATATTCGTATTGTATACAAGTTTGTGACATTTTCTTTTTCGCAAGCCGCAAAAATTGTCTCGTTTTTCTCTTGATCGACCATATCATTGCGACAATCAATGAGACTTTATTTTCTTATAAAAACTTTTTTCCCTTCTCTCGCATTGACATTGATTTGACCTTGCGAATGTAGATTGACCTTCATCGAGAAGGACTTTTGATCCTCTCAGTCCCGAAACTTATGCGTGTAGCTACGCTTCTTTTAGAACTCAAAACAAAAAATTAACTATTTTATAACGAACATGTTATCAATCATATTTTTCAAAACTGACACTACTGTTTGATTTCTCTTATTTTTGATTTCAAGTGTTTATTTATACAGGTCCAAAATTCAAATATATATATATTTGAAAGCTTCTTGTCTAATTTTGCAAAAAATTTATGTGATTTTCTCAATTTTTATGAAAATTTAAATACAAACTTCCATAAAGTATGTTTTTTCTGCGCATTGACAATGTGTTTCTCCGTTTCGCTTGTATATATTTCCGGGTTCAAGAAACTTAAAACATCCATTAGCTTATTTGCAAAAGTTTTTCGCACACCTTTGAGTAATGATGTAATAAATGTCAATACATTTGTAAAAGATTTATTCGAGAAAAAAAATACTTTGCATTCGAACAATTCGATATCTATTTCCAAGAAACCAATCAATTTTGTACATTCGTTTATAATAAACAAAGAGTAATGACAATTTTATAATCCTGTTATTAAAAAAAAAAGTAGTTAATATTCTTTTTTTATACATCCTCTTTGCATTTCCGGTTATTGCAGATATATTTGTATTAGATTCTGAAAATAAGAAATAATTTTTTACATAATCGATTTTATAACAATTTATAATTTATAACTTTATTTTTTCATTGAAAAATAATTTCTTCCAGTATTGATAACAATAGTTTTTTTAATTATGTATATTTTACTATATTTATTTACGTGGAAAATTTTATTTTCAGAGAAAAAGTAATTGTCACAAATTGATGTTTTAAAAATATTTAATTGCTGTTGAAACATTTTAGCATTAAGGTCAGATTAATGTAGGCGCGGTGATAAATAAATGTGAAATGAAATTCTTTGCGTCAATAAAGTCTAAACGCACGTGTCATGTCAAATTAACAGGAAATTAATTTCTGAATTGATCTGTTTATTATGTAAAAAAATATTTATTTTATAAAACAACATTTGGTGTATTATTGTCGAAGAATAAATAATTGGACCTTGAATTTCTAATGTTGAAATAAAAAAAAATACATGCAGAATCCTCAACTAGGTCAACTACGAGTTCTTTTCTAGAGAAAAAGAAAAAAAATTATGTTCAATATGGATATACATGTTTCAAGAATTATTTTAATATCTAGATTTTATTTAATTAGATTAAAATTAAAATTTTCTTTTCTTCATGTATTTTTTTCTTGTTGTAGGAAAAATGAGACAACACAACTATTTTTCCAGTCCCGGAATTTTGTACTAAAGAAACAGAAAAATTATTAGAAGAAGAATTTTCTGTGCGTACAGAACATTTAATTTGAAGATGGGGAAAAATTTGACATCTCTGAAAGATTAGTAGCAAAATTTGATATTATCGAATATATTAGAAATAGAATAAATATTATGAAAGTTTATATAATTAAAGAAAATGATGAGGAATATTATGTTTGCCGCACAAATACTTCACAATTAATAATACCACAAGGAAAAGTCGTATGCGTGGGATTTGAAGTGTGTGCATACAGTAAAAAAAATTATTTCTCAGTTAAAAGTGGGTCTTGAAAAAGAAAAAGTTTACTCATTGTTTAAAATTCATTCATTATCAAATCATACGTTTAAAAAATATCTAAACACCTTTTAGTGTGAATCAATTGATATATAAAACTGTACTCAATGAATTTAAAAAAAAACCAGACGACTCGTTTTGTAAAAACTAAGTACAGTTATTTTTAAATTCTACTTTAATTAGACAATAAATTACATAATTATGCTAATAATTAGAAAAAACAAATTAGCATTTTTTCATTAATTAATTATGTTTAAATTTAATTATCTCAATTCGTTACTTGATGTTATTTTTTAATAGTAGAAAAATTTATATAAATTTCGATTTTTAATTAGGATTTTCAATTAAATTAGAAATCGTGATTTGTATATGAGAAAAAAGTATCTAAAAAACGTTAATTAGAAATATCTAACTGGATGATCAAAAATACCAAATAGGCAAAAAAAAAGCCCTCGAACTGTGTGCTTTTTTTAATGGGAATTTTTTTTGTGTCTAGAGAAGAAGAAGTCAAGATTGAAAAGATAGAAGAGCGTATTTCAGAATGAAAAGCATTTACATTTGGACATTCACGATGCCCAAACACCTTGTTCAATGTCAAGATGAGTGCAATCCAAAACGGTTCCTGAAACAAAAATTCCGACTGAGTCATTCTTTAGTGTTTTTATATATTAATCAAACGGTTACTATATATTTTTTTATTTTGTTTTTATATTTTATTTTTAAATTCTATTTGTATATTCATGTAACGTTTAGTATAATGATTAATTAATGAACATTGTTAGTAATGTTTTCTTTTGAATTTAATTTCATCTTAATGTTCTCTTTTATATATTTGCTGAAGGTAGCGTGTCAATTATGATTAAATTTTTATCCCCATTCAGGAATGAACTTTATTTTACACGGAATATCTCTCTTATATAGCCGCAGAGAAATCAAATTATGGTGTACCCCCTAACAAGTGTGTGATGTGCCCGACCTTTACCTGACATTTGAGACTTATAGTAACCTGAAGCAAACTAAATTTAACACAATAGAAAATATGGTGTAAAAATTGTCTATTTATTAGAAATTTTAATTTTTTCTTTATAGATGCAGTAAATTTTTCAGTACAACGGTACTTGCAAGACATCTAATTTGATATTACAACCATTATGTTTTAAGCAGATTTGGAAAGTTGCAAAATATAAGATAAATTACAAGATAGGTTTTTTTTCGTCACGGTTTGAATCTCATGAGTACAAGAATATTCTTTAAACATGAGATATTCTATTGATATCTGCAATATCACTACTAGTAGATATTGGATTAACGTCTAATTAAGAACTATTGTAGTCAGCAGCTATATTCGAGTCATTTGATTAAAACTAGATAATCTGCATTTTCTGTATTTTACGAACCTAGGAATTGCAGTTTGATTTCTTGAAAGTTCTACAACTCGCGGTAATTTTGATTCGAAATTCTAATAACGTAGGTCGATAATAATCGATGATGAAGAAGATCCCCAATTTTCTGTTTTTTATTTTTTAAACTTTGCGAATTTTAAATTTGACATTGCAGTTGAAGATTTGAAGAATTTTTAACGTTTCAATTATCGTTGAGTGCGTAAAGTGTTCGTCCTAATATTGACCATAACCCCTGAGTCCAGACGACCCAGTGGATCGTCTGACCTTAAGTTATCTGAACCACTACATTTAATCACCAAGTGCTCCTCTAAGTTTTGCCACATTTAGTTCAAAACTGCATTTAAAGTGAAATTTCTTTTTTGTATTCAAATAATTCAATTCTCGTTGAATTTTCTAGTAAAAAATTGATTAAAAAATGAATTTCAGATAAAAATGTTAAATAATAATTGAATTTGAGAATAATTCACGAAAAATTGACTCAAATTTCTCAATTTGTCATCTACAGGAAAAAGAATTTAAACGAAAATTTATCTTCTGTTTAAAACATAGAATTTGATGATTTAGATTCATTTTAGCTATAATACGTGATTTGGATGCGCTTGAAAAATATGTGCGACTAAACTCATCATTTCTTTACATATATAAATTTTTGTCGAATTTTGACATTCTTTTCGCATCATCTTCGTATGATTTTTGCTGTCAAACTTGACCTCAGAGTTTTTTTTAAGCGGATATTATTATAAGTACACAATTCTCCACGACTGTAACTTATTCTATTGTTGCAAGATATCATCGACTGTAATAACTGACATAGGTTATCTCACACTACGATCAAATGCGTAGCTACCGTCAATTGTAACTCTTTGATTGATATACTGAAAGGAAAAAAAAATTGGGACCAGTATTTAATATGCAATAGGAAAAAAATATTTTACCTGGAACAATTTGAAATTTTTCTACATTAGCGAAGCATTAAAATTTTTTAGTTTGGACTTTCGCTATTTTCGAGAAAAACTATCACTGTTCTGGGTGCAGTATTTTATTACAGTGAGTGGTTCATTATTTGTAGTTTTCTTTTATTCATTTTTATTGGTATTTTTGCTAACAATTGAAATCTATGTAATATGTAGATTATTTGAAAAGAAATAATATTTGTTTATTCTGTTTGTTGAAATAGGTTTGAAGAAAAATATTCGGAACTTGATATACCGAAGAGTGTTGGAGAAATCCCCATTGATATCGAATGCATCTGTAAATGGATTGTACAACTGCACAAGTATTCTCGTTTACTTGATCAATTGCCCACGATATCAAAGTGCCTGCACGGTTGGAGGTGTCAGTTGATGGTTTAGATCGACCTTGAGTCCTAACTGAAAGGACAATGGTCCTCTTGAGCAATATATATATATATCTGTGCCGCAGACACATAATCTAGGCCTGCTGTTGGTGGTGACGTCGTCGTCCGGGGCGATTATGAAGCGACGGGCAACGGCAACGATTGCGGCGCTGCACGTTTGCAAGGAATGAAACAAATAGGCCGGCGACTTTCACCGCCGCGGTTGCTCAGCTTCACTTCGCACCGCGCCGCACTTGGCCCAACAACTTTGTGGAGCTCAACTCTCCGAGATAGTAATGCCTCTCTTTTCAGGTGGGGGATCTTGCTCGCCAGACACGAGACATACCTGAGAAGCGGACGTGTGAATTCTTTTTCCTGAAGTTGACCCGCGCACACGTGATTAATCTCTCCTCTGTGCGGAGACTTTTTCCGTATAATCGGCCAAGTTGTGTTTCACTACCATTGTCGAATTTTTTATTTTTCTGGAAAAACAAAAAAAGCAATGGGTTTTGGTACATGATGACCGAATGTTGATGATGTTGACGATGTTGATGAGGAAGATCGAAATCCCGGCGAAGAGAAGCTAATGTGCAATGTTCGGGGACCTGCGGGTACGAAATTGTGACAATGGTACACCGGACGTCTCGTTTCACCTTTCTGTTTCGTGTGTTGTGTGCTCTGTGGATATCCTTCGCCGTCGGTGTTGGTGAGTACTTTTTTAATGCTAAAACTTTTCCAAAAATTTTAGTTGTGTGCTATGTGTTCTCGCTGAGGATGATGGAGCACGTAATTGAGATGACATTAATGTTGTTGCTAAATATGATGATGGTGTGATAAAGCTCTTGCTGAAAATGGTGATACTGATACTAATGATGATGATAATGATACTAATAATGATGCTGCTAGTGATATTAATAGCAAAGGCAGTTTAAAGTTTTGAGAAACTTGGACAAAATGAAACAGCAAATTTTGTACCTGATCATTTCGAATTCTGTTGAAATGATACCTACTTGATTGAATCCCAAAACGATTACTAGATACCCGTTCGTTTAGGTACAAAAATATTTGAATCCACCCAAAACCATCAGTTAAATTTTCATACATGTTTGTTTCAAATACAATATTTCAAATTATAGCGAAATCCGTTAGTATATACAAATTATTTTGTCTTCAAACAGTTTCTCATATTCGAAAGAAAAAAAGTTGTTGATGATGATAATAATTGTTCAAATAAAAAAGAAACGGTTATACGAGTATTAGAAGAGGAAAACAGTAGTAAATTTTCTGCTTTCAAATATTTAAAATAATTCTTTAGAGAAAATTTATGCCCCAGTGTTTTTGTATAAAGACTTCTTCTTCTCCTCTAAAAGAAGACAACCGAGAATTTATCTACTCCCGGTATAAAATGAAATGCAATAAACATTATACTTGAATTATATCATTTTACGCTTTCAAATATTTGAAATAATTCCTGAAGAGAAAATGATGCGCTTCAAAGTTTATAAATTGAAGGATAACATGTTCCATTAAGTGTTGATGTTTATGGCAAAAAATAGTTGGGTAATGATAAAATATAGTATGTTTGTACTTTTGGTGATAATTATAGACTCTAGAATGTTTGCCTTTCCATAAAAATGATGAAAAAATTGTTGAAAATAAAATCTGAAGTACTTTCAAAAATTCAATCGAAGACGATTTGAAGAATTTACGGCTCGAAATGAAAATTCAGGTACACACGATACGAAATTGAAAGCGAAGTAAAACTCTTGTACCGTTAAAGAATTATTATTGATCAATAGGTTTAATCCTGCATGGTGAAACTTGAGAATAGAGAGGAAAGATTTATTACCGCGGCACCGCACATTCAATTCAATTGAACACCCGAAAGGGAGTTTTCTTTCCAATTCAATATAATACTTCAATTTGTATATTACATTATTTATATCACAAATAAATTAATAAATACGTCCGATCCTGTTAATTTGTATAAAAGATTAAAAAAATCTAATTAATAATTTATAAAAGATTTCTCATCATTTCATCAATATTATCAATTTACATTGATAATTGATTTACATAAAAGAAATTTACACAAAAATTGTAAATGAAATTTGATATTTTTTCTCGAAAATTGTGACGTAAACTATTTCAAACAGAAAGTACTAATTTCAAAATAATTTGATTAGTGATTTTATCGTTCAATTTTTTTAACCAGGAAGTAAACTAAATCTAAAATTTATTTTAAATATCATTTTAGAAAATAATTTAATTCTTTTGACAAATCTTATAACGAATTAAGAAAAAATTTGAATTCTTCCCTTAAAATGTTGTGAATATAATTAAATTTTCTAAAATTAAAATTTTTTTAAATATTTTAGTAAAAATAATTGAATTTTGTCAAAGAATGTTACTATTTATTATTAAAATTGAATTGTTTCGAAGGATTTATTAAATTTTGATTAATTATTAAATACAAAAATCTTAATAGAAATTAAATAACCCACAATACTTATAATTATACCTACAGCTATCATTTATAAAATTTGAAACATTAAAAACTATAATTACTAAATTAGACTAGAAATTGAAAGTTAGTTGTATTTGAATAGTAAAATTTAAAATTGATGGTCTCATCCACATTATATATTGATTCCATCATTTAACTATTTTAAACGAAAGGTCAGTTTTAATTTTAAAAAAAAATTTGATTCTAAACTTTCATTTCTGTACCACCTTTTTTTTATGTATATTTAATTGGATTATAATTTTATTCTAGAATCTCTTTTATTCTGGATCATTTTTTAAATCTTTTTTTTTTATTACTTATATTAAAGTAAAGTTTGATTTGATTATTTAATAACCCATTTATCGTATATATAATAAATCATAAATGTTTGTATGAGGTATAAAAAAATAAAGTGTATCATAAATTTAAGAGAAACTAAAATATATGCTAATTTATTTTTTTATACATATGTAATATTTTTTATTATGTATAAATATTGTGGCTATTTTTTCTTTAATAATAACTGTTTCAAAATTTTTTATGCTTCTTTTATTAATACAATGTAATATTAATTACATAAGTTAATTTAATTTTTATTATTTAAATTTAAATTTAAATTTTAAAATTAAATAAAAAATTTTCACTTTTATTTTAGATTTTCTCTAATTGTTCTAATTAAAAAATGTTTGTTTTTGTTATAAGAAACAAAACTTTTTTTTCCATAAAAATTCACACGTATATGTATTTAATGGAAATAGTTAATATTTTATATTACATAACAACGTTCTAATTCAAGTCTGTATACGTATAATATGAATGTTTGTATTGGTGTATGTGTATTTTATTGCTTTTCGTTATTTGGCAACTGGAGAAAAAATTTCTGTATTTTTAATTAGTTTAAAAACCAGTGACCTTTATAATTAAGATTTGGCAACTTACATATTGATACTGACCAACCCACGCTTGAACCGGTATTTCGGATATTTTTTTCTGACCTTCATTCAGGGTACTTGACTTTTATGAACTCCAAACTATTTGGCCATTAACTTTTGGCTTTTTTTAAATCTCAATTGTATGGAAATTTTTTGCAATTACATACGTTGTATTGTCAATTTTTGTACGTTTGATTGTTTTTATGTGAAACATTGTTTAAAACTTCGTTACGCGAAAATTATTTATTGCTTTTATTGTTATTTTTATTATTATTATCATCATGATCATTATCATTAATATCATAATCATTATTATTATTATCATCATTACCATTAGTATCATGATCATTATTATCATTATCATCATTATTATCTTTCTCGTCATCATGATCATCATCAACATTATTATTATTATTTTAATCACTATTCTTTATGCAATATCTTTCTCGGATTTCTTACCGGTTCTACACACAGTAAAAAGAAAGTCTCATTTTAAGATAATGAGAAATTCAGCTCCTTTAAGTAGCATTTGAAATAAATTGCAAAAATTCAGTAAATGCTGTCTTAAAAATGCTGCAAATTGAGGATAAAGACTTCTTTTTTTTCACCTCCGAATCAAACTTTCTTTCTACTGTATGAGCTTCTTCAAACAAAAACTAATCATAGAGGTGGTAATTTCTTCCACTGTCTTCGTATGTTTTGATACGTTTTTGTCTGAATTTGATGTCATTAAAAAAAACCATAAACAGAAAATTTTACTTTTTGAAAACAAAAAAGTTTCTCACACTTTGCAAAATTTCTTTATTTATGAATACAAATATTTTGTGCACGTATTTCTGTCAAATGAATATTGACTTCTTTTTGACAGACTTTTCTTATTTGGAGTCGATACACGTGTAACGGTTTATATCCGAAAAGAATTTCACATGATTTGCAATCGTTTCTTTTTATATATATATATATATATATATATATATATATATATATATATATCAAAGAACTTATTTCTTGAAATTTTTCTGTAAATTAAAACTTTCGAAATTTAAAATGAAACGGTTTTTTTTGAAATAGTAAAAAATAATTATAATTAATTCGAAAATTGAAATTGGTAGCTAGAAATAAAAAATTGCATAATTTGCATAAACAATTTAGTAATAAAAATAAAAATAAAAATAATGAAATATATTTTTCAAACACTGCAAATTGATTGTATATTTTAATAAGAGTGTAATTTCTATTTATTTAGAAATAACGTGGGAATAATGAAAGAGAAATAATTGTAATAAGAAATGAATGTAACGTAACTTGTATAAATATATATAAGTAGGTACGCGAGTTTAATAGTGAAATTAGGAGCGTTGCACCTCTTCTGTATATTATAACGACTTAACGATGTAACGCGACAATTATAAAATATTCTCACTCTCAACAAAGTGTTGTTTCGACTTAATGTCAGCAGTAATTACTAGTAACGTAGCCATGTTTGTAATTATGCGTCTATCTTACATTGCACCTAAAGATTATCATCCATCTACTCATTAACAAAAGTTGAAGGTTGAACGCGTGTGGTAGTCTCTAATTTACATCACAGACATTGCGAGAAAGTATCTCTCTCTCTCCTTCTTGCCTAAAATTATTATTATTATTATTATTATTATATGATAAGAAATCTACTTTTTTGTTTTAGATTTCAACGCTTTTTGATTTTCTCTTTCTTCAATTAAAATTTTTCAAGAATAAATTAAACAAATATTTCTCAAAATGCAAATTTTTATCCATAGATATTGTAAATATATCTGTAAGAATGAACTTTAATCACGTGGAATCTCGAACAAATTATATATTTAAAGCTTATTTGAAATGAAAAAAATTGAAATATAATTTACATAAGTTAGATTGTAATAAGAGGTGAAAGATTTATTATTAATTTCACAATGTCAGTATAAGGCGAGAAATATATTTATATTGAATTTAATAATTCTCGAGGCATCTGTAACATATATTTAAATTCATTTTCAAATTGCAATTATATCTCTAAACTGTTATTTCATCTCTTTGCCAATGTAAACATTTTAAATGTCGTTCTTGTTTTCCATACGGAAAAATTGTTCATATAAAATGATAATATTTATTTTTATATCATTTCTTATTTCATTTTTATTTATTTTTATTTATTTCTATTTATTTTTATTTATTATAGACGAGACTATTTTGAAATATGGTTTCAAAATAGAAAAATTGATTGGTGTGAGATTGTTATTTATTAACTTGATAACTGCTCACTTGTCAGATTCAATTATAAGATTGTAGTGCAAAACTTTTTCTTTTTAAATTGTATAATAAAACTGGCGCACATGAACGTTATTGCATTTTGCAATATAAATATTTTCCAAAAATTTTGTTAAATAATTAAATTTTTGGGAAGAATTTTATTAATTATGAAAATAATCCAAATCTCATGAATAATTTTATCGAAAAATTTTTAAAGTAATTGAATCCCTGCGATGAATTTGATTAAAATTCTTTTAAAATAATTAAATTCCTGAGAAAAATTTGTAGAAATTATGATAGTAATTGAAATCCTAAGAATTTTATTTAAAAATTTTTTTAAATAATTGAATTTTTACGAATAATTTTATTAAAAATATATTGATAATTAATTCTATTTCAATTCTCATAATATGGAATTTAAACAAAAATTTTTAAAAAAAATATTTCAATTTTATAGAAGAATTTTATTAAATTGTTTTGAGAAATTTTATTAAAATTGTATCGAAAATAATTGAATTTCCCCATAGAATTATATTTTAAAGTTTATGAAAACCATAAATAATAGTAATTAATTAGTAAATGAATTTAAAAAAATTTTTATTTTGAAAACATTCAAAAATTAAAATTAATATTTGAAAAAAAAAATTGTTTTTTTATTCGTTGAACTTTGCGTGCTGACACGTGTAAAATTTGCTTTTTTAAAATATCGAAAAGTACCTTTTAAAAAACCAATTGTTAAAATTCGTAATTTTTGTAAACAATTTCTTGTGTATAATTAATTGAGATTCGAAAGAGCTATAATTATTTAATTGTAACATATATAATAGGTACATAATATTATTATATATTTGTACACAATTTCCACATAATATTTATTTTGTAAGCGAATTATTTAGATTTCAAAAATAATTGAAAAAAATTCAGTAGCTACTGAAGGAGTTCAAATATGATGATTGCCTAAGAAAACGCTTCAGTAATTACGTTTCATAACAATACGACTTTAAATTCTGTTATTAGAGATTTAAAAAAAAACCCTTTTCTCAAATTAACCCCAACGTATTGTTACATAAAGTTTATACCTTTTTTAGGTAAAAAAAAGAATGTCTAAATAGTAATAAATTCATAAAATTATTATTGAGTTGAGTAACATTACATGAAAAGAGCAACCAAGCATTCCTCACCTTAGTCACGTATTAATTTACTCTCAAGTAGAGAGGCATTGCGAGATATGGCTTTGAATATATTTTTATTTCTTTTTCTTTCTTTCTTTTTTTTTTATTTCCTGCCTTTGAAGATGCGCTCGCGCTCTATTACAAGCTACTGCAATATAATATGATGACACAAGGGAGGATTTCTTTTGCTCTTACTCAACTTTTTTACAATATTTCTATTAGGAGAATGCGGGTTTTTTTCTCCTATTATATTCATTTCTCGTGTGGTTTTTTTTTGTTGCAAAATCTTCGTCTCGTGTCAATGTACGCGACTCTTTATATACAGGTACACGTGCGTTTTATTGTTTTTGTATTTCCCACAGAAGCAATATAATATAATATATACATGCAAAATGCGTGCCACAAAGTCTGATTAGATGAGAAAAAAAAATGTTGGTACTAAATTCTTTTTTTTTATTGTCCTTTTCAAATTATTTAGAAAATAAACATTTTTATGATTTTTTAGAATTTTGCTTCCTCAAAGAAGAAAATTCTTATTTTTATCAAAATATTCTTTTTCTTCAAGAAACTATGAAAATAAAATTTAATTTTAACTTCGTAAAGGAATCGAAAAATCCATTAATGCGACGAAAATAAATTATTGTTAATTTTACAATTATTTATTAGTATATAATTACATTTACATATGTTGACGAAACGTTTTCTTAATTGAATCAATAGATTCGATGAAGTCTTCAATTTATTTCTATATAAACATCTCATTCGCATTTAATTAGAATCCAAAGAGAGGATAAATGATCTCATTCAGTTGAAAAATTCTTACAGTTAATTTATCGTGTTTGCAATTCAGTTCTGATTCCTGTATATCTTGTCAAGAATCTTTCTCTCTTTCTCGTGCACTCCAATTTACATAAATAGACATTTTTTTCCCTGACAATAATTGTAAATTACAAATGTAATAGAAAGAAAATCGTATTTCACTGTTTATTCGCTAAATATGTTAAGTAAAATTTGGATTTTTTTCTTTTTTCATGAAATGTTTATTGAATTGAATTATTTTTTTTTATTTCAGGAGCCCTGCACGCCTTCACAGACAAGCAGAGGTACGACGGGTGGTATAATAATTTGGCACATCCCGATTGGGGTTCAGCTGGCAAGTACAATTTATTTCACTTCTAACAAACAAAAAATATTTTTTTTATTTTACAATTTTTAAAAGTCGAAAAAATACCAATTTTTGCTCTATGTCAAAAATTACTGTAAAAATAAATTAAAGGAACAAAAATTAACGTGAAAAAAAATTAAGGAAGCAAAAATAAAATAAAAATAATTAAAAGTTAGAGAAGAACGAAAATTTACGTAAATAAAAAAATAACAAAAAATGAACAGTAATTTTAGTATTATTAAGAAAAAAAAAATGATTCATCGTATTGTAAATAGGAGAATAAAAACGGTAAATATTCTTATAGTTGATAAATTTTTACAATTCCTTATTTATGAGATAATATATCAAATACAATGTGACTTCTGTGCTTTTAAATTGAAAATTAATGGAATAAAATAACCGAAGTTACAAATCTGATTGCGACTCCAGTACTTGTATTAATTTATTAGCTAATTGATTATGTATATTTATTCACTAATAATGCAAAAAAAAAAAAATTGAAATTAATTACGTTTCCCTATGTAGATAGCAGGCTGATACGAAAAGTGCCGGCTTCATATACAGATGGAGTTTACATGATGGCAGGCCAAGATCGGCCTTCGCCTCGGAAACTTAGCGATCTCTTTATGCAGGGCGACGATGGACTTCCGTCTGTTAAAAACAGAACGGCACTTTTTGCTTTTTTCGGTAAATATATCCTCGACATATTTTTCCTATTATTCTTCTTCTTTTAAATGCAATAACTTTGTATAAAGAATTTTTCCCCAAATTCATCTCTAATTTTTGAGAATTTGTGTAAAAAATTAAATCCTAGCATTAGTTTTGTCTTTTTTTCTAAAAGGCAAAATTATTTCATGTAGAGGACATTAATCAAAATGAAAAAATCCAGTCATTTATAAATGATTGAGATAAAATAGAAACAAATCAATTCGATGTCAAGTCAATAAAATACGTATAGTCGAGTATAAACTGCAGCTTAACTGAAGAAATAAATTCAGGTAGAGCAGGTGCCTTATATACAAGAAGAAATGCACTAATTGATGTGGATTTACTGCGTACAATAAAAATTGATGAAAAAAAGAATGAAAAGAGATACAAAAAAAAAAATTGTCGAATGACCTTGAAGTGCGCAATTGCTCTGGGTACCCTTGTGGCTTACTTAGTATTTTACACTTGTTCTTTTTCTCTCTCTCTCTCAATTTTTTTCCTTTTTTTTTGTCTGTATTAAAGTGAACCGCGCACACGCTTTTTTTTCTCTTGGTTAACGGTTCGAGTTAAATGGGATTTTTTAGGGCAACTGGTCACATCAGAGATAATCATGGCCAGCGAAAGCGGCTGTCCAATAGAATTCCATCGGATCGATGTCGAAAAGTGCGATCCAGTTTTCGACAAAGATTGCCAAGGCAACAAATACATTCCTTTTCTCCGCGCTGATTATGATCGTCGCACTGGTCACAGCCCCAATAATCCCCGTGAACAGGTAAACAATTAATTCATTTTTTTAACTCCAGGAATTTTTTTTTTCAATAATTAAAAAAATATTTTTTTCTCCTATAAAGTAACTAAATCTTTCTATATAGAAATGATTTCCAAATATAATTCCAAAAGAACAAAAAAACAGGATTGCCACAAAAATTTAATTTTCTTTATCCATGACAAAAATGCTGAATGAAATTAATTTTTAATAAATTTTTTGGGAATTAAAATATTGAAATATAAAAATATTTATTTAATAATTAAACATTTCTTAAAATTCAAATAATTGGAATTTTGCTGTAAGTTTTTTTTTATAGAGATTAAATTTCATTAAAAAAATTGTCTTTAAATTTAAAAAAACCATTTCGAAAATTGCTAATAAATAAATAATACCAGTGTCTGTCTTGCTCGAAGAATAAATATAATGAATATGCTTCGCTTGTCGATTAGATAGCAATACGTTTTTTTTAACTCGTAAATCTCTCGACTGTTGAAAGGAATAAGAAATGAAACCGATGAAACGCCTTATTTTAATCCTGACAATTCATTCGATTCATCTCTTTGATAAATTTTTTTTGCTCATCATGTCAAAGATTTGCATTGTAATTCGAGAAATTTGTTCCTTTAGAAATGAACGAAACAATAAAAACTGTTACATATTTAAAATAATTTTTTTTTGAAGTAGAAAATAATACTTATTTTCTGTTTTTTTTTCCTTTTTAAATGAAATGAAAATTTTCAACTTTTATTATACAATAAACTCACTTCTTAAAGATGAAATATTTGAAAAGGCGGTAAAAACTTGTTTTTGTTCTATATTCTTTTTCCTTATTTCTGGAAAAAAAGCCCAGGATCCTTGAAAATGTGGAGTAAACAGAATCCATAAAAATCTTATATAGTTAAATGAATCGACAAATAGGAGAAAACAAGAGACAGACAAGGTTATTATTTATTTATATAATTTAATCAATAGAATTATTATTAATAAATAATGAAATAAATAATAGGGAAGAAAATTATATTTTAAATATTAGAATTAGTTTTTATTTGTATGCAAAGAGGATTAAAAGAATTATTTTTTTAAAATATTCCCATAATGTTCCATGAATATTTTAACTAAAGAGAAATATTTTCTTCGATTTTCAAAAAGTTTCTAAATATTTATAGAGATTTTTTTTTGGTAATATTTCAAAAGGATGAAAAAAATTTTTATTAATGGAAAAAGTGTGTGAAAATATCTGTGAGATTGTGAGGTTTCAGATAAACAAAGTGACGAGTTGGATTGATGGCAGTTTCATATATTCGAGCAGTGAAGCTTGGGCCAATACAATGAGGTCCTTCAGTAACGGAAGTCTTCTTATGGAAAAGAAAAGACAATTTCCCGTTCGAAATACGATGAGAGCACCGCTTTTCAATCATCCATCGCCAAATGTTGTTCGCATTGAAAGTCCCGAAAGATTGTATCGTGAGTCTTCTTTTCACTACATTGAAGGAAAATAATTCGAGGCATTTTTTATCATTTTCAATGCTAAATATTATCAAATTATTGGAACTGTGAATAATTATTTTGATGATAATAATATTTATTTTTAAATTTAACTAACAGTCGACTTCAATTTTTTTTTCTTTTTTTTTTTGTGAAAATTTTTACAGTACTTGGTGATCCAAGATCAAATCAACATCCTCCGTTGCTCGCTTTTGGAATTATTTTCTACCGTTGGCACAATGTTATTGCAGCAAGAATTCAGAATCAACAGCCAAACTTATCAGATGAAGAAATTTTTCAAAAGACACGTAGAATTGTCGTTGGAACTCTTCAGGTTATTACGATTTATATATATTTCTTTTTTTTTAAGAAAAGACAAAAATATTTTTGCAATTAATTATTTTTTATTATTTTCGGCTAAAGAAATTTATTTCTCCAAAATGACTGTATAAAAAAAAAGAGATTGTTTCTTTCTATAGAGAAGCATTTTGTTTTAGCTTTTCAACAAATTGTCAATTCTAACATTTTTGAACTAATTCAATAAATTAATGAATTTTATTGATTTTTTTTAAATTTAATCAATTAAGAAATTATTTTATTTGTCAGCTGTAAAATAAATAAATCAAAATGACAAAAAAAGGGGGAAAATTATTGAGACTTGAATAAAAATAACCGCATAATTGAAAGTATTTATAGTAGTACTCTTTCAAATTTTATACTTCCGCATTTCATTAAAAAATAATATCGACAAAAGCTTTTTAAGATCCTATTCAGGAAAAATGAAAAAAAAACCAATAATTTGTAAGAGATTATGACTTGAAATAAAAGCAGAGCCAGTACCTCTCTTGACAGTTACGTGACTAATGACGCGAGAGAAATAAAACTTTATAGATCTGTTTCAATTAGTTTCAAGTTTACAATAACGCCTTGGCCTATCTCAGAAGATCCTCTTTGCATTTTTTTCTTCAATTTTTTTTTCCACTCTCTCATTGTCTCATTGACAATATTTGCTTATGGCTTGTGTGTATATTTTTAAAGGATGAGGAAAAGAGAAGGTGAAGAAAAAAGTGAGAAAAAATAAAGAAGAGGAGTTTTGTACTTATAGAAAATGGAGGTCATAAAGTATGATTTGCGGTATAGGATAATAATGATCGGTGTGTTAGTGTCGAAGTACTGAATCAGTAGTTGACATCAATTTCACTTATATTGCATATTATTGTTTATTGTATATACTAAATGTCTTTTTTTGTATTTACAATATTTCAGAATATAATCATGTACGAGTATCTGCCAATTCTATTGGGGGAGAAATTACCACCGTACATGGGATATAAACCAGATTTGCATCCAGGGATAAGTCATATCTTTCAGAGTGCTGCTTTTAGATTTGGTCACACCTTAATTCCACCTGGAATTTATCGTCGGGATGCAA
Source organism: Leptopilina myrica (nomen nudum) (assembly GCA_032872475.1). NCBI lineage: Eukaryota > Metazoa > Arthropoda > Insecta > Hymenoptera > Figitidae > Leptopilina > Leptopilina myrica (nomen nudum). The sequence goes on from CM065461.1 coordinate 44,365,598, forward strand.
AGTGCAATTACAAAGTGACTCAAACTGGACGACCTGCTGTGAGACTGTGTGGTACTTGGTGGGATTCAACTGTGAGTAATATTTTACAATTATTTCCTCTTTTCTGTTTGTTTGCTCCTTATTTCATTACTTTAAGGTACATGAGTATTATTTCTCTAGTGGGCGAATTTTTTTCATCATTTTTTTATTTTCCAAGTTATTTTGCACGATTTCTCTAATTAATAATTGTTATAATTCAAAACATAATTTTTACTTGATAGTAGTATTAATTATTAATATTTATAACTTATTAATATACTCGAAAGTATTTAATTTTGCTATTATATAATAGTAATCGAGATATTCTCTCCTCACGTGAAATAGTCGACTTTTTGATTCCAAAAATTGTCATATCAAAAGTTTGACAATTAAAAATTGAAATTGAAACATTATTTTTAAATATTGTTTCATTTTTTTAAGAATTGTAACAAAAAATTTGGAAAATACCTATTTATTTATTATTGAATTAATAAATAATTTAATATAGCAATTCTAAAAAATTATGTTTTTGAAAAATTAAAACTTTTTTTTGAAGAGAATTGATTTCCGAAATTAATTTTAAAAAATTGAAATAAATTTTATATTTGAAAAATCTTTTTTTTTACATTTGTTCATTTTTTTCGTTTCAGAAATTTTTATTTGCTTTCGGTTCGAATTTTTTTTCTAATTCGTTGAAAATTATTCCTATGGAATATAGTTGTTAATTGTACAATGTGTTAATGTGAGACGTGAATTTTAATTGTCCTGAGACAAAAGCGAGAGGGAAAATGAATAAATAAGTGTTACTTTCATTAAGATAATAAAAATTCTTGTGTTACATGGATTCTCTTAAATAAAAGAAAAAAACGTGGGAGTTAGATTCACGCACTTTCATGATGTGAAAAACCAGTTTAAGAATATAGAAAATTACATATTCATTTTATTATCCTATTATTGCTTCTGCAATTTTTATTATTTATTATATTTTGTTTTTAACAAGAAGAATTTAACGTTTAGTAATTTTTTTTATTGTTCCATGATACCTTTTTTTTAAAATTCGATACAATTTAAAAAAAATAGATTCGAAATTTTACAAGAAGAATGTGCTTTAAAATTCTTTGGGTAAATGGGTCAAAGACAGGTGTGTTAACATATAATTTAGATGAATAATGACTGCACTTTGGTGCACTTGAAAATTGTAACAATGTCTCATGAATAATAAAATTATCATAATAGGTAATAGGGGAAAAAATTCTACTTTTCACTAGAACTACTCAATTTTATTCACTAGAATTCTCTAAAATTCTTTTTCCTTACGAATAAATTTTCTTTCTAGGCTTTTTACGGTTATTTATTTTTTTTCTTCTCATCTAAATTATATTCAAGAATGAGACTATTATTTTACAATTGATTTTTTTTATTGAAGTAAATTCCGTTCATCAATTTTCTTAATTACATTTTGTCGTCGACATTTTTTCTCTCCCTTCTCACAATAATCACTGTATAAATTACAAAGAGGAATTTTATTCACGACATTATTAATTATTAATTTATCTTTTCTTTTATCCTGTAACTATACACCTGTCAATCGTCTTCTTTTTTGTAATTCAAATACAGAAATCGAATAACTGAATTTTCGATTGAAATTCTATTTTTCTTTCTTCTTTTGTTTTTAGATTCCATAAATTTTTCATTGCATTGTCAATACATAATTGCAGTTTAATCACTTTGATGTGATTTACTATTTTATTTTTTTTTATTTTAAAATAGTATTTTATACACTATTATGGAAATTGTTCTAGGCGTGAAAATTTTAAAGCATCATAAATCGTCGTCTGTATTAAATGTGGCAATGTTTATTCGATTTGAAATGCAAATTATTATTTTGTTCAACAATACAAAAATTTATTTTTTCTAGTTATGAAATTAAGCACTCGGGAAAAATTATTATCATGAGAAATAGGTTTAATATTTTATTTATTATATAAATAAATTTATAAAATTGAAATTTTTTTTATTTAAATGATAAAATGGTTTAAAAAAACATCGAAGAGCAATTTAAAAGTTGTAAATTTATTTTTTTTTAAATGTAATTAAAACTTTGCAGAAAATTGCTCAACGTTAATTTCGGTATTTTCAGTGTTTATTAATTGTAATATTTTTTTGTTGTTGTAAAAATTGTGTAATAGTGGAGAGAAAAAAATGGTTAATTAGCGTAAACTAGTGTTTGTTCATAAGGATAGTTCTTTCTCTGCATTATTCCTTTCTATTCGGAGATAAATGCAAGTCATATGCGCATTTTTTTTTCTCATCATCATATTTACGTAGTAAAGTCAGAAATGTGAATTTCAAAGAAAATATTCGATTATAAGAATAAATGTTGAGATTTATTATTTCATTCTCACTTTTATTTAGCATAATTAAAAAAAAACTTATTAAATTTAATCTGAAATAATGTTTCGAAAATATTTCAATATACCAAGAAGACATATTTTTTTATTAATTAATTACCCTTTTTTATTTATTTAATAATTTATTAATAATTTTCATTTTTTCTTTTTTTCCAGGAATTTTATGTAAATAATACAATAGAAGAACTTATTATGGGAATGTCTTCGCAATTGGCCGAAAAGGAGGACAATATTCTCAGTAATGATATTCGAAATAATCTCTTTGGTCCAATGGAATTTTCAAGAAGAGATTTGGGTGCATTGAATATAATGAGAGGTCGCGATAATGGACTTCCGGATTATAATACTGCAAGAACATTCTATAAATTGCCATCGAGAAAAACTTGGAACGAAATCAATCCTGAGCTTTTCAATAAAAATCCTGGACTGTTGAGAATATTGATGGAGAATCACGCGAATAATTTAAATAATATTGATATTTATGTGGGAGGAATGCTTGAGTCAAGAAATGGACCAGGAGAATTATTTGCCGCCGTTATTAAGGATCAATTCTTACGATTGCGTGACTCTGATCGTTTTTGGTTCGAAAATGAGGACAATGGGTGATTTTTTTATTTACAAATTAATTACTTCGAACTTTGGTTAATGGAAAAATTAATTAAATGGAACTTTTGTTTTTTACAATTTCAATTTAAATTCTAAATTATTAATCTTAATTTAGATTGCAAAAAATTGTCATTAAAGCAATAATTATAAAAATAATCTTTTCATGGTTTTTCCCGACTTAATTGTTATAGATTTTAACACTTCTTTTTGCACAATTTCCAAAGGTCTTTGGTATTTAATTTCTCTAACACAATGAAAAAGAAAAAAATGTCTTGACCTTCTCACAAAACATTTTTCTGAGGACATTTCTCACAAACTATTAAAAAACTATGGATATTTATTGTCATTTGTCATTTTGTTTTTTTTATAAAATTATTGTATAATTATTTCACAGTATTTATTTTTAACACATTATATTTTTCATTGGAAATTTATTAATTTGACGTTATTTAACTTTACTGAATTATTTTCTAATTAGTTTTTGTTCTTAGTAATAAAAAAAATTGCTTAAAAAAAATTGTTTGACAATCAAATTACTTGATCGAAACGAAACAATTGAGTGAGAAAAATTACTGAAATTAAAATTATAAAATAGCGGTAAATAGTTATATAAAATAAATAAATTAGAAATGTACTACGGGAATATAAAATAAAAAAAAATGTATTATATATAAAGTAGTCTCATAATTTTGAGATATGCAAATAATAGAAAGTCGAGTATTACTATATTTAAAGTGTGATGACGATAATTTTAAACGATTGACATAATTTTTGTTTAGAATTTTCACTAAAAGTGAAATTGAGGACATTCGCCGCGTGAGTTTGTGGGACGTGATTACGAACACGACGAGCATTATTCCGGATGCAATACAACGAAACGTATTCATTTGGACTCAAAGGGATCCATGTCCACAGCCCTTTCAATTGAAGGCCTCGATGCTCGATGCCTGTGTGCCATTTAAACGTTACGACTACTTCGAGGTAGAAATTATTTTTCATTTCCAATTTCTTTCTCTATTTTCCTCGCCATATATGAAAAGAAAAAAAAAATTGCATCTTCGCTGTTTTTCAATTCTTATGTTGGATTCTCTTCACTATTTTTTTTTTGCACCTTATGCAACTCGCGCAGGAAAATCATTTCACCTGCGAGCAGTTGTGAAAGCGGAAGAAAATTTTTATTAGAAACTCTAAAACTTAACTCTCCATTTCACGAGAGCTCTATAAATATGGAATTTTAATTATTATCGAATACATTGTAGAGTATAATAATGAAACAGTAGGCAAAATTCATCAAATAGTCCAGAAGAAAACTTTTTTCCTAAAATAGAAAGAGAAATAATAATTAACTCTACATCGAAAAATAAAAACTTTTTCCAAATTAAGAATATGGTGAAAGATTTTAATAGTTTGATACTTCAAGTAGAATAGGTAATATTTTATGAATAGAATTTTGTAATTACAAATTTCGACGTAAATCGAGGAATAAATTTTCTGTTTTTATTTTCAAAAATATCGAATTCTATTTGAATGTAATTTTACGCTTTATTAGCTTTATTTTCCATTTGAATCGAAATTTCGTAAATTTTATTTTTCAAATATATTACTTAAGCTGAAAATTTGTTATCGATTTGAGAATATTATGAATCTTCAAAATTTTATTGGAACCTATTTTTAGAAAATATTTAAATTTCGAAAAAATCTGAAGAATTAATTATAATGTAATTAGGTTAAATTATTTTCTTGTATATTTTTTAATTGAACCGCCGTTAGCCCTTTGGTGATAAAAAAATATTGTATTCCTATCTTTTTAAATATTTTCAGTTTTAAATTTATAATCTATTGAAAATCGTTGAATTCTTGCAAAGAATAAATGAGAGTTATAATTGAAAATAAAAAAATTGTTTACAGGGAAGCGAACTAGTTTACATCAATTCCTGTATTGTATTGACATTGGTACCAATAGTGGTAATTGCGGTAGCCTATGGTCTAGTCAAATTGCAAAATAAGCGGCGGCGAAAATTGAAAATTCTTCAAGAAGTGATGCGTAAGCAAAAGGATGGAGGACGTCTTTACGTGGCGAAAATGATCGTACGAGAATGGATTCACGCGAATCACAGTCGTTTAGTGAAAGTGAAATTTGGACCGGAAGCTGCGCTACATATAGTTGACAGAAAAGGAGAGAATCTCAGGACCTTGGACTTTACCAATGTCAACACAATCAACATTGAGGAATCTCAGGTGTGTGTCTGTGTAAAACAAAAATCTTTCTCCTTCATTTCCTGCTTCGGAGTAATTTTTTCATTAATTTTTTTCTTTCCTGATATTTTAATTCGTTTTTTTCTCCATTTTAACTGAATTTCGTTTCCTTATTTCTTCTCATCTTCACATTATTTCCTTCTTTTCTTTTTAACATTTTTTTCAAATTTTTATTTAAATCCCACCCTGTTTTAATAATTTTGATCTTATAAATATTCGAATTTGTTTTTGCATTTATTATTTTACTTTTTTTTTTGGTAGTCTTTTAGTTCGATAATTAAATTTCCTTTGATAATTAAAAATTTTCTCTTTAATTGGCAACTTTATGAAAGAAAGGGAGAAAAAATTGAAGGATAGAGAAAAAAGACTTGTTACGGGAAAAATAAAAATTTTCCCAACAGGTATTGCGAGAATGTGAAAATCAGTAAGACGGCAGTTTTGTATTTTTCTATTAACCTGTCTGTAATGTATAATAGTTGTTGTTTTACGCGGGAAAGTGGCTCATCACTAAAAAGATCATTAATTATTTCAGGAAAGCGAAAGCGGTCATCGCAAGGCACTGATTCTATTGCGAATACCTCGTGATTACGACCTCGTCCTTGAACTGGATTCCCTGAGCTCGCGTAGAAAGTTCATTGCGAAATTGGAGACATTCCTATCTTCGTACAAGAAGCACTTCACGTTGACACAGACCAATCGAGATATTATGCTAGCCAAAGCGGAAACGAAGGAGCGTCGTGAAAAGAAGCTTGAACAGGTACAAAGTAAACCTTTCTTTCTCTCGCTCTTGACTTTTTCGTTTCTCATTTTTCGGATTCGTGTCAATGGATTTCGGATCCGTTATGTTGATTCAAATTTTGTCTTCATTTTTTTTCAAACGAATAATAGAAATATTTCAGTCACTTAAATAATCAGTTGATTAATTATTATTAATCAATGTTTATTAATTGATACGAAGAGCGTATTGATTAGGGAGTATTAATTTATTATGATAACTCGTCAATTGGCTACTACTCAGTTCACTAATGATAGTTTACTGGTTGATTTGTTGGTTTTTTCATTAATAAACATTTTTCTTTTTCTCATGTTTTGCATTGATCAAGAACTGCTGGTCAGTGATCGTCCTACAAAAGAATTAATTCTAGTCGCGATCGTTTCGTAAGCGAGAGCCTATTATCGAGAGCTTGCCTACTCACCTGTCGTGCTCATAGTTAATGAAACAACTATTACTCAATCTGTCAGAGCAATAGCTGCGCTTCTTCGTCCTTTTAAGTTCAACATTAACTTTACATCGCTGGATTATTCTCCCAGATAATGTCGCTTATCGTTCAATTTACCGCTTTTAGTAAAATATTTCACACATTATTTTCGTCAATTTGAAATATTTTCAGTCTGAAATATTACGGCAAATATTGTTTTTCTGTATTTTTGTTTATTATTATTATTCAGTAATGAAAAAGAAAAAATAATTTTAATAGTATATAGAATTTTTTTTTGAAAACTATTTTCTCCACAGTTTTTCCGCGAGGCGTACGCTCTCACGTTTGGTCTTCGACCTGGAGAAAGACGTCGAAGATCTGAGGACAGCGACAGCGGAGAAATTATCACAGTCATGAGAACTTCTCTTTCAAAAAGTGAATTTGCAAGCGCTCTTGGCATGAAACCCGATGCTATTTTTGTCAAAAAAATGTTCAGCATCGTCGACAAAGACAAAGATGGTCGAATTTCTTTTCAGGTAAAAAAAATTACTTTTAAAACCAAAGAAAAGAAAGTTGGTAACAAAACTTCCTCGTCTCGATTTCTAATAATCAATCAATTGTATTTTGATTCTTATTCAAAGGACATTAAATGTTTAGGAATTAAATTAAATTAAATTAAATTAAATTACATTTACTAAATGAAATAAAGAGAAGTACAAATTTCGTAAATTATTTATTTGAATTAGCGATTAATATCAATTGTCTTGAATGAAAAAGAAATAATGTATCTTCGCTCTTTGGCAAATTGCGCAGGAATTCTTAGACACGGTTTTGCTTTTCTCGAGAGGTAAAACTGATGACAAGTTGCGAATTATTTTCGACATGTGCGACAAGGACAGTAACGGAGTCGTCGATAAGGAGGAATTCTCTGAAATGCTGAGGTCTTTGGTGGAAATCGCACGTACTACAAGTTTATCTGACGACAACGTCACTAAATTAATCAACGGAATGTTCCAAGTAAATTCCATATTTTATTAATCATTAAAAATATTAAAGAAGAAATACAGAAATAAAACTGCAAATCTAAAAAGAAATTTAACAATTACATAATTATAACTATTGCAATTGGATGTTTATAAATGAAAAATGCAATATTTATATATTATTGATTGAATGTTTATTTACTATGTGACGTTTTTTTTCGGAACAGGATGCGGGTTTGGAGAGAAAGGACTACTTGACCTACAACGACTTTAAATTAATAATGAAAGAGTACAAAGGCGATTTTGTTGCAATCGGACTGGATTGTAAAGGGGCAAAGCAAAATTTTCTAGATACATCGACAAATGTTGCACGAATGACGAGTTTTCAAATGGATCATTTTCCGCTCGAAGCAACAAAATCGTGGCTCCGTAAACATTGGGATGGAATTTCGACATTTCTCGAGGAAAATCGACAAAATATTTTCTACCTCTTTATATTTTACGTCGTGACGATTGCACTTTTCGTCGAAAGATTTATACGTACGTAAAAAAATTGTAAAATTATTTAAAACGAAAAAATATATTTATTTTTAATAGTTATTTATATAAAAATAGGTTTTATCAAATATAAGTTAGAATAATGAAAATTGTTCGTTGTACAGTTTACAATTTTTAATATATTATTATTATTATTTATACATTTAGTTTGAGTTAAATTTAGAGTGTATGAAATATTAATGAGATTCCATTGAATTTTTTCAGATTATTCATTCATGACCGAGCACATGGACCTGAGGCACATAATGGGAGTCGGAATCGCAATAACGAGAGGATCGGCGGCTGCATTATCTTTTTGTTACAGTCTTCTCTTGTTGACTGTGTCGAGGAATCTTATAACGAAACTAAAGGAATTCTCGATACAACAATACATTCCATTGGACTCGCATATTCAATTTCATAAAATTGCCGCGTGCACGGCACTTTTTTTCTCAGTTCTACACACCGTTGGGCATATCGTGAATTTTTATCACGTCTCAACGCAGCCAATAGCCAATTTGCAATGTCTAACGAGTGAAATTAATTTCGCCAGCGACGCGCGGCCTACAATCACATACTGGCTATTTCAAACAGTAACAGGTGATAATTGTCACATAATTTTTTTTTACATTCACTTTAGTTTCAATTAATTTTAATTTTAATTCAATTATCCTTTGAACTTGATTTTAAACTAAAATTCAGTTCTATTTTCAGATACTTTTGAATTTAACTTAAAATTCAATTCAATTTGCAATACTTTGAATTTAAAACAAAATTAATTTCATTATTATTATAATTCCAAATTCTGATTAATTTTCTTTAGAGATACAAATGATAAATACTATTTAATTTTTGTTATTAAAGTTTAAAATTTTTATTGAATTCAACGCATTGAATATTTAAGGAAAGGAAATTTAAAAGAAAAATATTTTGAAAAAGCGTTAATTTTTAAGATGAAACAGAAAATAAATTTTTTTTAAAACAAATTTAGCCAAAGACTGTAGATAATAAAGTACTTGGAAGTTAATTTAAAAGAAATAAATTGAATTCCTCGGTGATTTGTCGCATTCCTGATAATTGAATTGACGAGAGCAAGAAAAATTGCGTAACGATAATTTTATCCAGTAAATCACAATAATGTGCTAAATCAATTAATAATAAAAAAAAGCAAGAATGTTAAATTGACTTTCAATTGACATAAAATTATATTGAAGCACAATAAATACAGAAAAAGAGGAGAAAAAATACTGGAAATAATTTAGAAGAATTACAATTTCTAATTTAATATTTTTTTGTGCAGGTCTTACGGGAATTTTATTATTTGTCATTATGATAATTATTTTTGTATTTGCACATCCGAAAATTCGGCAGAAGGCTTACAAATTTTTCTGGATGACTCATAGTCTTTACATTGTACTTTACGCCTTGTGTATAATTCACGGACTCGCGAGATTGACAGGCGAGCCGAGATTTTGGATTTTCTTCATTGGACCAGCGATTGTTTATGTTCTCGACAAGGTAAATGAGTTTCCCCCCCCCCCCCCTTTTTTTTGTTTTGCAATTGGAAAGAGACGAAAAAGAAATGAATGATTATTTATTGTTTTTCCATTTTCAGGTGGTGAGTTTGAGAACAAAGTGTATGGCATTGGATATAATTGAGACGGAGCTTTTACCATCGGACGTGTTGAAAATAAAATTCTACCGACCACCGAACTTGAAATATTTGTCAGGACAATGGGTGAGATTGGCGTGCACGTCAATTAAATCGAATGAATTTCATTCAATTACCTTGACCTCAGCGCCACATGAGAATTTCCTCTCGTGTCATATTAAGGCCCAAGGACCATGGACATGGAAGCTGCGCAATTATTTTGATCCCTGCAATTATAATCCAGAGGCGGAGCGACCGAAAATACGTATTGAGGGCCCATTTGGTGGCGGCAATCAGGATTGGTACAAATTCGAAGTTGCCGTGATGGTCGGTGGCGGTATTGGGGTCACTCCCTATGCATCGATGCTCAATGATCTTGTCTTTGGAACTTCCACTAATCGATATTCGGGCGTAGCTTGCAAAAAGGTAATTTAACGTTCAATTTTTTTCATTAAACAAATCAATTAACCTATGTTAATAATTCCATTATTTCAGGTCTACTTTTTGTGGATTTGTCCATCTCACAAGCATTTCGAGTGGTTCATAGACGTTCTAAGAGATGTGGAACGTAAGGACGTAACGGACGTTCTTGAAGTTCACATATTTATTACTCAATTCTTTCATAAGTTCGATTTAAGAACTACTATGTTGGTAAGGATAAAAGTTTTTTTTTCTTTGTTTAATTCTTCTTAGCAGTTTCTCATTGCAATTTTTTTCCCTATAATAAATTCTCCACTGGAGATTAAAATCAGAAAAAAATTAAGATTTCAGAGAATTTTAAGTTTTTTTTAGATAAAGATTTCCTGTTTAGATTTTAAATTTTATTTCTGAGTCATGATCTCAAAGGGGAGGAAGGAGATGAATTTTTTGTTTTATAAATTAAAGAGAATAAGTTTTTTTCCATCTCTTTTTTCTGAAAACGAGTTGCGTTGTTTTTCACTTTTTAAGGAAACTTATCTCTCAAAGAATCCTGACAAGTCGGAGCAAATGTCGCTCTTAACTCATAGCGTAATAAATTGTCCTGTTTAAACAGGTGAATTATTTTGACCGCAGCCGGCGCAACTGTGTGGAAGTTGCTCGGCCAGCTTATAAATCCAATCTCTAATTCTCTAATTGTCTATTTTCTGCTTGCAGTACATTTGCGAGAATCATTTCCAGAGGCTGTCTAAGAAGAGCATATTCACTGGACTCAGAGCGATTAATCACTTTGGTCGGCCTGACATGACGTCCTTCTTGAAATTTGTGCAAAAGAAACATAGTTACGTGAGTACAGATTTTTTATCCCTTTCAAGGGACTAATTAGTATTATTTACTTTTCACCACTTTTCTTTTCTTTCTTTTTTGTTTCTTTCAAAACAATTTATTCCAGTCAATTTAATTTAAATTAATAAAATTAAATAGATTTTATTTTTATTTTTGTGAAAAATGTTTAAAAATACTCGTGAAAATTAATTTTTAATATACTTAAGAGAAAATGAGATGATTTAGTTGTAAATGAAAATCTTTGAAATAGACAGCATTTTTTAATCTTTATTCTGGAATTTCTGGACAAATTTATTCTTAATAACTTTCAGAATTTTATATTATGGTAATTGGATAATTTTAATTTCTAATTTGAGGAAGATATTTTATCCAAATGAAACACATGTTTATGAATTCATTTTTTTTCTTTTAGAAAAAAGAAACTAAAGTCACAAATTGAAAATTTTTGTTCTTAATTTTCTAATTATTTAATTAATTTGTTTCCTAATTTTACCGTTTAGTTTGTTTTCTCATTTTTCACCTTAGCTTTTAGTTTTAATAACTTGGTTTCTTAATTTGAAATGTCAAATTTATTTCTTATATATTATAATTTTTTATTTATTATTTTTAAATATTTTAAAATGAGATATTTATACAAAATTGTCTGGAAAATTAACTTCATTTTTCTTACATTGAATTAAAGTAATTTAATTAATTAATTAAATTCATAATTTTGTAAATATACTCTCAAATGATTTTTTTCATTTATTGTAACAGTAACAGATTTTTTCTTTTTAATGACAGGTTAGTAAAATTGGAGTCTTTAGCTGTGGACCCCGACCATTAACAAAGAGTGTGATGTCAGCATGTGATGAAGTAAATAAAGGACGAAGATTACCTTATTTCATTCATCACTTCGAGAACTTTGGTTAAGACCAACATTTAATAAAAAAAAATATTAGTTTATTTTTAAAGTGTATTTTATTATTATTATTATTATTATTATTATTATCGTCATTATTACTAGTATTAAATTTGTTTTTAAAGTCTTGTTGAAAATTGTAAATATACGTGAGAATGAGTGTGATTGAGCATCTCTTATTTATGATTTTTAAAGAAAGGAAAAAAGCAATTTAAATTTCACATTGTAAGTAATATTATAAATAATGAATATATAACTATATAATTTTTGTAAAACGACAAAGAGAATTAATTATTTCTTTTTTAACTCGAGAAGAATGTGAATTGACAAATAAATTGCCTGCGTTTTTATAACTTATTAAGATCATCAGCAATAAATCAAAGCATTATCACATCATTAATTGATTTTATAATTTACTTTCATCAAATTATGCAGTTGAGAAAAAATTTTTTTTAAAGCTCGGAAAAATCTATCTTTTATACATAAACCTCTTTAATACTCTCCTTTTAAGTATCACTTCTAAAAAATATTTGATGTAATAAAACAATTATTAATTATTATTAATTATTATTAATTAATTATTAAAAATAATAATCTTGGTATTCTTTCATTCATTCTGCCCGCAGTTTGAAGTTAGTTTTTTTAAATGCTTTTGTTTTTTTTTCTTTTTCAAAACACTTTGCTTGACAGATCGAAATTATAATTCTTCGATTTGTCAATATCAAAATTTTTATTGTTTAAGAAGAAAGAAGATTAAAAGATATTGTTTTTATAAAATAAATAAACGAACATTTTTACAAAAAACGAAATAAATTATTTATTACAAAATGTTGTTTAGTTCCAGAAAATTCCGCGAATATGAGACAAGTGGCGCCAAAAAGTAGGCCCATTTTCTGGCGCCACTTGTCTCATATTAGCGGATTTTTACGGAACTAACGTATTTAATAAATATTAAAATAAATTGTTTAAACAATTGTTTTTAATGTTGTTTATAGATGTATGATGCTTATTAACTCATAAAAAGAGTAAACAATCCGTTTTTTTATTAAAAAAATACAAAGAAATAGAGAAAACAATTAATTTAATTTAGCCATTAGTTCCTGAAAAATCCGCTTATATGAGACAAGTGGCGCCAAAAATTGAGTCTAATTTTGGCGCCACTTGTCTCATATTAGCGGATTTTTATGGAACTATCCTATTTTATAAATAACAAAATAAATTGATTAAACAATTGTTTTTTAATGTTGTTTATAGATGTATGATGCTTATTAACTAATAAAAAGAGTAAACAATCCGTTTTTTTATTAAAAAAATACAAATAAAAAGAGAAAACAATTAATTAAATTTAGTCATTAGTTCCTGAAAAATCCGCTTATATGACACAAGTGGCGCCAAAAATTGAACCTGATTTTTTGCCAAAAACCAATGTCAAATTTTGGCGCCACTTGTGTCATATTAGCGGATTTTTATGGAACTAACCTATTTAATAAATATTAAAATAAATTGTTTAAACAGTTGTTTTTAAAGTTGTTTATAGATGTATTATGCTTATTAACTAATAAAAAGAGTAAACAAACCGTTTTTTTATTTAAAAAATACAAAGAAATAGAGAAAACAATTAATTTAATTTAGCCATTAGTTCCTGAAAAATCCGCTTATATGAGACAAGTGGCGCCAAAATTTGAGTCTAATTTTGGCGCCACTTGTCTCATATTAGCGGATTTTTATGGAACTATCCTATTTTATAAATAACAAAATAAATTGATTAAACAATTGTTTTTTAATGTTGTTTATAGATGTATGATGCTTATTAACTAATAAAAAGAGTAAATAAACCGTTTTTTTATTTAAAAAATACAAATAAAAAGAGAAAACAATTAATTAAAATTAGTCATTAGTTCCTGAAAAATCCGCTTATATGACACAAGTGGCGCCAAAAATTGAGTCTAATTTTGGCGCCACTTGTCGCATATTAGCGGATTTTTATGGAACTAACCTATTTAATAAATATTAAAATAAATTGTTTAAACAGTTGTTTTTAATGTTGTTTATAGATGTATGATGCTTATTAACTAATAAAAAGAGTAAACAAACCGTTTTTTTATTTAAAAAATACAAAGAAATAGAGAAAACAATTAATTTAATTTAGCCATTAGTTCCTGAAAAATCCGCTTATATGAGACAAGTGGCGCCAAAAATTGAGTCTAATTTTGGCGCCACTTGTCTCATATTAGCGGATTTTTATGGAACTAACCTATTTTATAATTAATAAAAAAAATTGATTAAAGAATTGTTTTTTAATGTTGTTTATAGATGTATGATGCTTATTAACTCATAAGAAGAGTAAACAATCCGTTTTTTTATTAAAAAAATACAAAGAAATAGAGAAAACAATTAATTTAATTTAGCCATTAGTTCCTGAAAAATCCGCTTATATGAGACAAGTGGCGCCAAAAATTGAGTCTAATTTTGGCGCCACTTGTCTCATATTAGCGGATTTTTATGGAACTATCCTATTTTATAAATAACAAAATAAATTGATTAAACAATTGTTTTTTAATGTTGTTTATTGATGTATGATGCTTATTAACTAATAAAAAGAGTAAACAAACCGTTTTTTTATTAAAAAAATACAAAGAAATAGAGAAAACAATTAATTTAATGTAGCCATTAGTTCCTGAATAATCCGCTAATATGAGACAAGTGGCGCCAAAAATTGAGTCTAATTTTGGCGCCACTTGTCTCATATTAGCGGATTTTTATGGAACTAACCTATTTAATTAATATTAAAATAAATTGTTTAAACAGTTGTTTTTAAAGTTGTTTATAGATGTATTATGCTTATTAACTAATAAAAAGAGTAAACAAACCGTTTTTTTATTTAAAAAATACAAAGAAATAGAGAAAACAATTAATTTAATTTAGCCATTAGTTCCTGAAAAATCCGCTTATATGAGACAAGTGGCGCCAAAATTTGACATTGGTTTTTGGCAAAAAATCAGGTTCAATTTTCGGCGCCACTTGTGTCATATAAGCGGATTTTTCAGGAACTAATGACTAAATTTAATTAATTGTTTTCTCTTTTTATTTGTATTTTTTTAATAAAAAAACGGATTGTTTACTCTTTTTATTAGTTAATAAGCATCATACATCTATAAACAACATTAAAAAACAATTGTTTAATCAATTTATTTTGTTATTTATAAAATAGGATAGTTCCATAAAAATCCGCTAATATGAGACAAGTGGCGCCAAAATTAGACTCAATTTTTGGCGCCACTTGTCTCATATAAGCGGATTTTTCAGGAACTAATGGCTAAATTAAATTAATTGTTTTCTCTATTTCTTTGTATTTTTTAAATAAAAAAACGGTTTGTTTACTCTTTTTATTAGTTAATAAGCATCATACATCAATAAACAACATTAAAAAACAATTGTTTAATCAATTTATTTTGTTATTTATAAAATAGGATAGTTCCATAAAAATCCGCTAATATGAGACAAGTGGCGCCAAAATTAGACTCAATTTTTGGCGCCACTTGTCTCATATAAGCGGATTTTTCAGGAACTAATGGCTAAATTAAATTAATTGTTTTCTCTATTTCTTTGTATTTTTTAAATAAAAAAACGGTTTGTTTACTCTTTTTATTAGTTAATAAGCATCATACATCAATAAACAACATTAAAAACAATAGTTTAAACAATTTATTTTATTATTTTTTAAATAGGGTAGTTCAAAAAAAATCCGCTAATATGACACAAGTGGCGCCAAAATTTGACATTGGTTTTTGGCAAAAAATCAGGTTCAATTTTTGGCGCCACTTGTGTCATATAAGCGGATTTTTCAGGAACTAATGACTAAATTTAATTAATTGTTTTCTCTTTTTATTTGTATTTTTTAAATAAAAGAACTGGTTGTATACTCTTTTTATTAGTTAATAAGCATCATACATCTATAAACAACATTAAAAAACAATTGTTTAATCAATTTATTTTATTATTCATAAAATAGGATAGTTCCATAAAAATCCGCTAATATGAGACAAGTGGCGCCAAAAATTGAGTCTAATTTTGGCGCCACTTGTCTCATATTAGCGGATTTTTATGGAACTATCCTATTTTATAAATAACAAAATAAATTGATTAAACAATTGTTTTTTAATGTTGTTTATTGATGTATGATGCTTATTAACTAATAAAAAGAGTAAACAAACCGTTTTTTTATTAAAAAAATACAAAGAAATAGAGAAAACAATTAATTTAATGTAGCCATTAGTTCCTGAATAATCCAAGTCTTTCAAATTAAATTAATTTTTTTAAAATGGTAAATTTTTGAAAAGTAATAGTAAGGAAAAGTAATAGAAGAACAGGAGTAGCTGAAGACAATCTGAAATAGAAGACGTATAAACAAATTCTGATAGTCCCGCGATGTTAGACAATGACCCGTAAAAATTTAGTTAATTTTGATGCAAAAATTCATAGAAGAACATAAGGACTTTAGAGTATTTTTCCGATTATATAAAAACTCTCATTATTCAAACAGTGTTTAGCCAAAAAATAAATGGAATGCACAAAATAATAAAGAATGATAATAGTTAATAGATTTAATTACTTATCGCAATATTTATTTTAGGCAAAAAGTAATTTCTTTCAAATAAAATAATTAGCTTTTAAAAAAAACAATAGTCATGATGATTTTTAAATGAGGTATCAGGAAAACATGATAAGATGGGAATAGCGCATAATTTTTTTTCTATGAAAAATTTCTACTAAATTGTTTATCCTTTAAAATATAAACGTTTTTGAAACGAAAATTATCAGGAGAACAAGTGAAATATTTCTTAGAGTTTAGAAGTATAAATAGAAAAAAATATCCAGCTGATATAAGAATACTATGGCAAGTGTTTATTTTTATATTTACAAATTATTGATGTATTATTTTTGTACAATTTAGTTGCATAAATAAAGAAATACTTTGTTGCTTTTAATAACTTGTACTGACGAGTCTCCTTTGAGCAGAGGGTATTGAATAAGACCAATTATTATTTTTTGCTGGTTCTTCAGTGATATCAGATGATTCGTGTGACACGTAGCCACGATTTATAACGCCCTCGGTGTCTTCTCGTTTATCATGATTCAACTTTGTCGATAATTGACTGCAAGAAAATAATTATCGGATATAAAAATTTAAATAACTAAATTATTTAATCATACTTTTTAGTCTTTATTAAGTTAAATTTGTTAAAAAATATACAAATAATTTAAATCTTTCTAAAATTGTACAGCGTCAGGCGAGAATAGCAATTGAATAAATCGAAATAAAAATGAATTGATAAGAATCAATAAAGAAACTTACCAGAAATGTGAAGTTCAATAGCAAGATTACTTTATTTTATTCTTCTTTCGCAAAGAAAGAAGAAAATCGAAAGCTTATACTATGCAAAAAAAGCAAAAGTGCATAACGAGCAGGATGATATGAAAAAAGCATTCTTTTTTACACTGTGTCATTCAGAACTAAAATATTGCCTTTTTGTGGTTTAAAAAAGTGTTTTAAAACCGCAACTGGACCACTAACCACAAAATGATATATTGCATTGTCCCCTGATACCTTAATACCCGTTTTTTGTTTCAAACCAAAGATACTGTTCTTTAAACATGAATAAAATTTCTAGATTTAAAAAAAGAACAAAAATTAAAAAATTCGTTTGGTCAAAAGAGAAGCAATGGAGAAAATATAGTTACACATGCTTTCATGAGGGTTTAAGAGAAAATATTAAGAGCTTCAAAAACAGAATATTAAAATGTTTAATGCCTTAAACCGAAAGAAGCAATTTTTTTAAAAAGAAAATTCTTACCTGAGAAAACGATCACCAAACGAGTCTTCCCTTCTCGACAATTTGCCCCTAATATTTCTAGTATCAAAACTCTCTTCTATGATAACGTGTCTATCATGTGGAGTATCATAATCTACTTCCAATATCGTTGAAAATTGATGTGGAAATATAAATTCTATCGCAGTTATTATTGTTCCAGAGAAGAAGCACGTCACACCTAAAAAAAACAAAGAAATAAAAATAACTTAAGAGAAAGAAAAATCACCATTCATTTTTTTTTAAATTTCAGTTAAATTGACCATAATTACAAGAAATTTGACGAAATTAAATGCCAATTGTAGGATTTATTTTCCCATTTAAAATTTATTGTAGTTACAATGAAACAACAGTGATTAGAGAAAAGCTTTTCAGATGGATTGTTGAATAATTCGGAATGAGAGAAAAAATTATTACGTCAAGATTGATGCCTCAGAAGAAATAGTATTATTGAAAGAGAATGTGAAACTTGATTCTGAGTAACAAGAGACATGGATGAACGGTGAAATTGTGAAAGTCTTTCCCATATTAAATACGACTTCTCAGCTTCTGTACACTGACATGACACTTTAATTCAAAAGGGAAATCTTTAGTCGAGAATTTTCTTCAAACACAAAAATTCAAAATTGATTATTTTGTTTTAATAACTATTCTATTATTTCAATTATAAATTTTTTTTTGGGAAGAAAATAAAAGATGAAAAAATAATAATTGAATTTCAAACAATAGAAATATTTATCTACAATCTACATTAGTCTGAAGAATAAGTTTTATGTTTAAATCTGAACATTATCAAATTTCTTTGATCTCTGTGAACAATAATATTTCCGTGAGCGATACAAAAACTGAATATGGATATTTTTATTCAAATATACAATAAACTACTATTATTATCAAATTTAATTATCGAATTATTTACATAATTCCCTTTTTTCTCAAGCAATCCGCCTTGTAAATACGTATATGAAACTAAACATGCGCATGTAAATTTTATAATTCAAATGTTGTAATGAACATGGGTTTAACTTTAAAAAAAAATGTTTTTCTCTTAGATGTTAAGAAGTGAAATGAATCTGAAATTAGAGTCCAGACACAATTACATAGATAATGTCACGTATTTCTATCTAGTTAATAGTGAAAATCTATATGTATGCATGAAAAATTTCTTTATATGTAAATATAATACTTTTAAAAAATATGCATTTGCTCCACTTATGCAAAGCCCGCATCGAAATAGATTTTTATTCTCAGTATTTAATCTCATTAGGTCATTATATTTTTAGAATTATAATTTTTAAAAAAGGTTAAAACTATGAATAAAATTATACTTTTAATAGAAATTTAATTTATTAATATTTTTATTTGAACGTTGTTTTTAACTGATTTTATCTTATTTTATTTAATTTCATTAGTAATTTTTAAATTTTATTTTCCAAATTAGATATAATTTAAAAGAAAATATTAAAATTATGAGTTTCATAAAAATGGTAAAAATAATTTAATTTATTATTAATTATTTAGTATTATTATCCTTATCCTTCTTTTTTATTTGCAATTTTAATAAAAAATATTTTGTCGATTATAATACACAGAATAATAAAATGCATTTTTATTAATTAAGAATTTAAAAAACATTTATTTTATTTTTACGGTTTAATGTAACTATTTTCCTTTATTATCCTTCTTTTTCTACTTATAATATTTTGAAAAAATTAATAACAATATTATAATTGTCTAAAACCGCAATATCGAATACCTTAAACGTGTGGAGCAATAATTTACGTATAAATATAGATTACATATTTTGCATTGCCTTGCTATCAAAAGATTAAGAGAAAGGGGTCTCCCCCTCTACTTTTCAATTGCCCCAGGATATGTGCACCATTAAATTCGTCCTTGAATAATTTTATTCAATGTGAATTTGTATTTTTTCATGTTACCAAAAAAAAAATCTCAATTTTGCAATTTTAATATTTTTCACAAAGTAAAATTAATAAAAACTTTAATTAATAAAATGAATGAAATTTCAATTAATTAAAATTAACGAAACTCACCAGCGATGAGAACGAGCCAATAATTCCAACCAAAATTAAATATGAGAATGGATCCATCGACGTGGGCTACCAATGGTTCCGATGGCAACAATTTCCAGTAGATGAGATTCGTAAAGAGCAAACAGACACCGGTGAAAATCATGCTGTATGCGCCGTAACGGGGTACCACGATCAATAAAAGGTTCATCAGCATCCACGATGCAAAACCCGTCCTTCAGAGATAAATAAATAAAAGAATAATCAGTATTACACAATGAGTAAATTTCCAATTTATTTATAACTTTCATTTTATTCTAAATGTGCTTCTCTTCCATAATTAATTTAATAAAACACAGTTGTAATGCAGTTAGCAAAGCATTAAAATAATTAGAAAAGTTAGATCATTTAAAAATTTTCAAAGATATATATTCGAATCTAATTTTCTATTATGCAGGTGTTTTACGCTTTGCGAGAAAAAAAATAATGGATTGAACTTCAAAGGCTTCTAACTAATAAAAGGGATAGCATATGTAACTGATTATGTACGTCGATCAAGATTTATAAACATTATGCGCTTGATTTAGCAAAAAGAAAAAAATATTGATTGAAGTTTATATTAGAATGTAATGCACGATCGGGACACCTGTTATTATTACACTCATGATATGATAATAATCAATTTTCCGATCACATTGTTGAGTGATTTACAATAAATTACACTCACGTATAAACCTTCTCTTTTTTTTCATGTTATTGTAAATCCTGTTGTATGAATATGATAAGATAACAATCAAGTTGCTTCTGTATAATTATAAGAACATATACGTAATTTAGAATTTTAAATTCATTAATTTTAAACGAAGCGTAAAGGAAATTATTATTCATTCTACCAGAATATAATTCGTAAAGTGTAAGAGGAACTGTAAATAATATTGAACACGCACAATTATTTTCTGAGAAAGTCTAAGCTAATGTTTCTTTTTTTTTTTTAAAAGAGTTCTTTTCCGTTTCGAGTGAGGAGATTATTTCACAATTGTGCTTTATCGAAAATTGTCAATAATTGCAGAGCACAATGGATAATTAAGAATTTTTTTTTTAATTACAATAACTTATGAAGAATGTTTTTTTTTATTGCACACGTGTGTTGCAGTTATCGTGAGTTTCACTCAAAAAGTTTCACTAGAATAATTTTGTTAATAATGTGACAGAGAGTCATAAACAATGTGAATTTTATGAGGTATGACTTTCCATTTCAGGTGGTACTCAAATTTTCATCGTATGTTATTGGTGAACATAAATGGTTTTGTGATCGTATAACTTTTTGGAAAATTTTACATTAAATAAAGAGAACAAAATTTTGTACTTTTAGAGAACGCCTCAAGAATCTTTACAGCGTTGACGCAAAAAAATTTGAATTTGTTTTCTAGAATGACTTACCAGAGCATTATTGTAGCGTAATATCCAGCTTCTCTGTATTTTGTGCCCCAAGAGAATCCCTCTTGGTGAAAACTGAAATATTCGACGAGTGAAACGATAGGAAATGGAGCACCACGAGCGAGTGCTTCTTTGAACATATTTCTCATCTCGTAGGGAGTTCTCCACAAGAATCTCTCATTGTACTCAACATCAGCAACATCCATGTTTATCGGTGTATCTGTTTCAGAAAACAAAATTTTATTCTACATTTTAAATTTAAAACAGAAAATATAATGATAGAAATAAAGTTAGCCAGCAATTACGTATGCAACTATTGTCCAAATAGGAACCATTTAACAGTTTCATAAAATATTTAACTAAATTCTAATTGAAAAGTTGCAGTAAATAATTGTTTTTTTTCAAGAAACGTAAATTAACAACAGTGTAACAAAAAGATAAATTTTTTCACTAGAGACCCCTACGTCTAAAGTAAAATTCCCACAAAGAAAAAAAAAGCGAAATATCGAATAAAATATAATGGGCAGTAAAAATGGTAATAAAGAAGAAAATTACCGATAATAAATTCGATAAAAAGGATTGACCTCAGTAAAGGAGAATATTAATAGTGTAATTGTCAGTGTTGTAATGTGAATCGTCATTAGTAGAGTGTGAATATTCCTTACGCCTGTAAGTGATGTTGATGTGCATCAGACCGATGTACCCGCCGATTTCTGCGGTCATCCTTTGTTTCGTGAAGGCGCTGAAGGAGCCGATAATAGTGGCGGAGGTCGTATGCCACGACGAGCCATATTGTGCAACTGTAATGTTAAATCATTTACGCAATCATGGTCATTTACTTTTATATATCTATATATACATCATCCCGTATAAATACAAAACCGCGCATAGACATAATTTCTATTTCTACGAACCTTGAATCGAGGTCCCCACAAAGAGGCTCAACGTGACTGTCAGAAATGTTGACAATTTCTGTAAAGTATCATTAACAATAATCTCATCATCTCATGTTTAAATACAGCAACAAAAATATCTTCATCTTCTTTAAATTTATTCCTTTTATTTTCCCTTTGTCTTCATTTTTCCTATTAGTCTTTCTCATCAAGAAGCATTTTTTATTCAAGTCAATAAAAAAGGTTTTTTAAAACATAATTATTTGTGAAATAATTTAAATAAATAAAAAAAACTCTTTAAAGGAATTAAACAAATATTGATGAAATAATTATTTTGATTTGGATTATCTATTTTTAGACAGTATTATAAAATTTCTTATTATTGCTTTTTTTTAAATAATTGAGTGAATCGTAGACGGATAATACATAATTATTCTCGCGTAATAACGATTGAATAATGCTTGTCAAATAATTGATATTACATGGAAAGAAAACAAAGAGAAATAAAATGGATTTCGTTTCAGTGAATCATATAGCGAGCATATACATAATATAAAATACAATGAATCTTATCTCTCTCGCGGTATTACAATAAAAAAACCACTGTTTAACGAAAGAAAAAAAATCAATAAAATATTAATTCAGTGAAATAAAATACTATCTCAATATTTATTTATTAAATATTAAATGTTAAAATAAAGAAATTTAAAGAAAATATGTAAATAGCGGAATAAGTTTTCAATATTTAATTTTGTAAATATAATCAAAAAAGAAAAAGAGACAAAGAAAGGAAAAAAGGAAGATAGAGAAAGAAAAGGAAAAGAAAATAAAGAACGAAAGAATATTATAAATTATGAATTAATAAAGATTACCATATGAAAATAAAAAAAATAAAGTATGCAATAAAATATTGAAAAAATAAATAACAAAAATGTAAAAATACTATTAAAAAAAAATTCAAATCATGTAATAAAATAAAATATTAATAATTAATAAAGAAATAAAAAATATTAAAAAAAGATTTTAACAAGGATTCATAGAAGAATAAATCTTCAAGTGTCAAGAGACAAGAGAGCGTGGATAATCAGAAGGTCGTATATAGCTAATGGAAGTTCGTGACTCACCTCCTTGCGAATACCAGGGAAAATAATGAGGAACGCAGTGAATATCGTGCAGAATATCACGAAGATAGTGATGAGTCGCACATCGCCAGTGACGGGAGTCCGATTAGTATAACTGTACAATGTTGGGCCTCCATCATTACGAAACGCTCCGAACCATCCCTTCATTTTTCAATCTGCGAAAAAAAAAACAATTTTCATATCAATCATCTTAATCTTTTTCTTGTATACATACAATTAGCCACTATTTGTCAAAGCAATTACGTCCTTTACTTTTAAAACTCAATTTCTCTTTATTTTTATTCAAAAATTTTATCAAACCCATAAGACTAAATTAGGAATTAGTTTTTACAAACAAATTTTGTGTTTTGCAAAATTAAAATACTTAAGCTTTAAATAGTTTCTTAAAAAATATTAAAAAATTTAATTATCTCTTCTTCATTATAGAAGAGAATAGAATTATTTAATTAATAGATGTTCCGTTAAATAAATTTATAAGGATTATCTAAAGGGACTTTTTTAAGTTCAGAACAATCATCACATCAAATGGTTGTAAAAGAAACAAAAAGAGGATAAAGATAAAGAAATAAATAGAGGACAATGAGAAAGAATCCAAAAGAGGATATAAAGATAAAAGAAACAAAAATCAAAACGATAAAAGAAGTTTGTAAGCTGCTGAAATTTTGCAAGGACCATCAGAAAGTAAAAATTAACGATTAAGGATGAGCTATGGAGAAAAAATCATGTTTTACACAATAGTCAAAAGCAGAAAGATGATAGCCAACCAAGAATAGACGAACAAGGTGAAATCGGTACGTATAATAAATATTCGTTTTGTAATGCCTTATCAGGAGAGTAATGGATCTCTAGATGTCATCAAAACTACAACTATGGTTACAGCAAAACCTGTCAGACGGTCGCCATATAGCAGAATACAACTACTTTGTCTGTAAGCAGCAGCAAAACACAAAAAAGGACTACAACGTCCAGTGGAGAATACGGAGCCCTTGAGGAAGCAAAAAAAAAAATCTCGCCAAACAAAAAGAAATAGAACAGGAAGGAAGGCAACGAAAGGTATACAGTCGCCTAAGTGGCGAAATCTATACAGACAGACATTAGTTCCGTAGATAAATTTACAATCCTCTATATAGTAAAATCATAAAATATTTCAACAAGACTGGTCAAATTTTTAAATTCCTTTTAACTACAATTTCTCAGTGGTAATCGAACACCTACAATTACTATCTAAAATGGCTTCTATTCGAAAAAATAGACGAAAGGGAGCAAATCGGAATCAATTTCTAAAATACCTGACATTCAAGGCTGACACTGCGACACTAAGCGACAATCTTTCTCTTTGTCAACTCTTTGGTTTCTAGAGGAACACTGATTTACAAATTTCTGCTAAACTCTTTCGACCTGAAGTCGAAATTTTTTATTCATTTACTAAAAGAAAAATTTGTTTACTTCAAATTTTAACGATACTTGACATTTTTTTGCAATAAACATAATTTAATCAAATAATATATAGTAAATTATAATAAACAATTTTTACTAATTCAAATGTACGGATAGTAAAATAAAATATCTTTCATCGAAACCAACATTTATTTGACAATACACATCGGTTACTCCGATTCAAATAAATTTTCACTTCAGTGTGCAATAATTTTACGTGAAAGCAAAACAAGATAAATTTAATTAAAGAATTATAATCAATAAATTAAATTGCCGAGGGTACTCAGAAATTACAAAGTTGTAAGTATCTTAAAGAGAAAATACACAAAAGAAAAACAAAAGGAGATGACAATTAATCCTACATTATGTAATAGATTATAATGTTAAATACTTTTTTCGAAATACAAAAAAATCTACAAAACAAATAAAAAAAAATCATTAATTAGTTAAAAAACTTAATGTCTGTTACATCCTAGAGTGATGAAATTTTATAAGCAGCATAAAAAAAATCTTTCATCATCTCTAACGCATGTGGCCTCTGGGCAATGGACCAGAACCGGAAGATGTCTTTATAAAAATTTCGAAATCTTCTTTATACTAATAGTTAATATTTAACACTGCTATAAATTCGTTCGATTTTCTAAATTCTTTTGAACACGAAGAATTCCTTTTTTGTTAGACTCACACTGTATTGGCATGTAATCTCTAAATTTAAATTATTAAAAATGTTTACTTATTTTTAACTGGAGACTGACTTTTTGCTTTTGAATTAGTAAATTTCACTAATGAATTCGTGGATGTTACTATTTTTACGTAAAATTTAGTAATTCGATAGCAAAAAATCAGTCACCAATTCAAATTAGCAAACATTTTTACAAATTTAAATTTAAGTATTAAAATTTATTATTATTAATAATAGTATTGAATAAATATACTGGAATAAAAATATATAACAAATAACTGATATAATAAAAGAAATAATAGTCCTGATTTCGTAGGAATAAAATAATATTTCTGAGCAAACAATTTTTAAGGAAAAGTGAAGATTTAAATCAATAAAAATAATCGTGAAAAATTCCTGTTTAAACATTCATTAAGAACTTTTTTTAAAGACCCTGTGTTGTATGTGGTCTTAACCTTCACCGCGTCCCCGAGCATTCCTAATAACCCAGGTTTCACTGTAATAATAAATTACGATATCGTAATGATAATAATATGCGCATATTATGATATAATCTCTTTTATCTAATATCATCTATCCAATATTATTGAATATGCGAAGATTCTATACGTCTGCTTTTTAACAATAAATTTATAAAAAATTATTATTATTATTATTAATATTGTTATTTATAGTACGGTTATTATTATTGATATTATCACTGTTATAATTATTTTCTTCGTTTTTCCAATTATTTCATAATAAAAGACCTAAATACGTTTGATTGTAAAACAGTGTAATAATTATTTTATTCCTGTTTTAAAATAATGATGAGCTATTCTAAAAAGAAACTTTATATTACATCAACAAAAAAAAGATACTATAGTTGCAATTAAAAAAAAAAGAACAAATGTTGACTAATTCTTGTGCATAGATCATTAGGGAATCTTTCGGAGTGATTATGACTTAATTAATCATTAAAAACTGCAACCTTGCCTTCCTAATAAAAATGCATGAACAACACAATTCCCAGAATCAACTCCTCATTAATTTTTTTTTCTTTCCTTTGACTCGTAAAATTGAGTCCTTGACAAAAATGCCCTTGATTTCTAGGAGAGAATGTGAACTGGCCTTTCAAAAAACAAAAAAAAAAACTGAAAAAACAATGAGGTTCTTACAATTTTTTTTTAATCTTCCTATTCAGAAGAAACCAATGAATTACGCACTTTGAAGTTCAAACAACATGTTTATACTTTCAAAATAGGAACTTTACACAGTTTACAAAGAGGATTCCTTCACTATTTCTAGTTTCACTTTGCCAAAATTTATTAACATTAATAAATAAAATATTTTTCGTGTCTTATAATTTAATTGTATAATTTACTTGAATTTTATAGTTTAATTCAAAAATTAATTTTATGATTTAACTTTTTATATTTTTTTGTTTTTGATACTATAAAAATGCACTGGGAAAAATACACTTGACAACAGATGGGGAAGATGTATTTTTTTAAAATTCCTTTTGTCTTAAACGAAACACGTCTCGCACTAACACCACTTTCCTTGACTGGCATAATAATGATTCACAATAATGAAAAATCATCGTTCGCGCACCAGGACTAATAGAGTATGTATATATGTATGAGATTAAATAAATTTATTCGTGCTACATCCTCGACGAACTGAAATCGTCTGTGAAACATGAATTGTGGATTGCACCAACACCAATATCTGATATAAATATATATATATGTATATCTTCGATCTTCACTATAAGTGTATATACACTTTGGGACTTCCCCCCTTTTTCCTTCTCGAACGCCAGGTAAAAGTCGAAGGAAAGGTCACTCGCACGGGGGACCGCATCCGTGTACGTGTCATCGGTCAAGTAAAAAATTCCTGCTTTTATCAATAGAAACTATATAAACATTCCTCGAAACTAGAGAACCCACCCATTTCACATATTATGCAATAAGGAAAAGGATAATATTTATTATTTTACTTAGCATAATTCTCCTTTGGCTCATTCCCTCCCCCGTCCCACAATATTAGTTTTCTCCAAAGTATCAAATTTGTACTAAAGTGATATAAAATTACTATACCAAATATTTGATCCACATTTTTGCTATATAAGTTGCTTTTTTCATATTTTTAAGTTAAGAGCAAATGCCTTTTTCGCATGAGACCTCTGTTTGGCACAATTGTTCTTGAACTTTACTGATTGATTAGCATAATCTTCTCATCTTTTTTAGAAAATTTTAAAAATATTGACTGTTGAGCATAATTCTCACTTGTTCTTATATTGGGTACAATATATGTTTAGCACAACTATGTAACATATACAATTTAACATCATTTATATTTGACAAGTCTAGCATGATTTTTGTTTGACTTGCAATTTTTAACGTAATTTTTATTTTACAAATTTAGGACAATTTTTATTTCACATACGATTTAGCAAAATCTTCATTTAACATCACAGTTTTCTTAAAAACTATCAAAATGATTGTATAGTCTTTAGGCATAGAAAAACATTTAGCAATATCAAGAATATTGACAATAATAATAATAATAATATTAATAATAATATTAATATAATGCAAATAAAAATTATGCCAACGGAATGAATCTTGGCTAATTTCTTAATCACAAATTATGCTAAACGATCATTTAAAGACAAAAGAAAATTAATCAAAATACCACATAAAAATTAAGCTGATTGAAAGTTATGCTAATTTCAATTTGGCACTCTCTAAATTTGTATTAATAAAAATGTTTATTATTATTTTAAATTAATGACTTATTATTTGATAAATTATTAAAAATTATGTCTTGCTTTGATAAATTCTCATTTCTGCTAATTTATTAGTAAACTTTACTCATTCAAAAGCAAAAAGTTAATCACTAATTCTAATTACTAAACATTGTTAATAATTCAAGTTTAGAGAGTAAATTTTAATAATTATAATATTATGTATTACTAAATTAAATTACTATTATTATTATTATTATTATTATTCATAACTATTGTAATAATTATTATAATATATTATTTATTTATAAATAATAAATTAATTGTTTTATAGTAATATCCTTTTTATAGTAATTTCCTTTTCTCGTTGTTTATCTAAACCATTAAATAGTTCTTTAACGTACTAAATTCAAAAATTGATTCCAAATTTCATGATCGTACATTGAAAATGATTTCCAAGTTTTGAACGTTCAAATGAACGAAATATATAATATCGAAGATATTTTTATGAATTACTAATCACAACAAAATTTACAAACCGAAAATTTTACGTTTAGAAACTCAGTAATTAATTTTTTTTATAGAGATGCAAAATAATTGCTATAAAAATTTAATTTGTTGAAGAAATAAATGAAATTCGTTCATTTGAACGTTCAGAACTTTAGGATTTTCATTGAAATATATTTTTTTTTTAATTAAAAAATTTTATTTCTAATCAGTAAAAGGGGAAAAAGGGGACAAAATTTTTAAAAGGGGACCAGCTGTGATGCCTGCAATATCTATATGTACTCGAAAAAAATCTTTTACACGCCTCTTGAATGTTTGACCTTCAAATTTCCTACCTAGATTCATCGACCTAACACTCCCTGAATTCCACTAAATCGGGGTTCCAATGTAAAATATTCCTTAAATTCTAACAACAAATGAAGAAATCTACTAGATTTCAATTGATTTTTTTTTCTTAAAAAATGTTTAGTCTTTCTAATAGATGTTTTTAATAAAAAAAATTTATAAATAATAAATTTTTGCAATATTTATATAATTTTTTTGCAAAAATTTGGAGTTTTACTGTCACAATAATAATAAAGACGAGAGAAAAGAAAAATAAATTGACATTACTTAAAACCACTGGCAATATAAGAAATTTCCAAAAATTTATCATCTCGTTCTGGGACTCTTTTTATCACGATCTGGATTAAAAATCATTTGAAATTGAACTTTTTTCTTAATTTTTTTGTTTTATTTTTGTTTTTTTTTGGAAATGCACGTAAATCACGCACGTGCACCTGCAATCACCGAGAAAACACGAATATGAGAGCTACCAGGATCAGGCAAAAGTAGCTCAAAGACTGAGCTCAAGTAGGTTAACAGGTTTCCAGTTGAAAGTGGCCTCTGTTGGAAGGTAGAGTGCTCCCGCACTGAGAGGTGGGGGGCAATGGGCCTTTTAACAAGTGAAAGAAAAGTGGGGGGCAAACACAACACATGTATTCTAAAGAAGAGTTTTAAATCACGTTAATGAACGACGATTATTCCAAGGATCATGAAGCTCTGCAACTGACTAGAGACAATTCAATTCATATACAATATCATTTCTTTACAATATATACAAACGAATTGATCAATTTTTAATTAACAGAGAAAATTAGTTTATGCTTCATTGAGTCGATGACCTTATTTTAAGGATTGTCAATTCACTTATAATGAGGTTTGACCTTTTTTTTTCTTCTCGATACATTGAGTTTATTTCCTTGTTGAAAAATTAAATAATAAAGGTGATCGAAATGAGTTCAATGCTATTTTTATTTTATTTTTATATTAAAATGATTTTCTATTAAAATTACATTTTCTTTCAATTTAATATATCTTTAGAATTTACATTTTTTTATGCTTTAAAATTTAAATACTTTACAATACTGACAAAAATTTGAATTCAACAGAAATTTTTATTATTCATGAAAAGAATTAGTATTATATTCTTTATAAATGTTTACTCGTAAATTATATTCAAAAAGAAGTAAAAAAGTAGTATATCAAAAAACTTAAACTACAGATAACTAAGAAACTGCAGCAACTTTTTTTTTACCATAAGTATAAAACTGTCATTAGGATAATTTGAAGAATCTTATTCGAACTCATAAAACACTAATCAGAATTCACAGAAAACTAAATTATGAAATGGACATAGGACTATAAATGAAATATTATGGTATAGAACGTTTAACAAAAAAGAAGAATAAGTAAAACTTACAGTCTCACTATTATTGTTGAGAAAGTAAATGGTTTTTAGACTGTGTA
This sequence comes from Leptopilina myrica (nomen nudum), assembly GCA_032872475.1. Taxonomy (NCBI): domain Eukaryota; kingdom Metazoa; phylum Arthropoda; class Insecta; order Hymenoptera; family Figitidae; genus Leptopilina; species Leptopilina myrica (nomen nudum). The sequence continues at coordinate 44,395,940 of CM065461.1, forward strand.
TTATTATTGATAGTGAAGAAAAAAAAATTAATGACATTTCCAGTCATTTACGTAGACTGGTGTGTAAGCATGTGGGCTTAAAGATCCATTTTCCATCTGTAGAATTCACGATTAAGTGCACACAGAAGACGAAATGTAACACTTGTCCATAGTTAAGAAAGCAGGAAGTTAGATTATAAAACCTATTCCTTAAGAGTTTTATTATTATAGTTTCAAGCAGTCAAGTTGCAACATCTTCCAAGTTTTACCGTGAGACAATTATTTAATTATTAATATTAAATAATTATTATTTATTATTTTTAAATGACTGAGAAATAATTATAAGTTCAAATCCTTCTAACGATCCGATAATATTCGCTTGTATTGTTTCATAGTTTTTTTTTCATATCTTTCTAAGTCTTAGTACACTTTTGACATTAATGAAATAAGACGAATTTTTTGTTTTAAGGGCATTTGAACCATTATGACGTCACAATTTTAAAACTAATGCTTTTCACACATTGTGACGTCATAGTGGTTCAAATGCCCTTAATTTCTTTTAATAATTTAACAATTGTCTAAAATCTGTTTAAACAATAATTTTTCATTTTTATACCATTATTATCTCATCGTTCTGATGTTATTATTTTTTTTTTAAATTTTTTATTTAAAAGTATTTTTGACCTTACTTAAATAGTTTTTTTTAGTTAAAATTACTATTCGTGAGGATTATAATTAGATTATAAAAGACTTTTGAACAGTTTTTAATGTTTAAAATTAAGTTTAATTTAAATTAAAGTTAAAAATCCCCACCCTGGGGGATCGAAACCTCAATAAGCGAGTGGAACATTCAAGCGCTTAACGACCACGGCCACCGCGCAGTTGAAAATTTTTTTTCAGCCTAGCAATGTAAAGTTACATATTACTGACAATAATGTACATTTTCCAATATATTAACACTAAGAATCTAAGATGAATACAAAAATTGCCATGAATAGAGAAAAATGAATCCTTTTCTTTGTCGGAGTGCTACCATATATGGGGGGTTTAGCGGTATCTTTTGAAGTGCCACTGGCACGTTTACGGAAAATTAAGGTGTATATAATGAAGAGTGGGGGAGGGGCTTGAGGTAACAGCAATAACTTTTGCTATTTTGAGAATTCTAATTTTGGTACAAGTGATGCCATGCTTCACTATAGCAGCACAAGCGGCGCACCATCACGAGAATTATTCTAACCGAGAAAATCTTGTTGCGCAGTCGCCTAAGCACATTGGCCACCTAAACTACCACTGCCTACCATCCCTTCAAGGTAAAACAAATTTTGCATGAATTTGCATTTTTTTTCCTTCACTTCCAAAAGAAAGAAAGAAAGAAAGAAAAAAAAATTATCTTTCAAATTCACTCCCTCTCTTCACTCTTCCCCCCTTTAAACTTATTATTATTTTCAAAAACTAAATAGAGTGAAGTTTGTATTAAAAAAAAATTTTTTATTTACCAATTACCTTTTTTTTATATATCCGGGCTGACAATTTAATAAAAAAAAGTTAGTGCTACAAGTGAGTGAAGAATTTTTGAAAATTCAGAAGTGAAAATTCGTCGTACCATAAAAGGTTTGTGGGTTGTTTCCGCCTATGTTTAAAAATACTCTGCAACCATCGATGATTAGGTGGTAACATTTTCTAGTTTATTTTACACAATTTCTTCTACTTTTTTTATAATTTCTGAAAATACTGTTAAATACTATTTAAACAATACAGTTGTTTTACTTTTTAGTTACAAAACATGTTACTTTCTTCTTTAACAAAGTTTTAATTTTTTGTTTTTCTTCCTTTATCAAAATAAGCTTTCATTCCCTACAAAATTATCTTTGTTGGAATAATATAAAAGTTATTGTTTAAACATTTTGATAATAAATAAATAAAAATATTAAATATTATTGATTAATTGATAATAGTAACAGAATGATAAGTAACCAAAGAATAACAACAGTATTATCAAGACTAGTATAACAATTGCAAAAAAATGTATTCTAAAAATTGTTTAAACAAATTAGTTAAAAAAATTTAAACAAATAATTATCTAAATGTTATACTTTTATTAAAACACTGACAGTGCTATTCTACACGAAATGAAAGATTATTAATTAAGTAATTACCATAAATGTCATTTTTGACATATTTTATTTTAGAACTTTTCAAGATATTGTCAATAAAAAAATAACTCTTTTAATATTGTTTTTTTTTTATATAGGGGAGAGACTTATAATTACGCACTATTAATGCATTACGAATTCTAAAGCAAAATTACAAGGAATGACGATAATGAAATTTTCACGTAAATCTTTAAACGGAGCATGGGCCAAAATTGGTTTTTATTAAGACGTGATGAAAAGTGAATAAATATTTACTTTGCTTGAAATAATCCTTCCTCCTGGTTTTTCTATATAGTAAAACATCCGCGTGTGTCTTTCTTTATACGCGCGCTACATTTTTGTATTTGACGGAATTGTGATAAACAGATTTACTCATCAAAACTAATTTTATGTTTTACCAAGATACACATATATAATTTTCAAGGATTCGTTTCTACATTTTTTGTGGACAAAATAAAATCAAATTAAAAACATCAAACAAAAAAATAAGAACTTATTCATTCATTTAGACAGATTGCAATTAATTTTCAAATAAATAAATTTAAAATAAAATTCACAATAGATAGAAGTAAAATTACTTCCTCTACTGACAATCATCTTGTTAGAAAATAAAATATTTTATAATGTACATATAAAATAGAAGGAAAGAAAGTTCAAATCTTGTCAACTTTTTTCAGGCGTTGAAGTCTTTCATTAATTTAATTAAATTAAGTAAAAATCTATAGAAATTATAAGCGATGTTTATATGTATAATTGAAGAAAAATGATAACCATGGAATAATTTTATAAAAATATTAATATTTCATAATAATAAATAAAATATTAATAATAGTAATAATAATATTAAAAATAATGACATTAAGAATAATATTATAATAATAATAATAATAATAATAATAATAATAATAATAATAATAATAATAATAACAATAATTAAAAAATTATTTTAACAATAATTCAAATGGATTGAAAATAATTAATAATTGCTGATTTTTTCAAAAGAATCAAACCGAAAAAAATCTTCATTTAAAAAATGTTATCCAAAAATGAAACAATTTAAAAAAAAACTAATTTTATTAATGAAAATTGTCGATAAACAATGTTTAAAAAATTGATGTCAATTATTTTTAATTAGATAGAAATTATTTTTCCTGAATATATAGAAATAAATGGTTGAAAGAATAAGAAAAAAATTGCACGGTACGTTGAACTGCTTTGATGTGCTTTCTAATCGAGAATAATATATAGCGTATATATATATATATATATAAATAAACCTTGAAGAATCTACAACCCCATTTTCAAGGTCGACGACAACTGCAGAATTTATATAAAAATGCAATTTTTCAAAATATTATTTTCCTTCTAATTTATATCATAGCCATAAATATTCCTGAAATTAAATTCAATTTTTCACACTCTCGATCCTCTCTCGACCTTTTTGGCTCCCATTTATATCTCATATATATATAAATACTTTTACTCTCGGCGTTCACTTTCATTACTAATTAAATTTTATCTAATATTTAAATTATTATCCTGATTTTTAATTTTTGCACACTTTTAATAACTATTTCTTTTCATAACTTAATCTCTAATTTTTATTAATTAATAATACAAAAAATGTTTTTCGCTAAAATTTTTAAAATAACTATAAATAAAAGAAGGCGGTAAACTTTACAACGTTTATGATTCAACGATTAAGAGAAAAAAATTTTTTTTACCCAGAAATTTGTATATAGCCAAAAATTTGAAGAGAAAACTAATTTTTTCTAATGAATCATTTATTGCAAACGTTGTAATTTTCATCAACGTAAAGAAGAAAAATTTAAATTTCTTTTTTTTTGTTGAAAAAATGGGATGTATCTTAATGTCACTCGGAAGATAATAATAGCGGGAAAAATGACAAAGAAGAAGACGAAGAAAGAAATGAGATGAACTTGAGCTGAAAGTTATCATTTTGCTCCTTGCTTTTTACGCCTTGAAAATGGATGTGTCACTTTGACGAAGCCAAAAATACATTTCGAACTTGTGAGGTGTCATTATTTTATTTTTTTCATTTATAGATGAAAATAAATTCGCTCCTCTTTGTAAAGAATTAGTAGTTATTCAATTTTTAGCTCATACTTACAAAAGAAAGAAAAAAAGCCGCACAACTCTTATCAAAATTTATATTAAAATTGTCGAAATCTAAATTTGAAAAATGAATTTGAAAGAAGTTTTAATATTCAACTATTATTAATAAATGAATTCCTAATTACTTAATTAATTTCCAATCAGTGAATAAAAAATTACTAATAGAAAATTAATGAGAAAAAAAATTTTATGTTTTGGAGAGGAAGATTTGGGCACGTGGAATTTTTTCCAATGTATAAACGTAAAGTGCGTTTGGAAAATTATCTATAGGGATTGGACGAAAATAGTTGCAGTGGCTACTATAATATAAATAGTATATGTACAACTCAATTTCGAATGCACTGACCACAATACTTGCTTCCTCTTCGTCCAAAGTGCAGTTTCGTCTTGGCTTGTGACCTGCTTTCCAATTTCTCTCTCATCCACCTACATGACATTCTCACAATTAAATCTCCCCCCTAGGGTGTGTGCATATAAATTATCTTTTCTCATCTCATTCACTTTCATTTCAATCATTTTATTCAATACTCTTCAATTCTCAATTTATTTTTCTCTTTCACTTTCTAGACTTCTTCTTCTTCTTCTTTGTCACGTGCCTTTCAAGTATTTCAACAAAAAAAAAGTTTCTAAAATAAAAAAAATCGAAAAGATGATTTTCAATTATTAATCTTTTAACGTTTAAGTGGAAAAGACGGTAAAAAATAATTTATTGTTTCCAAAAATCCCCTTTTGTAAAATTAGAAAAGTTAATAAATTTCAAATGAATCCGGAACCAAAAGCTTCAAGGATAAAAATAGTTGAGAGTCGAATGACGTGATATCTATTAAGAGAGAAGGGAAATTTCGATGGCTAATCATTTTTTACTCTATTTTTTATTTGGTTTTCTTTTTTTTTCTTTTAAACTAGAGAGGCGTTACGTGGGTTTAAGTTTATTTCTTTATTCTTTCATTCTTCCGACGAAAAGAGTTCATTGACCAAGGCTCAAATGTAAAAGGCATATGACCTCTAAAAAAGTTGTCAAACTAAAATTTGTAATTCAATAATTCAATTTGAATTTTACGACGAATTATTATTCAATGTCGTATTTGAATTGTACTTTTAAGATTGTAATTTTTCAACTAATATTGAAAATTTCAATAATTTAAAATTAGTGAATCAAAATTTTTGGTTTTTTTTCTAAATAGCAGTTTGCGAAGAAAGTAAAAAAAGCGCTTTCAAATAAAAACTGAGAGTTAAAAAATAAAATAGAACAATGAATTTTAATAGTAATTACCACACACCTGGTTTACGTTCTGGTCTCGTTACTCATCCAAATTCGCCTGGTCTTCTGCATAAGACTAAATAGAACGCGGAAGGTCTGCCAAAATCTTTCACTGACACAAAGCCCATCAAAGTCAACTTTGCTTTTTGACCGTGACTCATTCCTATAAAAAAAAGACGTGACAAATTTTTTAATATATTATCCCTTCTTCAATATTTTCTTTATCTCTTAGAACTAAATTTACAAACTATTTATTTACAACACTTGATGTAAAATTCTTTTCATTAAAATTTGCAGTATTACGAAAAGTCGTAGTTTTGTCGGATTTTTCCTCACATGTACAATATTGACTTGCCAAAACATTATTAAATTATCTGACAAGCTTAATTTTCAAAAGATCTCACGTTTTTGAATGAAAAGATATAAATACTCAGTGATTCTTGAAATTTTTCATTCAAAAAGAAAAAAAAGGTTTTTTGAATTATTGTTTAGAAAATATATTTTTTTGCTAATTAATTCGATTTTATTGAAATTGGCTTAAATACTCTAATTAATTAGACGCGAGTCGCAATTTGCATTGCAACATATTTTCAATTTGTTTACTTCAGGTTAAATTTCTATTTTAAACAAATTTATAGTTTTTTTTTGCAATTTTAGGAATTTTTCTTCAACAAATTTTTCAAGAATAATATTTAATAATTGTAAAATTTATAATTTTACAGGTGTCCCTGCGTATCCAAGAAAATGTCAGAGTCACAAGGTAATGATTTTTAGCCTTAAAATTATTTACAACTTTTTAATAAAAGAAAAAAAGTTGCTTGTGAAAATTTTGTCTAAAAATAACGACTTCTTATTTTCAGACGTTCAGTCCACAGAAAGCAAAGAAAACAGTGACTCTGAAGGTTCAAGACCAAGAAGCATTGCCGACGACAAAAAAGAATCTTCATACGATGGATACGAAACACCAAAATCAGGTTTAATATTATTTACTTTAAACCATTAGATGGAACACTTTTTTATTAAAAATTCTTAAAACTAATTTAATTTCAGTTTATTTAAAAGTATTTTTTATTTTAAAAAAATGCAAGTAAAAACTTGAAAAAGAAATTTTAACAATTTTTAAGCAAATTGAACGCAAATTCCAAAAATAAACAACAATATATAGTTGCGCCGTCAGGTCTCGTCGGCTTTGGTAGAACGTCACATAAGACGAGTGACTTAAAATAAATCTCAAGAGAATCCCCGGTTTTAAATAAAACCGGGTTACCGACTCGCGTAACAAAACTCTCGAGATAAAATATCACCATCTCAAGTCCCCTATTTTAAATAATAATCCTTTATGCATACGAAAAGTTTATTTTTGAGTATACAATTTTCAAAAAAAAAAAGAATTTTAGAAAACTCCTTTTCTTTGTTAATTTCCAACTAAAAATAAAAGTTACTTACGAGCAAGGAAAGAAAAAAAAGCCCTGAACTTTACTTTCGGGAAGGAGAAATTTAACTTGGGCGACCCCCGGGGATTTGGTTTCTATTCGTTAGAGAATGCAATCCAGAAACGTCCGCGGACTAGTAAAGAAATTCTTTCCCGTGGTCTTTTCAGAGTGCACAACGACGTCAAAGAGCGACGAACCGGAAAAGAATGTTGGCAACGACGATACAAACTTTGCGAAGCCCCCAACGGACACAACAACGGGGATGACCGATCAACAACAAAACCGTTCCGGTGAGTGCAATTTATTGCCAGTACTTGTTGAGCGTCTACGATCAGCTCTGGAGCTCTCGTGCTCCAGTCGAAACAGTGAGGATCAATTGCCCCTCGAGGACTCGGGTGTCGACTCCGAAGAGGATCTTCGCAATTGGGCCTCCGGCCTCAACACTTTCAGCGATCCAACCGAGGCATCAAGCAAACCAAAATTGGACCTCAAGTTCCTCGAGGATCTCCTCCTGTCGGATATTCAAACTGCCCTGGCTCGTCTCCAGGACACCTTGAAGCGCGTCGACATTGGCGTACTCACCAAATATAATTCCACTCTCGACCCCACCAACAAACTTCACCTCTTACGTCTCATTTCGAATCTTCTCGCAAAACTCAAAATACCCGAGGACGCCATCAAGCCCCAAAATCCAGAAGAAAAACCCCCCACACCGAGGAGGAATCGCTCCGAACGGCATACGATCGGCGTCTCTAGTGAGGAACTCGCCCGCGCTAGGAAGTGGCTGGAGGAACGGAATCCCCATTCTGAATTCGATTTCAAAAGCAATTCATGCAATTCAACTCACGCGAAAACGGAAATTCCGGAAAAACAAATCAAAAAGGAAGTTGGAGACTTCGGCAAAGGGGAAGTTTCAAACAAAGTGCCGGACAATGAGGACAACTCGATAGAGAAGCAGTTTGATCAAGTGCATGAGAAGTACATGAAAGACGCCATCAATCAACAGCAAAGTCTGCAAAATAAAATCCGGGAGCCAAAGGATAATTTCGATAGACTCCTAGAGCACGAGGACATTTACAGTGACCAGCTTAGCAACCCGTTCTATCAACAACCCAGTGCTCCGAAATACAACAAATTCCTCGCGAAAAAGTCCCGATTAAAGAGAGCGAACACAATAGACATACCCAACTATCTCAAAGTCCATACAGAAACGAACGGTTGTATTTCACTACGAAGACCAATTGACATCAGTGACAAAGTTCTTTCAAACGGTGCCAGTGTTATTCCCTCCTTTCAACCGAAAACCGAAAACGATCGCAAGTTCCTCGCACTCATTAACAAGAATAACGACACCACTCCACCCGTGACGTCCGTTCCTTTCAAAAACTTCAGCTACCGTAAAAATTCAACAGCCGACAAAAACTGGAACAACCGTTTTTCAAACATCAAAACCGCTTTCGACAAACAAACGAATCAAGAACAAGACGAAAAGACCGACAGCAAAAAGAAATCCATCGAAAACGAAATTGTCGGCTCTCTGAAATTATTCTACGGACCGACCAAGAAATCTAACGGATTCACCCACGCACCAACGTCGCCCTTCCAAAAAATCGAAAAACACCCCAAAATGGATCCACCTGCTTTTCTAAAACCAGGTTACATTCCCAAAAGTGGAAGCAATTTACAAGCAAAAGTCAAAATGTTCGACCAGGAACAATCTCCCAAAAGTCCACCACCACCTCCAAGAACTAAATTGACGAAAAATATTTTCCACGATGACGACATCACTGAAAACGGTCACATCAATTATCAAACTTTCTGCAAGCAATTTGCACCCAAAGGCACATCTAATCACTTAGAACACACCAGATCAAAGTTCACCGGCGATGATGTAAAAAACATCGCTAAAGACTCAATCAAAACATCACCCTTTGTTTCACACGAGAATGGACCCTTTCAAAAATCGAAACAAAAATTATTGAAAATGCAACAGGAGGAGAGTTATGAACCACCGAAACATTATCCCAAACAGTACGAGATTTATCCGGTGAATATCAATCCATCGATAGCTAATTTAGGCCACCGTTACGACCATCGATCATCGGAGCAAAAAACACGAAATCCGAAACGTTTCGAAAAAACGGATGACAACAGACGACGTGCTTTTAATAAATTTTGCCACGAACCCGATCGTAGCTCAGTAGGTGTTCAAACTGGTATCGAAAGCTATCAGGACAAAAATAGATTCGTTAATCCGGAAGTCAGAAGAAAATCGAATCATGCTTCTGTACAAACCTCTGAACTTTATGATAATTTCAAGACAAATTTGCATTACCCAGAAAATCAAGTCTACGGATATGCGGATTGTTATTCAGACAGGAGGAATTCTTCCGGAACTCCTACAAGTCCGCTGGAATCTAGAGAAAAATTCGAGAATTTTAAAATGGAAAATAGAATGCAAAAAGCGGTACCTAAATCAAAAATACTTCCCGACCTACCAATAGTAGAACCTATAAAAACGGATACAGTCAAAACGTCAAGAATGGTAGATTCTAAAACTATGGATCCTTTGAGAATATTTACGAATCTCCCTAAAGTCGCAAGTGACTCGTCAAAATTGTCAATAGACACATCGAATTTTTCAAGTTCTTCTAAATTACCCATGGACACAAAACAATACATTGGACTATTAGACACTTCCTGGCCCATTGAACAAACCGGACCCCCAGTGCCGGAGCGCACCAACTACAACAATGTCCTTCTCAGGAATTACAAATCCGACCAAGCGAGATCCAAAAGTTCCTATTACGATCAAGATGATAATTCGGTCTTTGTGCCTCCAATCCCAGTACGAAGTAACTCCTTCGACAAAGTACGACACTATGAGGAAGAAAACAAACCCTGCGAAGACGAATTCCCCAATTCGGAGCACATAGAAAATCAGGACATCAGTTCCGATGGTGTTGTTACAAGGTACGCTTCTGCAATAGCAACTGTCGCCTCAATACCTTACGTGGAACCTCAAAAACCAAAGGTTCCGCCCTATCCGGAAAAATTAGTAGATAACGAAGCAACTTTAGACGAAATCCAGAGACACAACCAACTGCAACAGAATTTGAGTCGAAAGATACAGGCGAAGAGTCCTACCATCCCGCAAGAAATTCAAGTTCATCAGGAAAGTTCCCGAATACCGTACGAACAAGAAAGACACGATTCCAAATCTCCTATGAGTCCTTCCTTTATTTTCGGCAACAAAGCAACACTGCGTCATGGTTCCGATTCAGATAGCAGACGAACCCAGGAGAAAATCAGCATGTTCGAGGAAATTAATCATCCACCGGTAAAAAGACACTTCAGACCATTGAATGTACCTAGAACCGAGTTACACCCTCCTAGGATTAATGTAGTAAACCCCTCAAAAGTGATACAACCAAAATTCAAAATCGATCGATCTCCTATTGTCAGTAGCGTCAGTCCTGTCGACTCGAGCGACGAATACCTCATGTCCTGTGCCAATAAACCATCAAGAAACATAGTCCTAACAAAATCAGAGTCCTGGCATCAATTGGCAATGGCAAGAAATACCCTTCAAGTACCTCCAACTACCTCCACAGCTCTACTAAAACCTCCGAAACCAAAATCCCCCTCTTCATTGAGACTATCGAAACAATTTGAAGCCTCATCCTCCTCGGACAATATCAAAAAAATGGAGGAAAGAATCCAGAGATATTTCCAAGGTTCTACGGTGGGTGAAACAAAAAAAGAAACAAAAAACAAAAGAACTTTGTCTATGAAGAAAAATTCAAACAGCCTAATGAGAAGTCATACAATGCCACATCTTTATGATGATAAAGGTTTTGATGAGAGTGCCGATGTTGAGAAGGCGTTCGACAGTCTTTTTAAGGAAACAACCCGTACTGACAATCGTTACTAAAATCTACGATTCGTCAATTATTAGCAAATTATCGCGCTCATCAAAAATCGTATATTTTTATTTGATAAACAAAAAAAGTAAGTTAGAGCGTGTCTTTGCAAGAACTTTAATTAAAAATAACGAAATAAAAATAACAACAAAAACTGCAGCGAGCAACGAATTGAGTCCGCGCTGAGTTTTAGATGCTGTGATAGCCGAAAGCCTATTTTTTATGTCGTGTCTGATGTGTGTTTCCGAAGCCATGGAGTAATGATGGACGTTAGTAAAATTCAAGGCAGACCCAAATAAAGCAGTGAGTTTTTTTTTCAATCTCAATTTTTTGGGAATAATTTCTTTTTATCTTTTCTATTAGAAACTGCAAGTGCAACTAATTTAAAACAGGGTTGTCACAAAGATTTCATTTTGTTTTTCCCTGATTTCCAGACGAAATTTTGACGTTTTCCCTAACCGTAAAGAATATTCTGATTCACTAAATAAAATACATACATAATTAATAATTATATTACTTTTTTCATGGGAATTAAGATTTTAAAAATTTCTAATTCTAATAATTATAAGAATATTATTATAAATCACATTTCCATTTTATATTATTTTCTACAATTGGGTTAAATAATTTAAAGTTGAAACTAATTTTAACAGAATTGAATTAAAAATTAATTCATGTATTTGAAATAAATTATTGTCAGAAAAAAATTAATGTATTTTATGAATTCGTGGTAATTTCAGGTTTATGAGGCAAACAAAAAAAATTTTTAATAAAACTCCCTGTCCTGTGGCAACCCTGTAAAATTTCAATATCCCTCGTAACATTGGATTTAGAAAATAACAGGGCTTTGAAGAATACGATATACTAATGGCATTTTTTAGAACAACCTCCCATGGACTCAATCCTTTTTTCTAAAGTCTGTATTAATTTTTCCTTTTATTCTCCATTTCCCAACGAACCGCTTTCGTTATCATTCTTGCATTTTTCTACATTCATTCCACCGTTTGATTTAGATATTTATTATTTTTTCCCATATTCCCTGTCAATTAAATTTGTTTTATTGTTCCACTTACTTCTTTTTTCTCAATTTCCCCATCCCCCCTCTGACAATTTCTATCGTTTCTCTTTATATTTATAGTTTTTCTCCAGAGTACTTTTTTCTATTTTTAGAAAGCTTATTTGCATTCCTCCTCTTTATTTGAGAAAAAGGGGCTTTTATTCTTAACGCCGGTTTCTTAAATGACAAAAATAAAATTTAACAAAAAAAATAAAATATAAAATGCGTTTTAAATTAATAATATATTATAGAATTTAGAAAGAGAATTAAAATTTATATATACACACAGGATGTCAAATTGTCTCAAGCACAAGGTTTTTGATGGAAGCGATTGCGAATTCACAATTAAAATTCGAAATACCTATACGTATTACAGTATGTACCTAATTTTAAACAAAAAAAAAATTTGAATTTCAGCATTACAAATATTTCTAATTTATTAATTTTCAATATTAACTGAATTTTTTAATAGTCTTTACTTCGAATATACTAAAGAGTTTTAATTTTAGATAATCTAAAACTAAATCTATTGACTAACAAAGATAATAATCCGATAAAAATAAATACTAAAATTCAGACACAACAGATACTTATCTAGTATGAAGATTAAAAATAAACGCAATTTTATTTATTTTTTCTCTTTTCTTTAATTAAAGAATATATGTACTTTTTTCAAATACTATTTTTTAGTGAAATTAAATAAAATTAGATTCACATATTTTGAAATGTTTCACATAATATAATTTATCTCGTCATTGTCAAAAATAGCGCGAATCAGGTCAACATGTAATATTTATTCACAGAAATGCAGTTCCCATTTTATGAAAATTGTCTGCAATTTCTCAAGGACGCAATTCACCAATCTTGTCCTTCAATTATATAGCTTCGAGATTTACTTTTACATATCTCGCGAGATGATTGAATTGAAATGGTTCCCATCCCAAAAAGAAATTTGAATCAACCTTCTTCTCAATTTAAATAGTTTCATAGCTTTTTTTAAAGTTTTTTTTTTTTTAATTTAGAAAACCCATCTTCGAAACACGCACCACACGCAACAGATCAGACATTAATAAAAATAAAAAATAGAAATTGCTTTGTGTTTTTCTTTCTTAGTTTAGGATAATAAAAAATTAAATAATATGTAATGATAATTTTGATAGATTAGATTTTGTTTTTTGTTAACTAAGTTTTATCAATTCCTTGCACATGAAATTTCTGTGCTTAATAAAACTACCATTCTAGTTTAACGATAAGAAATTAATCGAGCGTGTCTAATTGGTGCATGCGGACCCAGAGTTTTTTTTTAAATAACTAAATTAATTTTCTTATTGAATAAATGAAATGGGTTTGAATTTAATAAAATAAATTTGTTCAATTATTTCCAGCACCAAAGAAGCCCATGTCACCTTTTGCGAAATTTCGTCAACTAGACCGACAGAATAGTGCACCTCTTTCGCCAAGGTAACTCTTTCTTTATTGGCAAAAAAAAATAAACGAGCAATTCAATTATTATTTTCAAGAATTTTTAACTATACTTTTTTTAATGATTTATACGTATAGTAATTACTAATAAATAATTAATGTAATTATAATTATTATAATTATCAATTAATTAATAATAATCACAGTTCTTCAAGAATTAAGTTATTTAGAAAAATTATTGTCAGAAACATGGAAAAAATTTTAAGTACTAAAAACATCGGGGCAATTCTCTTTTTTTTGAGACACATTTATAATATTATATTAGAATAAAAATGTACCTTCATTTATAGTACTCCAAAATCGCCGGGAAAGGAATTCCATTTCAAGTTTACGGACCCTGTTGTGCAGAACAATGCAGTTCAGATAAAGGAACGACTATTGGCATGGTGCCGTGCCAAAACCAAAGAATACGAGGTAATAAAACTGCATCACGATGTATTTCCAGTTAATTTCAATTTTCATTGTATTCCATTCTAAACTTAATCATTCCGTGGAACAATGCCATGTCATATCCATTTTTATGAAATATTCCTGAAACAAAAATAAAACATTCATATTAGTAAAAAAAATAATAAAAATTTTGCTGATTTTTTAAAAATCCAGAACGTTCAACTGGATAATTTCTCGACAAGTTGGAGCAATGGATTAGCATTCTGTGCCCTACTTCATCATTTTAGGCCGGAAGCTTTCGATTACCATAGCCTTCGTCCTGAAGACCGAAGAAAAAATTTTCAGTTGGCTTTCGAAAAAGCTGAGTATGTTGAAATGTTCATTCATTCAAAGTCTGACGACAAATTGATAAAATTTCTATTCAAAAAAAGTTTCATTTAATCGAATAAAATTTGTTAAAACAAGATATAGAAAAATATCAGGAAAAGATTGTTAATTATATTTTAACATTTCGTTTTCTTTTTTGACAGTGAAGTCGCAGGGATCGCGCCACTATTGGATGTCGAGGACATGGTTATGATGCGTCGTCCAGATTGGAAATGCGTTTTTACTTACGTCCAATCAATTTATCGTCGCTTCAAGGACGAGGATTAGGCTAACGGCGCACGTTGTTTTTATTATTGCACTCGTTTTTGTTATTATGTATTATTATTATTATTATTATTACTATTATTGGACTTCAGCGCAGTATAAAGAAAATACGATTGGAGCTTATATTTTATATTTCTAGCGTGAAATTATATGTACTGCAAGATATAATATATATGTTTATATATTTACAATGACGATAAGTCTTTTATTGCCATTCATTTACACTTTTCTTTACATTTTATAGAAAAAATTTATATTAAAAATAAGTATTCAATATTACGAATACAATTATTTATTTGTTTTAATATTAAGCGTGTCTTCGTAATATTAAATAATCGAAAAAAAATTACGTAACAGGAATTATTATTTTATCTTAATAATGCACGTTTACACACATACACACACTGAAATGCGCATTTCTAACTACGAGATTGTATTTTAAGATTTTTACATTTAAACTATTTGCTATAGTCACAGTAGTATATCTATTTTTTTTAAATTAAAACAAAAGAAAATGTTAAACATAAAACTGGTATCAATGATGACTGTCTTTAGCGAAGAAAAATATTTTTCCGCACTTGGAAATTCGACAAAAAAAAACGAAAACAAAAGAAACTTGCAAACAAAAAAATGCGTGTCAGTTGTTGATTTGTGAAATCTTAAAATACTATTACTCTTATTCATGTTAATTTGTTTATAAATGGACCAATATTAGTCTTCAGCCTTATCGATGATTAATTAATAATGTTAATCAAAATAGAATACTCAAATTAAAAAAAAATAATTATCTTATGATATATTAAGTCACAGCACACTGTCGTCTAGTGAATTATTTATGTCGTTTCGATCATCGCCAATTACCTCCTGAAAGATGAAAAAGAAGAATTAATTATTTGATTCAAAATTATTTTAATTATGGCAACTAATATTATTAATTTAATTTATTTATTTAGTTATAAAGTGAAAGCTTTCTACATGGAAAAAAACGAAATGAAAAGAAAAATACCTGCAAAACTTCTACAAGTGCACGCGTCTCGTGCAACATTTCTTGGCAGAGACGATATTCTTCCTCCATTTTCTGTAAACGTTCCGTTAAATCCCTATTTTCTTCTAAAGCATCTTCTAAAGCTACTCGTCTTCGTTCTGCTATAACCTCCCAATAATTTTCACTAGGTCCAGCTGAAAAAAGTTATTAAGTTAAATTTGTACTTTAAAATAAGAAAATTTTTCTTCAGCTTATTATTTTTATTTACC
The DNA here is from genome assembly GCA_032872475.1 of Leptopilina myrica (nomen nudum). Classification (NCBI taxonomy): domain Eukaryota; kingdom Metazoa; phylum Arthropoda; class Insecta; order Hymenoptera; family Figitidae; genus Leptopilina; species Leptopilina myrica (nomen nudum). The sequence goes on from CM065461.1 coordinate 44,411,659, forward strand.
TTCTGACATTAAATCTTTGGCTTCAATTTTTATTTTTCTGTCTCGAGCTGTTTGTATTCCTTTATCTTTCAGTGTGATTTTCTTTCGTTTATCAGTTTTTCCGCTATCGTTTTTCACTTCAACTCTCCCCTTAGTAGACATCTCACTAGAAAGTTTTATTTGAATTAGTTTCGAAAATTAGAACAAATAATAAAACTTTTGCTCAATTTTTTTAATTTTACTTTTATATATAAATTTTTGTAATGAAACAATTCAAATTTAATAAAATACAGATAGTTGGAAATAATAACGAATTAAAATTTATATTCAATTAATTTAGTTTATAAATTTTTAATTAAAAAAATAATAAATTGCTAATATGGATGATAGATACTAAATGATAAAAAATGAAAATTTGTCTTTACTTACTCCTTAATTACTTCTTTAATTGTTTCCTTCAGTAAAACACTGGATCTAAGTGTTCTTCCGCCACCGACTAAATTTTCTTTGTCTGTGGCTGCGGGCTGCAAAGTGTGCAGAGATTTTCTCACTTTGTCCTGAAGATTAGGAATTTTTATGCATTTTAAATATACTTCTATTTTCTTCTTCATTTTCTGTTATAAGTTACCAAATATTCTTTAAGAAAATGATTAAGTGTTTTTTTTTAAACACAAAATAAAATTCATCGTCTGGGCGAAAAAAGATATTTTCCAGACAAAATCTTTACATCTTCGAAAAGATAAAAAAAATCGGAGTCGAAAAATCCGAAATTTCATTTTTAATTATATAAAGCAGAAAGTGGCGAAAAATTAAATTAAAAATAAGTAAAATTAATATTCAGAATAATAGTAATTATTATTATTGCTATCAGTATTTAAAAATGAATACCATTAACGATAACGCCAAAAATATAATGAAACCTTCTGTAATAGTTTCTAACTTAAATTCGAATTTAATGACAATCTTCGTTAGTAACTATTTCATTAGGCGTCCTTAGAACTTATTAAAATTACATAATAAAAATGTTTTGAAGCCATGCAAAGAGAACAATGGGGACAATAAATCTTAAATTACCGAAAAAAATTATTCGATTATTAATATTAAATAAAAAAAACTAACCTCTAAATTTCTTTGAATAATATATATATATATATATATAAATATTTATAATTATTTGGTTGTTTTTATATATTGTTAGATCACAAAAAATATAATACAGCTGATAATGTTAACGGTCATATTATTTCAAATAGCGGGAAAGTCGTTATGGTAAACATAACCTCAAAAAAACTTGTCAATGTCAAGAATTGATAAGTTTATGACAGAAGTTTATAGAAACAATACAATAAAATGAAAGAATACAATCACCGTTTACTAAATATTATTGATTATCAATTTGAATTCTGGTGTTTGACATTGGATTTACTTACGTTTGAAGTGTCGATTTTGATGGGAGCAACCTTCGTGGCACCTCCGGGTTTCATGACTCTTGACCTTGGACAAAAACTACACAAATAATATAAGATTCTTCCTTAGCACTTTCTCTACCCAATCTTACGTTGTTTTAGTTAGGAATAACTAATTTATTTATTTGATTCGTATTCAATTGTACTTTATAATTCACTTTTGGGAGGAAAGATTTTGTTTACACAAATGACGCAATGAATAATTTCCGTTGGCGGTTTTCCAGATAAAATCATTTCCGGAAGTTAAAGCGACACCGTGGAGAAAATTGAAAACTAACTATCAAATCTTCGATAAATGACAAAAATTTATGAACAGTTTTAATAATAAATTAAAAATGTTAATTTCATAATTAAGAATAAAATAGGTACAGCAATAAAGATAAAGGGATTTATTATTTTTTTTTGGTCTTTATTTTCGGAAAGTCGATTCCGGAAATGAAGTGTCACAGTGTGGGAAATAGAATATGCGCAGCATTGCACATGTGCGAAAAAGGCGCGAAATATTTGAATGTTTAAATATATTATTAAATTATAAATTAATTATATAGATAAATAATTTTTAAATATAAAAAATCAATTAAATATTTCTAAAAAACAATCTGGAAATTATTTAGTTTTTTTTAATAATTGTAAAATTAGAGTAAACAAAATTCGTTGGATAAAAATTTCGCAAAAATTTGGATTTAAAATATTTTTATTCAAATAAATCACTTTGAATATATTCTACAAATAAAGTGAGATACTTAAAATATTCGAAAACGGACGGACAATACATATAGTAACATTTTAAATGTTTATCGCTAAAAATTTTCCATTTCAAACAAATAACAATATTACAAGAATTTCTTTCTATAATTAATAACATTTAGAAGACATTTTTCTACCATAAAACTACCTCTAAGTGAAAGAAATTCAATAGAGAATAAATGAGATTCGTAATATTCTTTTTATTAATATTGAGATAAAATTATATGAAAAATAAATTGATTATTAACAGGGAGAAAATAATAAATTTTGTTAAATAAATAATTTCATGTTGTAGGATCACAGTTTCATTTCTGAGGTTATTTTTCTCTCCATCGGGATTTTCAAATCTAAAAAAAAATTAAAAAACGATTTTTAAACAAGAAACTTAACAGTAATAATTAATTATTATAAATATAAATAGAATGACTGAAAGGTAATGTATATAATTTGTTTGTTTGTTTTATATCTGATTTATGCTATTTGAAATTGCAAAGTGAGATTGAATTGTGGGATTTCGTAGAACAGGAAGATTGCTGTTTACGCAATTCAACCATAAATTTGCGCACGTCACGTGATAATTGCTCTCATTATGAGACACTTTGCCACTCGTTATGACTGTTAAGCAAAGTGCGCACGTTACATTATCATTTTGATGTAATGGCCACACTGGTAATTCTGTCATAATCTGAAATACAAGATAATTATTAATTTATACATTTTTGTTTCATCAAAAATTTTAAAAGCTATTACTTTACCATTTGGGTATAATTAAAAAAAAATTTATCACTTTTTCCCCTTCGCTAAGTTTTACGAAATATTTTCCTTTTTTGAAATTAAAAAAAATATATAATTAGAAAAGAAAAGAAAAAAAATTTACCTTTAAACAAAACTTTAAAATAAAATTTCTAATTTTTTAAAAATAGTACTTAGCTTCCTTGAAAAGGGATACGAATTTAATATATTCTTTTTTTTAAGAAAAAAACTCCTTTATCTCCAATCAAGTTTCTCTCTGAATGTAATTTTCACTTTTCCTAATATTTTATTCTTATTCTTCTTTAAAATAACTTCTTACAAAAGCAACTATCCTATTACACTTTATTTAAAAATCACTTTTATTTTTTTCCTCAAAGTACTCAAATTTTGAAGAGAAAAGAAATAAGCAAATTTTTTAAAATAAAAAAACCTTTCTTTGGGTTAAATTTTTCCCAAACTTGACACCTTGTTTTCGTCAAATTTTCCAAAAGAGAAAATTAATAAGAGTAATCTGATTATTTAAATGGAAATAAAAAAAAAATTTCCGGTTTTTTTTACATTGAAAAATAAATAAATTACCGGTATGTTAGTGTAGAATGGTTCCATTTCGGCCCAAATTCGATCAATATCCATTAGCAAATCATCAAAACCCATAATATTAATGTCCATTTCTTTGTGCGAGAAATTAACTCGTCGACAAACTGCAGCAACTTCCGCTAAATCTATAAATATTAATAAATTAATAATAATTTTAAAGCTATAATTATAAATGTCATTGGAATCGTTAAACATAAAAAATGTTTAATTTTCTTGGACAATTAAAATGTTTTTAATTAAAAAGTATGCAATCTATTACTTACTGCACAGAAAATTATATCCTTGTGCGGAAGCGAGAACTTCTCGTAAAACTGCTTCTGACGAGATATTTGAGAATATATTTGCAGCAACTTGTAATAGAAGAACACAATTTTCCATGTAATTCTTCCACTCCCAATAGATCATCTGTCAAAGCATCAATATTTGTCAAGAAAAATTACATAAATAATAAATATTAAATATTACGTAAATATAATATATTAGTAAAACAAAATAATACAGTAACTAAAAATAATTATTCTATTATAATATTAAATATTACCAAACAATGGTTTGAAACATTGTTTAAAAATTCAATTTCAATTTATTTTATCGAACCTGGTGCATATTTTCTATTGCGCTTTCGTCGTCGTGATTGGGTGAAAAGAAAGATTTAAGATCAAGACTTGGAACGGATCCGGAACGAGGGAGAGCTCCTGTTGCATGATTTCCTAATTCTATACTATTGACTGAGAGACAATCTTCTTTTGGAACTCCTTTCTCCGCTAAACAAGAAAACAATATTTTTTTATAATTACGAAAAATGTTTATTAATAATTTCTAATTTTAATTATATTTACTAATTACAATTACTTTAAGTGTTTAATTTGAAAATATTCAAAAATCTCAAACCAGGGTTGCCAAAAAAAAATTTGATTTTGTTTTTCCGAGTTTCAGACAAAATTTTGACATTCTCTCTGACCCTGAAGTATTCTTCAGGGTATTCTGATTCAGTCTAAAAATTATTAGATACTCAAAAAAATGTTTTAAAATCACATTTATTTATGAAATTCTTTAATTGGAAAATTTGAAGAATTTTCATGAGGTATTTGATTAAAATAATTGAAATATTACTATTAAATATTATTATTATTATTAGTATTCTTGTAACGAATATTGTTATTTATTAAAACTAGATTAGAATTAATAAGGAACCTCTTTTCTTACCAACATCGAATTTATTTTCAATTGCTGGTTGTTCCCGGAATTCCTCAAAACCCAATGCATCAAATGCATCGGAAATTTCCTGAACCAATGACGTTTCTGTTTTATTTGCAGAAATAAGAAAATCTTCACCTTTAAAATCAAATTCAGAGAATAAATCAACATTTGGCTCGGTTGAAATAGGTTCAACGAGCGATGATGGAACAGTTGTCGGTTGCTCGGCACAAACAAAATCACCAAAATCATCGGCAGCCAATGTATCAATAGACTCGGCGTTTGTTTTATTAAAAATTCCAACAGGCACATCGTCTAAAACACGTAGAGCACTGTATTTATCCTCCGTTTGTTGTAAATTCATCAGATCTTTCGCACTCTCCACAGGAAGGAACTAAAAATTAAAAGAATATTATAGGTATTTTATTTCTTTAAATTGAAAAAGTAATTTTAAAAATATAATTTTACTACCTTGTTTGTACTTGGAGATTTTTCGGCATTATTTGATGTAACTTTTTCCTGATCCAAAATATTATTTGAACTTATTTCGACACTTTTTGGAGGCTCATTACGAATAATAGTATCTTTAAGTATCACCGTTTTAGATTGACTCTTGACACTGCACTTTGGAAATAATTCCGTCAAACCATCAAAATTGGCATCACGATAGAAAGTCGAATTTCCAGAATCAATTAATTGTAAATCACTGCTAGCGAGAAAATTTCTCTCGTGATTGATCGATTGACACGAATCCAATTCTTTAACGAATTTTGGCATTTTTGGCGTTGGATTTTTTTTCAATTTTTCCATTGATTTTTTCACTCCTAAATTATGATTTGCTAATCGACTACCAATTGCAGAACCTTGTCGCAAGTCCCACATTGGAATTTGTGGAATTGTCGGCAATGGTGCACTTTGAAACTCGGAGAAATCATCACTAGAATCGCTTGAATGATATTTACGTGTTGTTGATGACTCGGAAAAATTTACACCAAAACCACAATTATTACTTGATGATGAATTTTTTGCCTCTATTCGTGAATCATGAAATAAATTATCAGCACTCGTTGATGTTGTCACGGAATTTGTTCGATTTGTACATCGTGAAAGAGAAGAATTTGTATTTGAGAATGAATTCGAATGGGACATGGAATTCGAATTAACTTGACTGTCAGTTGAATTTGAAGAATTTTGTATATCAGATTCAAAAGTAGGTGGGACTTTTGATTCCTGTTTTAATTGATTGAAATTATTAGTATCAAAGAGGGAAATATTGAGATTAGGAATTGGTGGCACTCGAATATGATGTAAAACGTCAATGCTATTAAATGGATATGCTGCCTGGGCAAGTGCAACTAATGCTAAAACTGTATACAATTCTTGTTCTGTTAACTGACCAGCATATTTTTTATTTGCAATACCCCAAATATAGCCGAGAACTTCCGTTGACAATTGACTTGTGAGGAGAAGTGGAAAAATTTTATTTGTATCAACGAGAACTTCACTAAGCATAACACCAGGTCGTGATTTATCTTCGCGAACGGATTCCCAAATTTTTTTGTAAATTGGCGGTAATATACTTGAATTTGGCCACAACCATCCTGGTAGTTGTGACATTTTTTTTTCACTTTGATTTTGTACTTTATGCATGTTTTTATATATAAACGTTTAACGCCCTTCTCCGATTTAGGGACCGTTATAAGGTTATGTCAAACGAAATAAACAATTATTTAATCGCAATTTTTATTTCATCATAAGGAAAACTCATCTTTTAATGTGTATTTAACATTATTTTTTTTCATTGCACTTTAAATTCAGTTAACACTCGCAGAGAATATGAATTTTTTTTTAAATATCAAACGAATGACAGAGGTCAAGTAAGAATTATTCTTTTTTGTCTTTCACATTCACGCCATGAAAAAAATAATACATGATAAGAAGATTGGAAACTTGCTGTTTTCTAACAGGGATGGGAAGAAAAGTTTATAATAATTTGCTTATTGGTAACAGTGTGAACTGAACATAACTTACTTCCAAAGAAGTTCTACAGATGGAGTGAGTAATCAAATTTTATCATGACTAAAAATATATTTGAGGAGTAAGTTTTTAAAACCAGATAAATCAAAATTTTGTCATTTCGAGAAATTTAAACAAATGACAATTCACACATAACCATTAAAATTATCTTTAATGTAGAAAAATTGTAATAAATTATTCATTTTTTAATATTTTTTCTACTTAAAATGCTATGTTTGTAATTAAATTCCATTTGTAATAGGGAAATTTAAAGGTTTTGGTAATTTTTTCTAATAAAAAGATAGAAATGAAAAATCATCAAGGTTAAGCCAAAATATTTTTTAAACTGAAAATTCTTTATTAGTAAATTTTTTTTCTTAAATTGAACAGTGATAAATGGATTTCTAAGGATTTTAATATTTTAAATATGTGTTTATCTTAACTTTTTTAAAAAATGAATTTATCAACTATTGAAAAATTACTCATTTGTTTTATGCTTCTTATAATTACGTATACGTATTGTTTTTATTATTATTTTTATTAATAATTGTCATATATTGAAAATATTAACTTTCTTTTACAAGAATTACAACCGATGATGATTTTAATAAAGAAGAATAAATATAAGAAGATAAATTAGAAAAGTTTAGTATTTTTATAAATATTCTTCATTTTACAAAGAAGCAATCGAAATGAATAAAAAAGTAAAATATACAATTCTCTTCACTTTTGTCACAATAATAATAATTTTATTGTATAGAATATATGTACATGTTGTAGCCAAACTTAAGGCAGTAACAAGTAAAACATTTCGCAAGGGTCTAAAAGCAGTTGACATAGACTTAAGTAAATTACCTGATTCTTAATGAAAACGAATTGCATTTATAAATTTAAATAATTTAGAGAAATTTGAAAATGTCAGAATCAGAGCGACAATTTTGCAATTAATAATTAATAAATTTTTTTTAAAGTGGTCATGTTGTAAATTTTGTTTATTATAAATCCATAATTTCTTTTTCTCCCAGCTGAATAAAACTCAAGCTTTCGCCCTTCATGATACTTACATTTAAAAAATTAAAATTTACAAAAAGTTGTCTTTTGGTAATTAAAATATAATATTGAATGGCACTAATTAATTTATAATATTCATAAACTAAACATTTTCATTAGGAAACAGAAAGTGTTAATGAAATCAACACAAAAGTTATAATTAACGTAGTTATCGAAGATTGCATTTACAAATAACGTTATACAATTTTTCTGAGGATATCAAATAAAGACAAAAATATATTACAAAAAATTTTTAAAACACACAGTTGCATTTAATAGGAAAACTAAAGTTTTCGAATTTTCTGTAATTCATTTTAAACTCTTATAGAGCATCATGCTTTTCAAAGAATATTATTATTGCCATTAATATTATCATGATTGGATTAGCAATCATCTGTGTTTTTACATTAGCCAACGGCTACGAAATTGTGTCCAGCGGAATTGATTTAGCGTAATTAAAGAATTCTCTCTTACAATCAGTAGAATATGTAAAAACTCATGTTGGGAATGAAGATTCGTCAATTTTCATTAGTGACTCGGGAATTGTGAAAAGTATATTAATTAATTACTTAATGGGCAACCAATTGAATGTTGTGAAAAAACCTTATAACAAACTAATAATTACAAAAGCTGATAATAAATCCGAAGGACCGGAAATTAATGAATCATTCTTAAAAATTATACATCCGAAAAAATGGACTTCAAAAGAATTTCCCAATTTAACTCTCTGGGATGTTTTTCAATTTGACGATGATATGTGGAAGAAATGAAAGATATCATTTATGCCTTCTCTTTATATCAATTGGTGAAAAATGTTATGTCCCTTAAAATTATTTTAGTAATTGACATTAACAACATTGCAGAAGATAATACTCAACAATTCCGCTTATTTTTAAATGCTTTGGAAAAACATTTTGGAAATAAATTCAAAGATTATTTTTCCAGTATAAGTATCAGAAATTTTTACAAAAGTACCTGATATGGTTAATGAAATTCCAGATAATTATGGATACATACACTATTATTTAAACGAATTATTGAACGATGGAATAGAATGGTCGGAGGTTTCAAAAGATTTTATACGCTACCTAGTAAATAACATCGATCGAATCGTCCTCTTCAAGGAAGCATCTCGTGAAGGTATTTTGATAAGTAATTCAATCCTTGGTCTGCACCAAGCTCAAAAAAGTTGTTTCCAACGATATTTTGAAGAAAAAATTTCAGCTCTAAGTATAAAAGTGATATATATACAACAAGACAAATATTCTTGTATCAATTGATAATGATATCAGAATCATAGTTGAAAAGCAGAATTTCTTGGAGAAAATGAAACTAATAGTGTTTATAGAAAAATTATTGCATTTAGAAATAAGTAAAACATTAGAAAACAGTATTGATGTTATTACATTTTCTACAGGATTAGAAGTAAAAAGAACGATTATCATTTTAAAAACAAAATTAAGTACATTTTCCGAAGAAAAGAAAAATTCTAACATAAATTCTTCTAAAGACATTGGTGACTTTTTAATAGAAATATTTACAAATTATTTGGACATATTCTATGAAAATCATTGTTTCACAGGTTAAAATAATCGCAGAAAATATTAAACGAATTTTTTTTCTCCCTGTGAGTAAAAAATTATTTCAAACAATGTACATATATACAAAGTCAAATGTTATAAGTTAAAAAATAAAAGTGCCAATTTATAAATACTTCTACTTAAATTCTCTCACCACAATGATTCCCTTTTTTTAATTAAGTAACATACGAAATTTATTTTAACGATGTTAGCATTTTATTGACGCTTGCACTGAAAACAAGTTCTGGTTGGAATTACCAGAAATCCTAGTTTTAACTAGAATTTCGTGTTAAATATACCCTAACCAGAACATTTCTGGTTAGGTTAACCAGAATTCTAGTTAATATAACCAGAATTCTGGTTGTTTTAACTAGAATATCGTGTTAAATATACCATAACCAGAACTTTTTTTTCAGTGTGCAAAAAGTACGTGCGTATTCTTTAAATAATTCCGTTCAAACTTTTACAAGAATTACAACCGATGATGATTTTAATAAAGAAGAATAAATATAAGAAGGAAAATTAAAAAAGTTTAGTATTTTTATAAATATTCTTAATTTTACAAAGAAGCAATCGAAATGAGTAGTAAAGTATCAAAACTTAACATAGTAACATTTATTATTCTCTTCATTGTTATCGCAGGAATAATATTTTTATTGTATACACTATATATGAAAGTGGAAACCAAACTTATGACAGGAATAGATAAAGTAATAAGTAAGATTCTATCAAAATTTTTCATCACATATCGTTAGAGACATTTGAAAATGTCAGAATCAGAGCGACAATTTTGCAATTGATAATTATTAATTTTTTTTTTAAAGTGCTTTACTATATATATATATATATATATATATATATATATATATATATATATATATATATATATATATATATATATTAAGCATTCTTTTGCTTTCCCGTATGAAAACATTGTTTCATCCATGATACTTACATTTAAAAATTAAAATTTACAAAAAATACAAAATTTATTTTGACGATGTTAGCATTTTATTGACGCTTGCAAAAAGTGCGTATTCTTTAAAGTTCAATAACGTGGTTTATGAGTCTCGTGTGCAGAAGAATCCATTGGAAATAAGTAAACGACTAAATTTTAGTTTTACGGTGATTTTCAGAGAAGATAGTTATTTTTATTTTTTTCGAACGCATAGAAAAATAAAAAAAAAAATATATATATATAACATCATAAACGTGTACGAATTGAAACTTATTAAATTCTTCCAATTGATATTACACGTAAATATATTGAATATCACTCAGAAATTTGCGACCTATTTTTAAAAATACTTAAAAAAAAAAATTGCGTCGAAAATGTCAAATTCTCGTTTTAAATAGAATTTCTTGCAGAAGATATTAAACGTAGAAAATATCAGATTTTTCGGATTTGTCGGATTTTTTTTAAAGAATCTTACAAAAACGAATTTTTTTCTTGCCTGACATGTAGTGCATAAAAATTTCTTCCTGTACAGGTAAATTTTTTGTCTCAGTTATTGACACGCTTTTTAAAAAGGGAATAATGGGCAATTCTCCCTGCTGTCTTCAACCAGAGAAAAGGGTAAGTGTATTTAAAAAAAAATATTTGAAACACAGTTATTATTTTTAATGAATTATCTAAATCTGCTAAAAAATTGTTTTCAATATGAAACTATTTTGATTTGGAATGTTAGCTGTAACTAAATTATTAATCTTTTAAGATATTAAGATATTAAAGATATTTTAGTAGTCATACTTTTAAGTTGTTTCCAAAAATGTTATGAAAAGTATATGGTATGATTTCAAAGACGTTAGATTTAAAAATAAGATGTTTTTAAACATTTCAAAAGTGGCTACAATGTATTTTAAGATTCGTAATTTTTGCAGTGATATGCTTTGTTTCAATTTATGGTTGCAAAAAAAAACTTATTTTAAATATGAATAAATTGCTTATTTCTTTGAATTGAATGAGAAAATATACTTGTGTGATTAGAATATGTGATTAATTATGTAATAACTGAAGTAACTTAGAATGAACTTTAGAGTAAAGATTGTTTAGTGCTTAGGTGAATAAAAAGAAAATATACTTGATTACTTGCTTTGAAACATAACAATCGCTATAAAACACTTTTTAGTATATTTCAATGTTAGTCATTTAATGCATCAGTCAATATGAAAATGAAGTAATAAATAGGCACATTTTAATGGCGCTTTTATAAGTGGGCGATACGTAGAAGTAACAAGGTTACAAGAAATGACAGGTATGAATTTCTTGATTGTCGCAGGAGCGATTTTTGTTGAAAAAAATTAATATTTACGATTGATATGTCTCGTCTTTAACGAACATTCAATAAAAACCAATATACACTAATATTACAACGTATGTGAATTGTTGTTTATTTTACTTATAAAATCATCAAAATTACTGCAAAAATTAAGTATCTTAAAAGTGACTTCAAAGTTACTTAGAACATCTTAAAACATCTTATGTTAAGATGTTACTGGTCTAAACATCTTAATATAAGACGTTACAAGTAACTTTCTAGTCACTTTTAAGCTTCTTTTTGCAGTGATTAAAATAAGCAACTATATTTGACAATTTATAAAAATTTCATTCTTTTATGATTTAAAGTTCCATGCTGGCAAGGAGAAAAATTTCCTAAATTACTATTATCAAGGACTAAAAATTGGAATAATAATTAAATTTTCGACTTTTCCAATTATATTTATTCTCCCACTATTGTTGCGCTAGTCGAGACGTGATAACTTTAGTGCACTCTGTACAGTGTGCGCCTCCGTCAGAGTAGATTCTCGTTCGCCTTACTCTCCTCACCTTGGTGTTAGTTTCTGGTACTATTTTCCGCGTTTTATTTTTTGCAACATAAGCTCTCAAAGCTCAAGAATTATTAGTTTCAAAAATTCTCGACTGAAGTCACGAGCTTACAATAACTTTATTCTCCTCAAAAAAAAATAGAATCATAAAGTGAAAGGACTTCAAAGTGGCAAAAATATTTAATATTTATTAGAAATATGAAAGGAAATATTGAATTAAAAAAAAAGTGTTTGTGACTTGTGTGTATTTACAAAATTCCCTAAAAACTTGTCAGAATACTCAAACTTTTTTTATCCAACAACAATATGTTAATAAGAAAAAAAGAAATTAATTTCATTAAAATGTTTCTTCTTATTTTGAATTCGTGAAGATTGAAGAACAACTGATTTTGGAAAAAAAACTGTTTAATGACTTTTTCTTAAAAAAAAAACATAAAATATAAGTTGAAAAACATTTTCAATTAAGTTTTCCCATCGATAAATACGAAAGTATGGTAAAAATTTAGAGGAACCAAGATGACAACCAACACAACAATTCGAACATCGACGCCACATCGTGGTGTTCGGCAATTTCGACATAGTCTGTCTACTCCGAATGCTGGGGTCCAAATGGATTACAGGAATAGATTGGTGAGCGATGAAAGCAAATTGATTTCAATATTTTTAAAGAAAAATCTATTTTTAAAGCGTATAAAAGTGAAAAAATAATTGAAAAACAGAACTTGATCTCAACTTCTAATTTTTTTAGAACTAATCAATTTTATATTATTTTACATTAGGGATTATGACTTCATTTAATATTTCCATTGTGGAAAATCATATTCGATTCGAATAAATTAAAGAAGAAGAATTGTTATTTATTCTGAGTTTCTGAGGATTCAAAAACAATTACATCAAGAAGTCTTGATGTGTATATACATATGAAAGCAGTGAAAAGGGCCTTCGAAGAAGTTCTTGTCTTTGGTAACGGAGTTCGATGTTCTCCGTCGGCTATTATTAACTTTCTGTCTCGAGGAGGGCTTTACTCGTAGATAAATTTTCACTTTATTCTTTTACCCTTTTTCCGAAACCAAGACACCTTAAGTGCAAAGCAATCACTTTGATGCAAACTAAAATAATTGTATAACAACATTATAGGCATAATATAAAAGATCCTTTACAAATACGATTATAGAAGTAAAAACTAAATTTTACATTTTTAAGTTTGTCACTTTTTCACTTTTAATATACTTCTGTACTTTTTGATACTCTTGACATATGAACACAGATGAACACAAAATGAACCAAGCGTCATCACCATGATTTCTGACCAGGAAAGAATCCATCATCATCATCATCAGCATGGAACTTGAATCAATCGCAACTGTCATCATCATATTTTCAACCATTGACAAGCGTCATCATGGCATTTTAACCATCTTGATAAATTCGACACAAAAATTTTAACCGTTTTAAGTCTGCAGATATTATAATTTCCGAATAATCTTGGAAAGTCCGTTGGGAATCATGAATATGATGTTGCTAGGGTTTGAAAGATGATTGGGAAGATTTCATGTGCTCAACACTTGATTGCATGTAGTTAATAATCTGCAGTTTTGTAAATCAGTAATCATCGTATTTCGCAATAACTGATTACTTGATATATGAACGATTTGCGACCGGTTGGCCGCATTTGTTTAAATCGCGTCCGGTCGCCCACGTGCGCCAATACATAAATATGCCAGCAACGTACTCGAATGTAAAACACATCGATTTTAATTTCATTCCTTTCTCTCATACGTGAAGATATCAACTATTATCATTTTGCTTTACTACTATTGTTATTGCTGTAAATGTTACTCCCGATATCAACAAGCATCTAAATTGATATCCTAAAGATTTAATGAATTCACCCTTTTTCCTTCATTATTGTCTTATAATAATCGAGTTCTTCAACACAATCCTTGATTTTCAACTCTTTTATCCTATACCCAATTGAATTAGTTTCACTCTTCTCTGTCAGGAAAAAACGTCAACTATTGAAAACACTATCCCGGTCTTATTGAGGAATTAAAATATACATAAATATCTTACACCACATTTCCGCAAATTAAAAAGAAATTAAAAAATAATCTTAATAGTTGTGGGAACTTTGAACCCATTTGAATACTGCAAGGGTACTTTCATCTTGTGACTAAATAATTACCACTAACATTTAATGTCACCACCTACCTTCCTTCTAAGAAATATATATGATTCAAAAATCTATTTCAAGCAGTTAATAATCTTGAAATAGACTTTATCATAAGTGGAGAAAACGGATTCTATTTTAAAGTCACATGTGCACATTAATTTTCTTACGCGACATTGCACAATAAATTTTTTCATACGTTATGTATATGTATATACAATTATAAAATTCTACATGAAAAATTTAATATCCTAATTTTTTATTTCATCAAAGAAAGCACTGCAAAAATGAGGTAAAAAAAGTCTTAAAAGTGACTACAAAGTTACTTAAAACATTTTGTAATAATACGTTTTTTTCCTAAACATCTTATTTTCGCATTCCTCTACTAAAACCTACTATTTACTATCCTTTTTTACGATTAGATTCTACTAATTGGTCATATTAAAACTAGCTAAAATTCCTAAAAATTTTCTATTTCCCTTAAGAAATTCTTGTTAAGGGCATTTGAACCATTATGACGTCACAATTTTAAAACTCATGCTTTTCACACATTGTGACGTCATAGTGGTTCAAATGCCCTTAACTTTAGAACTAATGCTTAAAGAGTTTGTCAAATGATGTTCAAATAATGTTGTAGAACATTAATTGTCGGACATAATTTGCAAAAACATTTAAAGAACCTTTTTTTGAACGAACATGGTGTTTTTTAACATTAGTATAGTAGATCATTAAGATAATATTTTTACCTTCATTTGAGAATTAAAATGCAAACCGAGCTGGTAGAGAAGCGGGAGAGCAGAATTCTTCTTATTGACTACGGTAGGCAATGGCAGGCAACAGTCTGAAGAGAGTTTGCGAATAATCCGTTGTGCGGCGCAATTCCGTCATTCGAGACTATACGAGATTTAACGAGACATCTTTAGATATTCTCTATTTTGTGGTCGGCTAGAGTGAAATGACGTCTGCTACACGTTTTGTATTTGTCTCGAAAATATCGCGTCTTTTCTCGAATGTGAAACTCATGTTGTGGTGATGATGTTGATATGCTGACGATAAACTGAATAACTGTTACACAATTCTCCAAAAATACTTTGTTCCCAATTTCAAGTACTTTTTCATTCGCGAATATTTTAGACAATACGAAAAGTTTTCTCCCTAATTTCCTTATAATATAGTTGAAATTTCATTTCTCGAGACTTGTTTAAAAAACAAAATGGATCCAGACGAGCCGAAGAGGAAAAAATTCAAACTTCTCATGAAGGCGTCAATAACGGAAATGTATGACATTTCAAAAGATTGGATGAATGGTGAAAAGTTTGCAGTTTGCCGCATGTGTTCCGATCAACGAGCTATTAAAATGACAAATTCAAATACTTCGGGTCTTCATAGACATCTAAAATCTCATCATTCCAAGATTTATGAAGGAATTCTTAACGAGTGTCACGGAGAGGTTCAGTTTATAAATTTTCTAAAATTTAGATCTAATTTATCTTCCAAATCACTTTCTTTTTGCTTAATCTCTCGATCATTTGCTAATTGCCACCATGTTTAAATAAAAAAAAAACAACAATTTTTGTTTGAAATTTAATTTTTAATTTTTATAAAGTTGGCACTAATGTTCCATTAGGGATCCCCCTATTTATATAAGAAAATTTAATAATTTAAGTTAGGTTAGAAAATTTTTTTATAGTATTTAAAGTAAATCTTAAATCTACAGGATACCTCGCCTATTTTCATTCAAGTTGATGATTTAAGAAAAGAACAGGAACGAGAACCGATTTCGAAGTCAGAATTAATGAATATGTTTGATATTAAACGTGATGAAGTTAATGGTGAAAAATATGCAGTGTGCAAATTTTGTAAAGATTATCGGGTTATAAAAATGACTAAATCGAATACATCAGGACTGCATAGGCACGTGACTAGGTACCACAATAGAGTTTACAACAAAGGACCACAAGAAGAAACGTTTGAAGAGGTAAACAAATTGTTTTTAATAAAAGTAGAATTTCGCAGTTTTGTTTGAAAAAAAGCCTGTGTTAAGGTATTATATAATATCAATGAAACCTACACGTGAATTTTAATTTTCATTATTTCTATCAATAATGTTTTTGTTGAAACTGCGGACAGGAAATGTCAATTGCTCGTTAAGTAATAAATCTTCAAACTAACACGACTTTCCGGTATATACATATTTTTTTTATTAAAGAAATAAAAAAATCGATGATAACAATTGAAATTGTTGAAATACCACAGTCCCACTTGATTAATGCATGTTTATCTTATTGTGATTCAAGTTTTATTTCTTTTTCGTTGATCTTCGATATAGAGAACCTGACTCTAATTAAACGATGTATAGACAATGGAGAATGCATTAACAATGGAGTTTTAGATTCTCGGCCCACATTGAATTCTTATGTTATCTCTCTCTCTGTGCATATTTTCAGTAAGCAATTTATAGAAAAGATGGAGCTAATGACGCTAAATGTGCGCTTCCTTAGGAGGTTCAAAAATATAAACTCCGATTTTTTTGTAAGAATATTTGTAAGAATTTCAAATTAATTCTTAGCATTTTTATGTTACAAACTTTACATCAGAGAATTTCTATTAGACTATAATTTTATTATTCAAAACAGGTTACATTTCTATTTATAAGTTTTGATAAACGATTATAATAGAAATTCAAGCGGTAAAGTCCTTGAGACGAAATGGACATTGACACTAGTTGGACAAAGTGGTTGTCTGCTACAACATATATGTGTAAAAAATAAACAACATCACCCGTCAACAGGTTTTGTCAAAATAAAATTTTCGAGTGTGATTAATTTCGTGTTTAGTTCACGTTTGCAAAATGAGTTTTCATTCTTTCTTTCCACAAATTGAGCATCAATGGCACAATAAAGACTCATTTTTTATGAAAGTGGTTCAACTAGCTTCAGATGGTAAAAATATCTTCCCAAGACTCACACTTTCGTTATAGTTGATAATTTTTTTTTTCTGTTCTGCTCACATGGCACGGTGAGCGCAAGGACATGGCAAGGAGTCTCATATATGATAAAGCATTGTTGCAACAACAATGACCGATGACCACTCCTTGCGGTTTACCGTTGTCCCAGCCACCTACTATAAACAACTGCTGACAAGGTCATAAATTATATTTCACAATTATGCAAAAAAAGACGCGAGGACATGTGAAGAAGAGAAACGCGGGAAAAATGATATAGCTTCAACTGAAAAAAGAAGTTTTTCTAATGGTATCAACTTTTAACAATTTGATATCGAGAAATGTGCAACAAATCAAAAATTGATCCAAATTTTTCTCATCAATTTGATTTTTAATTTTGATAAAAGCTGTGCTTTTAATGCAAAAGAAGAATAAAACTAAATATTCCAATTCAATTCTCCTATTTATGGCTATTTGAAACTATTCTACTGAAAAAAGTATAAAGGAGGAAAATTAAAATATTCAACTCTGATTATTTTGAACCTTAAGGTCTAGAAATAAATATATTGTCGTTTAAGAATTGAAAAATTTCTTCGTATTCTATGTATAATAATTGTAATATTTAAAAGCAACTTCTCAGCCTATATAATTGATCTAGCCCAGCTTATTGGTGGCAATTTCAGTAAGTTTACTTTACGTTCAGGCGGATTGAGGCCAGTTACTAATTCCGGGTTCGTGGAATGCGCTCTAAATGCTAGACAAACATATACATATATATACTTGAGTAATTTTCACAATTAAAATCTCCTGACATTAAATGTTGCGAAAAAAAAGAATCAGAAACCTCTCCGCCATTGAATCGAGTACGTGTGAAAACATAGTTATTATAGGCTTAACTGCTTCGTTTCTTGAAAAAGTTAAAAGCCAAAGTTGAGTGGTAAAAATATTAAGAGCAACAATCGTTTTATTTTAAATCATTTAAGAAACTCCATTTGGTAAGAGTTTAGATAATTATGTTGATTCAAGAATCACGTAAATCGATTAATATTTATGTTTTTTAGCTAAGTCTCTCTATTTTTTGTATAAATATAATACAATTTCTAAAATACCATTGTGCTGAAAATTTCGTTTTCCAAATTTTCGCTATCAAATTGAAATGTTTTTAATACGAGACATTATCAATATATAGTTTGAAAAGTAGGTGCGCATTTTGACTCGACATTTTAATGACAATTGATGTTTCCGATCATTAAGTTTCAGAGACCAACGATCCTAATATTAGAAATAACGATCTTTCCTACTGTCATCAAATGGAATATTTTATGACTTCCCTTTTGAAGAATAAAACGCTGTCATTAATTTACAGAAAAACGTCAAAACCGCGTCTATGTGGGCAAAATGAAGAAGATTTGCAAAATTCGCCAAAAACATTGAAAATTCCTATCATGGTATGCAAATATCAAAAAATAAAGATAAAATGATGGATGCATAAAAATTAAAATGTGATTAATTTAGATTTTGAGAACAGCGCCGGAATAATCATACAGAGGACAAGTAAAGAGTGTGTAGATAAGTTCAAGAAACAATGCGTTGCTTGTCCCTGACACAGTCGGCCCTTTTATCGATGTTCCATGCCGATATTACCAATTATTCTAGTCGGCCGACCGTCACTTTCGCATTTGTCACAGCAGCCACACTCGCGAGAGTTGCGAGTGCTTATAAAAAAAAGTTATACACACTTGCAACATTTACATTCGTCATAATAATGTTATTAAAGCCTGTTACTTGTCGATTGGATTATTATTCGCTGGCAATTTTTTCTCAACTATCTTAATAAGCAGAGTATGTTTAATCTCAAGACTGCGATATTGAAACCGAACATGTAATTTAAAAGGAAACATATATTTTGAAACATTTAAAAGGAAACATATTTTGAAACATTTAAAAAGAAACATATTTTGAAAGTAATTCCAATTTTGCAAGTAATACATTTTTAACTGTTTAAATAGACAATTGAAAAGCAAATCGACAGTTCATCTATTTTATGTAATACTCCATTAATCTGAAGACTTAGTAAATATTACTTAACAGATAAATCAAGTTTCTGACACTAAATGGCAATTAAAAGTTATCAACGCGATCTATCACTGGTATTTTCAGTGTAAAATTGATTGACATCCTAGTGTATTATTAATTAGCTTTCCTGTATTCAATACGATTGTTGATCAAATTACCTCAAATTTTAGTGTGATTCCTAAATTATTACCATTAGACCAGAAAATTGGTCCAAAAACCTTTTATTTTCGAAGAAGTTCCTATACTATATATCTGATTCGACATTTTAATGATCAGTTACTCAAAACCGCGTGGGTTTTGGATTTCACATTATTGAGGAACTTGTAAAATTTGAAAAGGTGAAACACACGAAGTTCAATCTCCTTAAAATTTGTCGTTAAGGCCAGAGTTAACGAAAACCTTTCACAAAAGAATATCGGAAATAGTCAACTTTAAGCATCACAAATAACACAAAGAGCCATTGAAAGTATCACTTTATAAATGGAAGTATAATATATTAAAGTATTAAAAAAAAATCTTTTCTTTTTTTGTTTCAGGTAAGTTCGATTTGCAGTTGTCGATAAAGTTATTTGTGAGTATTAAAAATATTATCATTAAGTATTAAAAATAGTATTTGCTGTGCATTTTATATTGCATCTCTAAAAATTTAAAACAACAGCTTTGACGCTAACTTGAGGGACATTTATACATTATGCTAAATAGCGTTAGTGGTGCGTTCTTTGTTCATTAGACGGGAAATTTATAGTCGTGTAAATAATTTCTTAGAAAAAGGAACACTAGCTTTTCGTTTTAATGGCTGATGAAAATTAAACCCAGTTGGTCTCGTTTGAGAAATTTGTTTTTATAGCTCTAGCAGTGTCACAAAATTTCATGCAGTTTATATAATTCATTATTGCTAGAGTTTCATATGTATGCCAATTACTGAACATGAGTCTTAAAAACAATTGCTCTGTTATTATTATTATATTTCAAATCTAATAAATTAACTTTATGTTTCAAAAAAGACCATATTTGTAAAATTATCTATATCTTAAAAACTAATATTTTTTTTTAGATTTATAGTTTATTGCACTATTTCTTGCTTCTATTTGTTTGTCCTTAATTTAATTACAGAATTTTTTAATTTAAACCTTACAGAAATTGAAACCAACCACGTTGGTGCTTTGCTATCTCCGGTTCTAATCAGTATTTCTTAATGAATGAAAAATATAATTCGCAACATGAAGAAATTGTTTAATAGTAAATCCTTTATTGATTGTCAAGGATGCATCATTTTACACACTCGCTTATAATTAAAATCAGAATCCGCCACTACAGTGTAAAGTGCCGTAAGCGAATAAAATTCTATATTCGTTGGAGATTTCCAAGAATTTTCTTATTTTTCCGACTGAATTGTGCAATATAAGCATAACTCGAATACTGATTAACGATAAATGTATTTATTAATCCTTTTTTACGACGCAATTGATTTAAGTAGTGAATCTTTTGTTTTTATAATAACGGCATGTTAATTCTAATTTTATATGGGTACACGCAAGGATTTTCATAAAAATCACTAATTCCAAGATGTTTTGAAAATCAATTTTTTTGTAGTGCCACATTGCAGAAAAGTTTATGTATTATTCATTATTCTTTTTTTTTCATTGTCAATTTTCTAATACTTAAAAAAATGCATTTTAACTAGATAATCCTGTTGTTTTCACGGTTTATTATTTTCGATATTTATTGTTTTTTCACTGAGGCAACATATATTAACTGTTATGGAAAGAATACTATAAAATAATATACACACACAATTATTTATAATTCTATAACCTTGTTCTAAATGCTAAGTACATAATTTTTACATTTTTGTCTTTAAAAAAAACCTCATAAACATATACATATATATATGTGGAAGATGTATTTTAATGTAATTTATAGTTGAGTATCGAACAATAAGTAAATTATTTTTTTTTAAATATGTCTTCAGGGATGAATAGATAGTGCATAAAAAATTATTTTTAGAAAAATATAAAATTACTACCTATAGTGATAATAAAGTGCGATTTTAAGTATAAGTTTATGGTATTATTGCAAGAAACAGTGACGTTAAAACTGTCAGGACTAATGATTATTATATGCACATTAGTCTACAAATCTAAAGAATACAATTTGACACGCACAATTATGTAATTTAGAAGACGCTAATGATTATTACATGCGTGTTACGTAAATAAACGCTTTGATAAAAAAAAATAAATTACAGGTAGATAAAACAATTTGCAACTATTGAGTAAACAGTAAATTTCCCATGCTGATTCTCGCACAATGTAATCTATAATCTGAAAGGGTATTTTTGAAAAAAAAATTTAAGCAAAAATATACACTTCAGGGAACAATTGGTCTGCAATGACAAACACAAATAATAAATTTTGCACTAAACAGTATAATTTTCGTGATAATACCCACTAGTCAACAAGTTCCTACTTTTAAAGTCTCCTATTCTTAATCAAAGATGTATTCTAATAATCAGGATTCATATCAACTCAAAATACTATTTACTATACTTTTAATTTGGGTACTACTTTTCGTATTTGATACTATTTGGATACTTTTTTTATTTTCGAAAAACAAAACTAAGCAATATAGTTCTAGTGTGTTAAAAAAAATTTAGCCTCCATGTCCTACCTTAACGTTTAATCTATAACTAACGTCTTTAAACTAATTCGAAGCCTAAGAAGAAGAAGAAGAAAGTAAAATCATTCAATGATGAATTCTCCTTTACATTTCTAACCTGATTTTAAAAATTTCTAACCTCTTTAAAATAGTTAGACATTCGCCACGCAAGTTCGAAGGTCACAAGTGACACGCGAGTCTGTATTTTAACCTGCTCCATCTTCTTTTTCTCATACTGATTGGCGAACCTTCAAATGGTGGGAGTAGACACATATATAAGTTTGCAACATGCTCCCACGAGTTTAGTTTGCGTTCGTGTTTGCACCTCGCGACATATGACGAAATATATATTTAAATATCGAATCTTGGCCAAAAATAAACATAGTCATATTTGAAATGAAAAATAAAACAAAAATTGATGTATTTTGAGAATGATTTTTTTTTATCGACTCTTTTAATAAACAGTGTGCGTCTCTAACATGAAAAAAAGGAATACTACTTTGATGATAGTGAGTTTTTTTTAAACTTGTTAAATAAAAATTAAAAATACAATAGTGCGCTGTTTTCTCAAGTGTTTCTTGAAACCTCGTATTTCTCTCACAAGCAATTATAAATTTCTCAGATAAAATGGACAATTAAGTATAAAATAAAGAAAGACAGTTTTGCTTGAATGTGAATTTTGAATGAAAAAATTCGAAAAAGTAATTTTTTTACCAAATAAAAGGGAGTAGAAGAGTGAAAGTGCGTATATTTTGTGATCCTGCAATGACCATGGTGGTGAGCAAGATCAACATGTATCCCACCACACCACGGAGATCTTTTTTTTCGGGTCTTCATACGAAGGTAAAGGACCAATTAATTTCTCAATAAAATTCAAATTATTTGAATAATTAATTATTTAATTAATTGTGATTCTTCATTAATAATCACAAATCATAATTTATTACTTTTAAGGTACTATTTTCAGTTACCTTATGAAATAAGGGAAGTTGTTCTTGTTTTAAGGTGACAATATCTAAAACATCTTTTACTAATAAAAAGACTTAAAAAAGTTCTTCTTTAAGTCGGAGTGCTGTTATGGGGTACTCGCTTTGTTTTATTGATATTAATGTCATCCTGACTGACCCTGAGCAATTTAGTGCGAACTGTTCTAAATGTGGCACGAGCCATACTATTATCAAATTGAACAAATGAATGGAGCATCAGTTATTTTATAGATTGACCTTTATGACCTTATCATCCAATCATTTTCTGACTTCTGGCTCTTTTCTTCTTGTTTTCATAACCAATACCACACTGAAATCTTCCAAAACTTTTAGTTTCAATTTTTGAAACTTTAATCCTTAAAGGTTGGATTTTAATAAAAATTCCAGGGAAATAGCTAAAGATAACAAGAACAACCTAAATAATAAAAATCAGTATGTATAC
Source organism: Leptopilina myrica (nomen nudum) (assembly GCA_032872475.1). Lineage (NCBI taxonomy): Eukaryota > Metazoa > Arthropoda > Insecta > Hymenoptera > Figitidae > Leptopilina > Leptopilina myrica (nomen nudum). Next base: position 44,435,146 of record CM065461.1, read on the forward strand.
ACACCATTTAAAAAAAACCGTTATAACGTTTTAAAACCAAACCAATTTTACATTTTTGTAATAAGATACCTATCTGCTAATAAGAGTTGTTAATTGCAGTAATTAAGAAAACTCATTGCGGATATAAAATTTTTGGAGTTAAATTCCATGAGCTTTTGTTTGAGGAAATTTCTAAATATACCGAGATCCTGAATTTACATTTGGGTGACAGACGATAACAAACGACAGTACAAAATGTTAGAAGTGGATTGTATTCACAGTTTAAGATACAACTATAGAAGCTTTTGAAGTAAATCAGATTGAATTCAAAATATACTGAATTGAAATGTATTTCAAAAACATCTCTTTGCGATAGTTTTTGCAGATCAACTTGCGCCTTTTGTTTTTAATAACACATACAAATTTTGATCCCCGTTTTAATTATATAGACCATCTTAGAATAGTAATTATTAATTATTAATTATTAATTGCAATGCTGTTGCACTTATAGAACAACTGTGTTTATTGTACCATTATTTCTATAAATAAAATAAAAATTATTATTAAGAATATCTACAAGAAAACACTCTTGTACGTTCTATTTAAATACTTCAATTTCCTGCTTCCGTTTACTTATTGAGTATTAGTTTCACTCGAAATAGCACACTTCACTTATACATTCTATATCTGCTTTTTAAATAAAAAATCTCCTTACTTTAAATAAGTCTATAAGAATTATAAATTATTTTTTACTTCACTATTAACTTTTTAGATATAGCCGGCGATTCTGATAGAAAACAATTTTTTTTCAAATACAATTAAAAGAAAACGAGGAAGTGATGGGAAAGAAGGATTCATATTTCGAGAATCGTTTTGCACTTTTTATTGCTGTTGCAATATGGGAAAGGAAATTTTTTTTGTACGTTGCATGTTTAGTTGCAATATTCTTAATTTCACGTGTAGGTGTTGAAAAACATTAACAATGCACTTTCTCTCACATTTATAATATATAAGTTATTTCCTCGTGACATATTTTTTTTAATGTGAAAACACTTCCGTTGAATGAGAATTTTGTAAATATTTTAATATACTTTTTTTTTAATCATTCTCGGAGCAGATTTTTGCGTGAGAAAAGCAACAAAGTGAACAATGTTTTTGCCTACTCACAATGGATAACAATATATTTTTTTCTTTTACCATTCCATAAAAGTAAAATAACCTATCTTGTGCCATATAAAGAAATGGAATGAAACAAAATAAGATTGATTTGCCTTTTGTCATCTATGTAAATCTAGCAGATTATCAATATTACTTTTTTAAACAAATAAGATGCGATTGGAATTTTCAAGTAATTTTATACCTATTGTATAAACTTTAACAGAAAATGTCTTCAATGAAGATTCATTGTTATGGAAAATGTTGGTCATGGCCGAGAAACAATAACACATATATTGTATGTCACATTTTTCATTTTGATTTCACTAGAAAAATTCTATTCTCTTATTATATTAAACAAAATTGTTTATAAGAAAAGTTACAAAATTTTATTTACAATCAAAACGTGAAAGTTAAAATCTTACTGCACTTCTGGGGGATGACTCCCAAAAAAGGATCAAGGATGTTAGAAGGAATTAATGATTATAATTAAATAAAATTCCAAAATTAAAAAAAAATCAGAACCATCCATAATGCTTTTTGCAAAAGAAAAGACAAAACAGAGACCAATCCAAAAAGTGTAAAGATGCAAAGTTGCACATCATGTTAAATATTGTAAAAATTATGATACGTGAATTTTTGCATATTAAAAAGTGCGATAGGTATTACATCAAAAAATAAAGGCACTAAATTATTTCCTTATTTATCGTCAAGGTTCAGCTTCTTCTTGTCTTGATTTATAACAAGTTTCTTTATATGGAAATTGTAATTTCAAAACCAGCATGCTATTTGAGTATAAAATTGGTAATAAAACTACTTGCATAATCACATATATGCAACAAATTGTATTTAAAACTCTTGCGATAGATTTCAAGATGAAAATTTTTACAATATATATTAAATCGATTTTCAAGTAATAAATTATTATTTATTATGCGACTCAGTATTGAAGTATAAATGAGTTGTAAATAAAATTTAAAATACTTCTTCACGTTGAATACTATTTTTTGCGCACGCTGATATATTAAAAGAATTATCAGTTTTCCCGTAAACTATATTTTTTTTCCACATAGACCCTGTTTGGGAATTTTTAAAATGTTCAATGCAACACTGTTATTATTAAAAGTGTTGCATTAAACCGAGGTTTCAATTACGAAAAAAGATATTAAACTTACAATGCATTTTCCCCTTCCCTTTTCCATGGTAATTGTAAAAAATTCAATTATGCACTTTAATGTTGCCAATCGAGAAAGAATGTGTACGTGTCTTAAAAAGGAACAGCACGTGCCGATGACAAGTCAAGTATAGTACAGTTACATGGTGTAAGTTCCATTCATTTATTTAGTTAGTTCATTGAAACATTCATTTCTCGTGCTCGTGTGGTAATTACCAACATCTATAGTCTTGTCTCTCAATTGTCTCTAGGGTGCAAAAACTAATTAAAAATATCCGGTTCGTTATTGACGCCGTTCATTCGCATTAATTTCTCTCCACATTATATACTTTTGCACTTCTTCTTCTTCTTCTTTCCAAAATCAAATTAAAAATCTTAAGTTTATTCGCTCATTATCTATATAATAAATCCGAAATCAGATTTCCATATGATAATTTACAATTTTTTCGAATTATTATTTTATTATAAAAATTAAAATTTTATTACTTTGATTACGTATTTGAATATCAATATCCACTTTTGGCCGCTTACTCCTCATATAGAAGAGTCTCACAACTCTCTGCAATTTAGTGCAAGTGGCTCAATTGTTTCAATGAATATTTTTTTCTCGACTTTTCTGTTGCGTTCGAGAGAGAGAAAATAAAAACAACTCGAAAATGCTTCTTTGAAGACTAAACAAAACTTAAAGGAGAAAAACCTCCCACGTAGATCATAAAGCATGTCAAAAGGATCATATCTACTTAAAGCCAGATGATTATCCTTCTTCCTTGAATAATTTTAATTATACACTATTCTATTATTTTAAATAAAAGTTAAATTACTCCTTGGGACTTTGTTCATGAAATTTAATTCTTTTAAATACTTTCGAAACGAAACATTTTTTTACCTCAATTTAAGAATAAATTTTCTAAAATTTGTTCTAAGTGTACCTTAATTTTTTAAATTGCTTCCATTGATTATGTACTTAATTAAGAGAAACAAGTGTAGCATATAAATATTATGTTTAAAGAAACAATAATTTGCTAATAGAGTATATAGTAGCATGGTAATAACATATAATACATAACAAAAGATGATTTTCTCCTAATGTGACATTGCCCTGATCTACTTGCACTCTTAGATTATAGTATCATTTCCTCGAAAACAATTTTTCTACTCATCAATAAAATATAATCACTAGATATGCCTGTTCACATTGAAAGGCATAAAATGATAATGTTCTGATAAAAAATAGCATTTAAATTATGTAAATTATTCAAATACGTGTACAAAAAATTGATTACATATATGAAACCTAATCTTCGAAATAAATTTATTATTTAACCATATTATGCAATTCATTGAATGTGGAATTATAAAAAATGTTAAATATCAATTTTTTATTACTTGAAAAACTAAAAAAATAAATACAAATGTTAAGCAATGCGGTCTATTATTTATTTTTTTAAAGTTTCAACAAGGACTAAATAAGACAAAAATTTTTCAACATTTTTTCTATGCAACTAAACATTTGATATCTCTAGAATAACTATAAAGGTTTTTTCTGTTCAGACTTAATAGAAAAATTGAGTATTTTAATATAAGAGAAAACATTCTTAGTTGAATATTTAAATATTTACAAATTCTTGGAATACAACAAGATATATAAAAATGAGCGACGATGATGATTATGAAGAAGAAAGACCCAGGACAAGAAGAAAGCGTACTATGGTTTCTGGAAAAACACTTATATCAGTCCTAATGATAGTGGCTATGTTAGGTGTAATATACTATGGGGCAAATATATGTCTAGAAAAAATACAACATAATGCATGTTGTAAATGTATGTCATCATGTTGTTCATCATAATTTTAGATGTAATAACATATATGCAACAAATTGTATTTAAAACTCTTGCGATAGATTTCAAGGTGAAAAATTTTACAATATATATTAAATCGATTTTCAAGTAATAAATTATTATTTATTATGCGACTCACTATTGAAGTATAAATGAGTTGTAAATAAAATTTAAAATACTTCTTCACGTCGAATACTATTTTTTGCTGAAAAACGTTGTCCCCTGGACACTTAAATTTAAACTTTTGCTTTAAATTGTTTATTATGCATATCCTTCTAAAAAATTTGATTGCGCATCCTTTTTTTCTAATAAAATTTTTTTTATCTATTACCGTTTTCGAAATAATAAAGAAAAACCATTTTTTTGAAAACATGAAATTTAATTAAATTTTTCACTTTAACTCGCGATATTTCAGTCAATTTTGCATATTTTCCAATGACAAAAAAACTAAATTACTCGTTAAAATATCCTGAGAATGATGAAAGAAGAAAAAAATTGTTTTCATTAAAAATAAAATTGTTATTAATTTTTTTCTGAACAATTGCAAAAATCGTGAAGTGCAATTTTCACGAGCTTCGTTTAAACGGGTGAATTTTAAGCAGCAACAAACTTCCAGTGAGAAAGTTGCTTATTGCAGTCTAAAGAAGTTTTTTGGAAAGTTATATTACAATATTACTTTCATCATTCTCAGGATATTTCAACGAGTAATTTAGTTTTTTTGTGTCATTGGAAAATATGCAAAATTGACTGAAATATCGCGAGTTAAAGTGAAAAATTTAATTAAATTTCATGTTTTCAAAAAATGGTTTTTCTTTATTATTTCGAAAACGGTAATAGATAAAAAAAAAATTTTATTAGAAAAAAAGATGCGCAATCAAATTTTCTATAAGGATATGCATAATAAACAATTTTAATCAAAAGTTTAATTTTAAGTGTCCAGGGGCCAACGTTTTTCAGCGTGGCAAGTTTATGTGCCCTTCTTTGATCCGGCAGCTTAATTATTAAAAGAATTATATCAGTATTCCCGTAAACTATATTTTTTTCCACATAGACCCTGTTTGGGAATATTTTTAAATGTTTAATGCAACACTGTTATTATTAAAAGTGTTGCATTAAACCGAGGTTTCAATTACGAAAAAAGATATTAACCTTACAATGCAGTTTCCCCTTCCCTTTTCCATGGTAATTGTAAAAAAATTCAATTATGCACTTTAATGTTGCCAATCGAGAAAGAATGTGTACGTGTCTTAAAAAGGAACAGCACGTGTCGATGACAAGTCAAGTATAGTACAGTTACATGGTGTAAGTTCCATTCATTTATTTAGTTAGTTCATTGAAACATTCATTTCTCGTGCTCGTGTGGTAATTACCAACATCTATAGTCATGTCTCTCAATTGTCTCTAGGGTGCAAAAACTAATTAAAAATATCCGGTTCGTTATTGACGCCGTTCATTCGCATTAATTTCTCTCCACATTATATACTTTTGCACTTCTTCTTCTTCTTCTTTCCAAAATCAAATTAAAAATCTTAATTTTATCCTCTCATTATCTATATAATAAATCTGAAATCAGATTTCCATATGATAATTTACAATTTTTTCGATTCGATTTGATTCGCAAGTGTTATTTATTATTTTTGACGCATTGTCCAGTTCAACTGACTATTTGACCCATGTAAACAATGCAAAATTAAGTTAAATTCCCAAAGAGAGAAAGGGATATATAGAAGAGTCTCACAACTCTCTGCAATTTAGTGCAAGTGGCTCAATTGTTTCAATGAATATTTTTTTCGCGACTTTTCTGTTGCGCTCGAGAGAGAAAATAAAAACAACTCGAAAATGCTTCTTTGAAGACTAAACAAAACTTAAAGGAGAAAAACCTCCCACGTAGATTATAAAGCATGTCAAAAGGATCATATCTACTTAAAGCCAGACGATTATCCTTCTTCCATGAATAATTTTAATTATACACTATTCTATTGTTTTAAATAAAAGTTAAATTACTTCTTGGGACTTTGTTCATGAAATTTAATTCTTTTAAATACTTTCGAAATGAAACATTTTTTTACCTCAATTTAAGAATAAATTTTCTAAAATTTGTTCTAAGTGTACCTTAATTTTTTAAATTGCTTCCATTGATTATGTACTGAATTAAGAGAAACAAGTGTAGCATATAAATATTATGTTTAAAGAAACAATAATTTGCTAATAGAGTATATAGTAGCATGGTAATAACATATAATACATAACAAAAGATGATTTTCTCCTAATGTGATATTGCCCTGATCTACTTGCACTTTAAGATTATAGTATCATTTCCTCGAAAACAATTTTTCTACTCGTCAATATTAGGGGAGAGTGGGGCAAAATGGGGTAGGCGGGTCAAATGGGGTACCTCTGTTTCTCCATGATGGGAACATTTAATTTTTTTATCCTCGATATATATCATTCATTTTGATAAGAAAATGTTATTAATTATGAGGGCAATATGAAAAAAAATTTTTTTTTGAAAGTTATACAACTTTAAAGTTTTGAGAGAAAAATATATCGATTTTTTTCGAAATTAAAGTGCTTATAAAACTTTTTGGGATAATTTATATAATTTGAAAATTGTGGGATCTTTTTCGGCACTTATTCCCACTTATTCCCCACCCATGGGGCAAAATGGGGTTTTTGCACCTTCTCAGAAAATGGGATATAAGTTCTTTCAAAAAATTTTTTCTCCGCTATTATCATAATTTCCTCAAACCTATAAGAGTACAAAGAAGAATGTTTTAATGTTTTTTTTTAATGTTTCAACAAGGACTAAATAAGACTAAAAATTTTTCAACATTTTTTCTATGCAACTAAGCATTTGATATCTCTAGAATAACTATAAAGGTTTTTTCTGTTCAGACTTAATAGAAAAATTGAGTATATTAATATAAGAGAAAACATTCTTAGAAGAAAGAAATAGTAGAAAGCATAGTATGGCTTCTGAAAACACACTTATATCACTCGTATTAGTAGTGGCTGTCATAGGTGTAATATACTATGGGGCAAATAAATGTCTAGAAAAAATCAAAGAAAATAGTTGTTCTAAGTGTATGTCATCTTGTTCATCATAATTTTAGATGTAATTTTTAAAATGAATGCTTAATCTTAAATATCGACAAACATTCAAGTTTCACTTTATCGTAAAAATAATTTTTTTTTCTTCCTTGGATGACAACATTTTTCTGATAAGACTAATGTGACCTTTGGATTATTCATTTTTGTTATTCGATTAATATATTTACTACTTTTTATCAAATTTTTATATGAAAATCAAAATCACTTATAGAAGTAAATAATAAATAAATGTTTCGTTTCGCGCGCGACCTCATTTCATCTATATCACTTGTCCATTGAAGAAGAAATGTGTTACTTTTGCGACGCGTGATGTATAACATTTGTCTATTGAAAAATTACTACGACGCGTGTTTTCTTGTATATATACATATTTGTATGTTAATGATAAAAATTCTAACCAAAGTATAGTTTTTGACTATACAATTCAGTAGATGGTATACTAATGTACTTTTGAATATTTAATAAAAATTTTAATGTCTCGGGAGACACGAAAAATTTTCAACAGTGCGCAACTGCAGTGCTTTTTATATCGCAAATTCAAGGTGAAGGCATCAAAATAATAAAAATAAATGGCGATTAGCCATGGCATGGATGCAATAGCAATTAGTCACGCGTCACGACATTACGGCATATCTTCGCGGTCTTTGAATTCAAGAGATGCATCTCTAAACTTCTTGAATTCATTTTTCAATTATCTCACATTTTCCTCTTTTTCAACTTTTTTCAGATATGATTTTTATTTCATGAAAAGTAAATAACTTAAATTGAACATCTTATTTGTCCTACCGAACGAACTCCTTTATGGAAGAAGAAGAATACTATTTCCACTTCCTCTTGGCCAGTGACCACAAAACTGGTGGTTTTTAAAATTTTTCTCCAGATTATTCCCAAAGAAAATTTGATCCGTTAATACATAAATATGACAAAAGTCTTCGAATCCCTTCTTCAATATCTCTGAATTATAAAAATCTTGTACAATTTATTACATTAAAAGACTCGCAAATCTTGAAAAAGAATGCCTCTTGCGGCTTAACATTGCAATGTTCCATGCAATAATGTATAATTAATAAACTTTCAGACTTTAGTATTCGAATAATTGCAGTGTTTACAGAAACCGCATATAAGCGATTACTTTTTGATATAAAAAAAACGATAATACTCTTTTAACGTGAATTTCTTAATATTATACCGAATCGCTAATTAATTTTTAATTCTCCACCACAGATAAAATGTATATGTTTGAAAAAAATAATAATTAATTTAATATCATTAAATTCCAGTTGCACAAGACTTTCTTATGAAAAAAAACAAAGTATTTCTTTTTTATCCGCAGGTTTTACTTTCTAATTAATTCAAACTAATTCAATATATGTTGCTTTTGAAAAATAAATAAAAGTTTAAAAGAATAGAAAGTCCGACTAACGAGTTTAGGGTATATAAAAATTTCATAGGTGTGAAAATTTCATGCTATCTTTAGATATAATTTTATGATCACAAAATTTTGAGCAACTATATACATATATATGTATGTATAAAGTTTATCTTTTTGCGACATTTTTTTACGATCTTACTTTTAGTGTGAAAGGACCACACATGTACAAGGATGATAAACAAAAACTTTCAGCTTTTGGAAGATTATTTTCAGATTATGTTGTGAAAGAATTTTTTTTTAACCGCAGACAATTTCGCACTTCTATTTTTCAAAATAAAACTAAATTCTATTTATTTTCTAATAATTGTATAAAATTTAAATACTAGATGAGAAACGTTCGCAATGATTCGAAATTCAGTGATGGGTAATTTTGCCCGCAATTTTTGAATCGAGGCCAAATTATTTGTAACGTCGTCGCATCTTTTAAGAACAGTTGTAAGATTTTCCCATTCAGTAGACAAATGTAACTTTTGTCATTTGCTGACAAGTTGCTTTGAATTGATTAATTGAGTCGTGGGATTCTCTTCGTCGATGATTTTTAATTGATCGTCTCAAAAGAAAACGATTATATAAGCAATATTAATATTTTCAGAAAAATTGTTAATGATTATAATAATGATAATATCATTAGGATCTATAGCAAGATATGCTACTTTTTATTAGCTAATAGTTAATTTAATTTTACTTTCTGTCCATTTGGAAAAAAGGATTACCAACAAAAAATTCTAACAGATAAAAATAGGTTTTTTAGATTTTGCTATAGTATATTAAATACCAATATTTCTTGGGTGTAACTTGAAAAGGGGCCTTTTGTTAAAAAAAAAGTAATCGAGAGCAAGCAAACTTGTACCTGTTTATGCAAAGTGTAAATCTTGTTTCTGGTGAATTTTTTTCGAAATGCTTTTTTTTCATTTTTACTGTCTTGTGGATTTTATTGGACCGCAAAACAGCAAAATGAGAGGCGACCTCAAGGCGCCTTTAACGATTAGCGACACCCACGTGTCTTGCTGCTGAACTTTTCCTTATTTTATTCATTTTTTTTTCTTAACATTACATTATAATTAACCAATCATTTCGTGTATAGTTGAAAAGTATCAACAATCTTATATATTACTTAACGAAAACTTATTTCCTTTTCTATCTATCCTCTATATTTAATTTTTTATAGTTTCACGATATTGAGTCAATATTGTAAATGCTGTTGTTTTTCGTATTTTTGACAGTACTATATATTGAAATATTTAATATCATAAATCACTTACAGTTGTTGAGACGGTGAAGTCGGTTTCTTCTCTTAAAAAAATCCTGGTTTAATACCACACACAGAAATTTAATATTTGTGTTTTAGGTGAGTGCGTGCGGGTGATGAGGTTCGAATTAGCATTTGAATCACAGAGCAAGAATGCATCAGGGCAAGTACTGCAACACAATGAAATTTTTTTTTATTTTTATATGGTACCATCATTATTACTTGTTCTTGAAAATGTTTTTTTAATACCCAAATGGTCTTGTATCATGCAGAACATTTTTTTTTTCACCACATTTTCATAAATTTATAAATTCGCATTTGCTGGAACTGTTTAATCTAGAAGTATTATTTATTTTGGGGTAAAGAAATAAAAAAAGGGTTAAATACAGAAATAACTTGGGCATAGGTTGCATAGGCCAAAAGGGGTGCTAATGGGACGAAGGGAAACATCACTTGCTTAAACGAATGAATTATTAATTATTATATAAGAATCTAAGAAGGTTATAGATATTTATAGACATCAGAAATACATAATAAATATTATGCATAAAATCACACTTCACATAAGGATAACAGATGTAGATCTTTAATTTTCCTCTTTTAATGTTTGAATGTTTATTTCGCTTTGTATTTAAATTTAATTTTATGTGTTATTTCTTCTCTTTGCATAATTCATCATATGAAATTAATAATGATTCACTTTGTATAAGGTCGTTTTTATGTCGCAACTATGACAGAATTGCACAAGTCATCAACCTCAGTGCCACTTATGCCAAATTGTTTTGGTCAGTATCTTGACTAATCTGAATGCTGATTCTGTATTATTAACACTCGTATATGCGATAAATAATAAGTGCATCCGTACATCTAAACACAAAACGATCATTTAAACCTACATACATCGTACTACAAACAACTTAGTATTGTATATCACATAAAATCCGAATCAGAAAATTCCTTTATTTAAATTAGATAAAATTTATTGCTTAAATTAAAGAAAAACAACAAAAAAAAATTACTTACATTTGGCTAGGAATTATTTTATAAAAAGAATCGAAAGTCAATGTAAGTGACTCAGAATTTGTTCCGATGAAGACTTATATAATGGACGTTAATCATGTTATCATTGAAGAGCTTTTTGATAAAAACGTAATTTTTTTAGTTCGTAATGTAGTAATGCATCCCTTATTATGTTCATAAATAATCGTTTACCAAATTAACAAGTAAAGATTAGATATAGAATCAGAAGAAATAATTTCTCCTGCTTTTATCCTCATTATTGAAGGATAAAATACAGCTTGTAACAAATCTGTCCCCTTATCGTGTGACATTATTTTTGTCTGATCGAATCCTGTTGAGACACTTATTGCATGAAGATGCAGCACATTTTATCCATGTACTTACTTTTCGCTTGACACATTCTTTTCTCAATATTTATGTCTATAGATTGTAATTTTAGTTATTTTCTGTTCTGCAGAAATGCGTTACATGAAATACAAATTCTAAATATATACCCAAGCGCATGTTTATATCAAGATTGATATAAACTTGTTGCTTGTTCAAATACGTGCAATTTATTTTAAATTAATATGAATTCTGAAAATATATTGTCTAGATTAAAAAAACCATTCTTAAACTAGTTGCTAATTTTTTCTCCCTTTTGCTTGCTATTTGCTTTAAGTTTATATATGTTGCAAACGCATTAATTAAAAAAAATCAGAACAAATTTGGATGTTACTGTTGTTTTTGCAATCGCGCAGTTAAACATCTAGCAAAATAAGCAACATTCAAGGTCATTAAATATCTAATTGTTCTTTGTATGATAACGTGTTTATTGGAAGACAAGCGTAACATGTGATATCATATATGTAGAAAGTCGAGACGACCTTGCATTTCCTGCCTGCGTGAATCACCTCTTTTATAGTTCATTCAAATATTCATTCATCCATTTCTAATGTGATAATATGTCAGTAATCAGGAATAGATTTTTAAAACTACCTATCAATCTCGATAATATAATTTTTCTATAAAATGTTTTCTTATCTCATCTATAACACACGATGGCGATTAATGAGTGTTTCGAGGAAAAATTAAAGTGATAAGAATTTAATACTGATTTTAAAAAATGCGTATATCCGAAAACAATTTCCCTATATGGTGTGAGGTAACATATATACATCTAATTTTTATATAGCAATACTCAAACGACTCAAACCTCTTGTTCATGTAAATTCAACTAATTTGCAAAAGAGATACTATAACGAGAAATGAGGAAGGCGGAGTTAAGAAGGTGAATCATTCCTTCTTCTTGGGCTTTTTTTTCTCACGCCCATCGCAACTCTTTGGTGCGCCATTCAAGTGACTCATCAAAAATTGCACGTACGATCACCTGCAATTCGAGATTACTTCTTTACTCGACATTTTACCTGTTCTTTTTCTTACAAAATTCATATGTATGCATTGCGCGCCAATCCAAGGACCTCACATGACCGTTAACTGTTTCGCATTCAACTGCAATCGTTGGAGAAAGAAATTGTTAGATAACGTAAAAATGAAACGTCTTTCAATTCTTAATGTTAATGAAAAGTTCCTTGTAATATTTATTTATTTATTTATTTATCAGTAGGCATGAATCATTCGTCAATTGTATAATGAGTCTACAACTATTATAGCATGAATATATGATTTGCAAAATATTCTTTAACAAAAATCCCTCTCAAAATGATTTTGAAAACTTTTGGAATTTTCTGCCACTTTCGGAGAGTAAAAAGAATATGCTAATGCAACAAATAAAAAAAAAGTACCGTTAATTGTGTAACAAGGAAATTTCTCGTTGAGCCGCTTTACACACGAGTCACTAATTCTGCTACGATAATAAAACGGTATGAACTTCCACGAAGTTGTGAGTCATTCTCATTACACGCTCCAGACAAATCGTAATCGACGAACCTCCCTGCTCTTTTTCAGTCAAGTTCAGGGATTTTTTTTTCCTTCTTAATTTTATATTGAATAGGTAAGTGCATAAACATCGAAAGTATTTAATGTAGAATCGAGTATTATATTTAAAATTAGAATTATGAGTGTCGTTTTACACGTTTTAGCCGATTAATTGTAAATCGCGTGTGTAGTATACGTCAGTGTATTACGTCATTATAGTGAATGAACCAGTCATTGACAAGTTTCACCAATCGAATGAGTCGGAGACGGATTCTCACTAGTGAGTAAGAGCAATTCGTGACATCATATGGGGAATTCTCTCGAAGGACATCCGTTCTGATTTCGTTTTCGTGAAATCGTTTCCGAAATAATTCGCTGAGATGATATGCGATTCTCCATTTTTGACAATACTTTTGATTTAACAAATTTTCAAACTCACTATAACCATCTCGTCTCATCTTCATCTCCAAAAACACAGCTAAAACAAGGAGATGTAGATCAAGAAAATTCTTTTCCTATAAAGTCTTCTTGAGAGTTTTTTTGTAAAAATCTTCTGAACTCATTTCATAAGTAGCTCTATTCGAACTGAACTGCGAAACTAAAGCTAAAGACCTAGTTGTTTTATGCCTTTTTATGCTCTTCAATGCTCTTTAGTAAGTCTGCATAAAAATTGTTTTTTATTGTCTCTTATTCCTCAATATAAGAAATAAAAGCATTGGAATTTTTCCGCTTATTTCGAAAATAAAAGCATAATAATAGTAAAACTTGTGTAGCGTACGTAATGTGGTAATGATATTCAAAGTTGGAGGAGAATTTTTGTCAATATGTATAATAGCGATGAATCATGTCATTGATATGTGGAATGTGTACAAGTTTTACGTTGCATCCGCACCTTCTCTCACACGCACCTTCCACATATCGTCTCTCTTCACTATCGTATATATGCCACCTCCACTGAAATCCAGCTGATTCGACCACCTCCGCTTCGAATATCATAAAACGTTTGTAACGCCGGTTTTTCTCCTCCGACAGTACATGTGTCGACCGTCATTTATGTCGGATTATTATTACCGCGCGGATAACTGTTCATTGTACCCTACGTGTACTTTTTCATTAATTTTAAACAAAAATTCATACTTATGTTCGTATATTAAGTGTGAATAAGTGATTTAAAAATTTCAAGGTTAATTCTCAAGTTCTGCACATCATGTAATTCTGATATTCTTTTAAAAAAAAACTATTAATGTTTTCCTACTTTTTTTTGTGAAAGTAAACAATTGGAAAAAAGGGAAATCATAAAAATTAAAGTACTTTTTAATTAATTTTCAATTGTAAAAGTAAAAATACACCTTGGGTATGTTTGATTATATTGCAAACGGTGTTATCTCGCAATTATAAAATTTATTGCACGTGCATTCTCGAGAAAAAGCAAGCATCTGCAATTCATACGTGACATCCGTTTGAAAGGAGCACTTCCACTTCCTCTTGGAATATTTTCAACTTAATGAGCATGTTAATTGCAAAACGTAAAATTAATATTATATATTCAAATAAAACGCAAATTTATTTTTAAAAAAATGTCTACTTTTATCCTATAATGTCAGCTTTTAAAGAGAATACAAAATAATCTTTTAAAATGTTCCTTTTGTTACGTGTTCCAAATTTTGAACCCCAATTTTCAAAAAGCAAAAAGGTTAAAAATTTTTTAAAAATCAAACAAATTTAGAGAAAAAATGTATTCTGAATTATTCTGAGTGACTTTAAGTGTTTTCTTTGAAAAAAAATCGGAATCAGTCATTGTGAATTAAAGCAGAAATCATTGTTCTTAAGCACATTATTGTATATATCGATTTTGAAAAAACAAATTGATAACCGCAAAGATAATGCATGAATTCGAGGAAATTGTATTTCATTTATAATTTTCAGCTGTACAAAGTTCTCCAATGTTTAAGAGACTTATTCATTTTGTAAATAATGAAATCAACTGATTACAAAGCAACATATTTTTTATTCATAAAAAAGTGTTAATCTCCACCTTTGTCATCTGAGAAAATCGCATATAGCTATAGTTCTGAAAATCTTTTTGTCATTTAAAACTTAATAGAATTATTAAGAACACAAAACCTTTTTACAATATATTCGAAAATGTTACAGTTCTACTGTATATATTCTTATTTACTTTTATTTCTTTGAAATCTATTTTAAAATAAATTTCAAAGAAATAAACTATAAAGAAAGAGGAAATTGTTTTTTAAATTCTGGGAATAATTTGATTACAGCACATGTTAAAATTTTTAATGTGTAGTGATGTTAATTATGTTACAAAAACAATAACAAATTTTAAGTGTTTATGAATGAGTGTTGATAGAGGACTAAACATGCTAAATAAGCATGAAAATCCAAAATTCACTAGTACTTTGTACAAGGGAAGAGGAACCGCTCTAAATTCTGTAAGTTAATTTTTATAGAAATCCTGTTTTCTTAATAGTTAAAATATTATAGTACATACCTGACTATAAATTTATATATAAATATCCGAAATATTCCGTGAAAACTCGTTTCAAAATAATTCAAAGTATACTTTTAATTAGAGTAAAAATAACACAAACATAACCTATATAAGTCCTTTGCTTCTTAACCTTCTTAGGTATCTTTCTAAGAAGCGCGTCACAAATTTGATTTAATTATAATTTAATTTGATATATGAAAAAAAAGTGCCAAATGTCTAGTTTAAAATAGAAAAAGTTCAACAGTCATGGGGAAGTCGTTATAGGTTCATTTATCAACTTAATAATTATATTCATGTTTAGAGAATGTAAACACTCTCCTAGAATCCTTCAAGTTAAGTGTAAAGTAATCGAGAGCAAAAGTGAATGGGATGCGAATGCGTATTTAAAATTTGAATTCAATTAAATAATAAAATTGTACAAAGCAACGGATATATATGATAGATTCTCTTTTTTGCGTAGGAGTAATATTTTTTAGCTAACAAACAGGATAATTGTATCATTTTCCTTTGTATGTTGTATCATTTTAGTTTTTTATAATTACAAATTCCTTATCGAACAACAATTAAAAAAGAAAATAAGTTGGAAAAACAAATTTCAATGCCATACTTTAAACTGGACTCGGTCCAGGAAATCTCATTTACCTCAAGAAACATAAAGATCTTATCTTAATTTACAGTCTCTTAAAACATTACAATTACTCCAATGGCTCAACTTAAAATAGCTTTTTATTTGCTTTTCCAGTATATAACTTACACGCGAAAGTCAGATTTTAACGATCGAACTTAATGTGGACATTTTTAGTGTGGCACATCTTACATAAGTTTTGCCCGATCATTATTATATATGTTCATAAAAAATAAAAGCTCATTTCTTTATTCATGTAATATAGTTTTAAATTTTGATAAATATAATAAAATAAATGTCAAATATTAATTAATCATGGACATTTAAAACTGCTGGTTTAAATGCTAAAACTATATTTGTTTTAACCAAACTCTTTTCTCAGTGTGTATAATTAAATAAATATTGCGGGAGAGAGGATGAGGATAAAGCTCGATTTATATTTAACTTGACATTTAACAATTTAAATTTTGTTCAAATTTACTCAGATCTGATTTAATAATAAATTTCATTAATTGATTTAATTGAGCAAAGTGAAATGCGATTAAATATTTATCAATTATTATATTTTGTCGAACAAAGATCCCCAACTGTCTCATTCACGATAATTTTATATGAATTTCAATTTATTTTGCGCAAAATAAGAATCGACTGTACTGGTAAAAAATAAAAATCTAATGACCGACCTGTTAAAATTAGCATCGCGTATATAAGTGTCCTCTTTTCTTGATCTTCCTGGTATTCCCAAATAAACAGAATTCACTTTCATGAAAACGTCTCTTTGAAGATGCGCTATTAATGAGTTAAATGACAATGACAATTCATTAGAATCACAAAATTTAAGAGTACAGGTTAGAAGACTACAAATCAGACTATAAATCTGCAATGTGTAAACCAATGGTATGTCAAGAGGAGCGAGATAAATATAAGAGAAAATTAAAGAGATATAAGGCGCGCCAGTGATGCCATGCATAAAACAGTTTACTGATAATCCAGGCATGTGAAGAACGGAACACTGCAATCTTCATGGGCCAATGACCTATGTGGGCAAAAAACGAATATTCTGATTGCCATCAGTTTTTTTATTGCAATCCCTCAGAATAGTCTTCTCTCATAGCCTTGATGATAATTAATCAACTAATGATCATTTCTTGGCATTTAGAAGCGTTAAAGCAAGAGACCTTGAGGCAAAGGCAATAAAGAGTTTCTGGACAAAAAATAAATTGTCAATAATTATAAAAATTTGACCCACCACAAGGACATATATAATGATCAAAAAAAGTGTCCTATTATTCCTTCCTTCAACTGTTTTCTTTAGTTTTCATATAACATTTCGTTCAATAATAGTAAGTAAACATTAACGCACTCAAAAACTGAAGGTTTCGAAAATTCATTCTAATTTTATTAATTCTGTAAATTTTCTAAATTAAAGAATTAATACAATTGTAAAAAGAGTGTTCTCAATTGAGCCAGTCTAGAACTCTAGACATGTCTAGACATGCTTACTTGAGAGATGCTGTCAAGAAGTGTATCACGAAAAGACTTCAAATATTATAAGAGTCCAAAAAAGGACTTGTGTAATGATTTTCACATTACTTTTTGTAATTCAATTCAATTCGATTTTAAAGAGACAATTTTAGTATAATTTGTATGAGAAAATATGAATTTTAAAAATTTAATGAAATACCTTGAAAGATTGTTGTTGGTTGATTTTCCCAGACACGCCGGATTTTGCACGTTGATGATGGCGATGATCATTGTAGTACCTGAAAAAAACAACAATTTTGATTTTAATTCTCGACAGTTAATAAAAGACCTTTATTTTTTTAACACGAAAAGAAAAATTATCTTTTATGGCGAAAAACATCCTGTAGTCTAAATTGGAAAATTGCAAAACTAAAATTTCAGGATCATCACAATTTTTAGTGATTCGATATTGAACATTATTTGTTTTTATTTCTAATACCATCTAGAAACAAAAACCTTGCAGATTACCTAAAAAAGTATATTTAAACTTGACTCAAGAGCATCGACTATGAAAATACATGTTAACAATAAGAAATTATGTCTAACTTTGAATTAAAAATAAAATTACTAACAAAGCTTTTTGTTCGAGAATTTAAAAATCAGTAACAAATACTTCTGTTAGTGTAAGTGTTATAGATAACGTAGTAGGCGTCGAAATGTAATCTGACACAAAGAGATGTTACAAGAGACATCTCCGGGTGTTACTGTGTGCCATCGCCATGCACGTGTTTTTCTGCCATACACTATACTAGTGCTTTTATATACTTCTCTCTCAAAAGAATTTCACTTTCCACCTGAATAGATATCATCTAAAAAAAATGCCCAAAAAATGAAAAATTTTCTATGTAGCTAGCTACTTTTATTACTTTTCGAGGAAGGTTCTGGATTTATTATTCCGAATGTGTTTTTACTAACGCCGAATTCTAATTACAAATGTTGGGCTAGTTAGAGCTTTTAAAAATTATATATTCATGTCGTCGTTTTGGTAATAAATTTCATTTATGTAGAAGACAAAAGTCAAAGAAATATTAGTCATTATTTGCGAATCATTCGTAACAAAACGTGAGGATAAGAGTGTACTCTTCGGTTTATTTGTTCAAACAAAGGCGACTTGTGTAATCTCACATAGATATATACCTATATGTTGACGTCTAGTACTCGTACATATGCAGCATAAGCTCATTTCTAGGTTACATACACGTATACAGGACACCATCTGGCTTAATAGGGAAATTCCTTGAAACCTATTTTTATTAATAAATTATAAAAAACATTTTTCAATTTATTTGTTTTCAGAAAAATATTCCCTCTACTATAGATGAATTTTGTAAATCTTTATACCCTTTAATACTAAATTAGATTTATCTTCATTGATAGTTTGTATAATTGTTATCTGTTATTTTTATCAAAATATATAATCGCATGTTTTATAATTTATAAAGACAACATATACTTTTCGCAAAATATAGATGAGATGAAATTCACAAAAACATCACTGTTATCTTTACCTAAAAAATTTCTTTTCCAGAGCTTTAAAAACCTACTTTGTACATCAAGTCCCTAACGAAAAGTCCACACTATGTAATCATCATAAAGAGTAATTTTTCCTGTTCTGTAAACTGTAAATGTTGATGTAATAGTTGTTGAACCGAAAAAACTTTTTTTTTTAAAAAGCTGCTAGCAAAATGTGTCTTTTCTAAACTGGAAAAGAATATTTTTTTCCTTCGAAGATTATACTTATACGATAACTTTTCCAAACTGAAGAATTTTTCAATTATAAAAGTATCATTTCAATTCTACAAGTGTTTTTACGTCTCTCGGGGAGAAAAAACAGTAAAAAGATTGGGAAAACCCGGGAATGTTTAGTATTATGTTTATAGTGTAAGGTGAACGTATGACAGATCACGCAGCATTCCTCGATGGAATATATAAAACCGGCTTCTTTAACTTCATTTTAAGCGAATCTCCAGTGCGTGACGAGGAGCGCTAAAGTCGCGCCGGGACATTTCAAGCGCGTGTGTGGCGCGAGAGAAGCATAAGCATGCGGGAAATAAGCAGCACCGTCTTTAGAGTTGAAACCACAGTAGTGTTCATTCTCTTCAGTTCAACGCAAACTGTCTTGCGCGATACTTTTCGTTGTTAAAACGTTTAGTTCTATCCGGTTGTAATCCACTCGACAGCTGCCAGTTCTTTGTGTCCTCAATGTCCTCCGATCGTTTTGCTATAATATACTACCAGTTCTTAAAACATTGTCTGACCTTACTCACACACACATGCATGCTGCCGGTACCGTGACCCAAAATAATTTTTCCAAAAAAACAAATTTCCCGCCCTTCTGTCAAGGAATCCGGAAAATAATAATTTAAATGTTTCCTCAGAAGTGAAGTTTCTTTTCTATACATATATAGAAATATGAATACGAAAAAAATTCTCTCAAGGAAATTTCTTGTGTCTAAAACAAGTGCCGTGAATTATTATTAGATTATGAAACGAACTAGTGTGTTCGCCGCTGGTTGGATACTGGGAATTCGCACCAAATAATCATTTGGTTTCCTTTGCAATTTAGTGGACTTATGCGTTTGATTAATCAATCAAGTGAATCGAGACACGCATTACGATCATCGACCTTGTTCATCATTCAGTAAATTAAATTGCGTCAAGTTCAAAGTAGTCTCGTTGGCAAATCAGCACTGCCAACGTATTGACGATCACCTGCTGCTGCTGATTGGAATTCAAACCAGTTGGCAGCGATTATTTTTCTCCGAAAGGAAAATTCATAAATTGGTGGCCTAAATGCGCGTCAAAGTGAGTGCCAATATGCGTATGATACGTGTTCACCTTCATTTTACCTGGAAAGCTAATAAAAGAAATCATTTTCTTTTGCAATATTTAAGAAACTCATCCTTTTCTTATTACTGAAAAGTAGTTTTAAAAGCAAATATACTTGTATGTTTGGATCAAAATTCTAGCGTTTTATTTTTGAATTTCTATGCTTAATCTGTAAGCTTGCAGGGAGCTTTCACTGAAAGGGTTCCAGATGAAAACATAAAGTTTATTTGAGTTCGATATACATAAACATGCAGATGCTAATGCTTAAAAATATTTCTGAACTGCTTCAAAATTGCACTGTGAGGCAATTTTAATTATTAAATTTGCCGTTTTCAGAGAGTCCTCTATTCACTCCAGTAAGTTAAGAAACATTCAAAACCTTCTTTTAACCTAAAAGCTTTGAAATAATTTCGATTTTTCTCGTTATTGCGAAAGAAATGTTCTACGCTAACTTTACGTTAGCTGCTGGGGTGAATAAAATAATGAAAATTACTTTCAAATCCGAAATGATAATTTTCGACGCTAAATTCAGGAACTTGAAATATACGTCAGCGCCAAAAAATTCCAAAAATTGCATTCTTCGAGACATAAAAACGAATTTTTCTTTTCCTCGTCTCATTTAAAAATTATTTTGCATTAAATTTAAGATATCTATTAAGAGATAAACGTGGAATATTTTAAAAACATTGAAAATACATGTGTGAATCATTTGATTTTCCAACTTTGTTTTTCTCATTCGATATTAACATGACATCTATTGGCAATAAATTATTATCGTTTCAAAAACTTTTAACTTTTCTGATAATTGAATTAAATGAGTTACCTAAGATTTCTTTTTCATTCACTAATAGACTTCTTTTCGACAGGATCCGGGTACAAAATTTTATAGCTTCTATACTGCGCGTGGGCGCACCTGTTTTATTAAACAGGCGTCTTTTCTGTACATAATTGTGAAACTTTACTTGCGTATTGCAATTGTAAATGTGCTATTGTACATAGTGCACACGCCCGAGTCAAAGAAACGTAATTGAAGACTTCCTCAATTAAAACCTAACCCAAAATTTTTAAATGAGAACTTGTAAATCACTCTTCAAGTGGGATATAATCATGTACCTGTCGCTGTGATACCTTCTATATGTTAATTTCAAATTATTTCGATGGTTTTTTAAAATTTCAATTTATTCTATTTAAATATACTTAATTAAATACCTAATGGCAATTAATTAAATATTTATTCACAATTTATTTCATTATTCCTTGCAAACCGAATTTAGTTTGGTTCAATTTCTTTGGTCGCCATCTTCGATCCTCCATTTTAATAATTGATACAATGGATGCAATTTCTAATTATCGACTCAAAAATCCTAAGATTGTAAAAAATACTCAAAATTACCATTGAAGAAAAATGTATTCATTAAAATCGATTAAATAATGAAGGACTTTTTGTTTTGACACTCCAGTCTTTGCAAAAAAGAATTTTAAAGAAAAATCCCTTTTTCTTTACAATTTATATCGAATGTTTAGAATAAAATATATGTTTGTTTTGGGCTAATAAACATTATTTCTATTTATCTGTTAACAGATGTCGGATTTCCCGGCGGAGGGGGGTGAAAATGGTGACATGCATGCCGTCATGGAAAATTTTCAAAAAAAAAATAACTTGATAGGTGGAAGGACACATGTAACACACACACATCACCCACAGGTCACATCATCTTCACAGGTAATTTTCTTTTGATTTGTCTTAATTATTATAGGAATTTTGAATTTAAAAATTCAAGATCTTCTTGATCTAACTTGAATTTTAAACTATTGTTTCATATTTACGACTTGAAATTGGATTTCAAATAAAACTTTCAAACGTTTCTTTACATTTTCCAAAGATATAAACATTATTTATATCTAATAGTTATTCTTGTTTTAAATAAATTGTTTAAAAATTCACTTTTAACACTATATAACATAACCGGTTTTGAATAAATGCCTTGATTGCCTATAATTTTTCATCCCTTCTTCGCACAAAGTCAAGAGTCAAGTTGTTTTATATTTAGATCTGTATATTTTTCTAAAAATCATTAAACTGTCTTTAGGAAAAGATTTTATTAGCAGATGGTATCATTAATCATTATAATTGGGATTCTCGTTCGGGTTTTTGTTGTTGTAATTAACAAATGAGATGTAGTCGCTATTATTTTTATATTATTTGTGAATTTATCATTTAGTGCCTAGCACGTGTCTGGTAGTTTTCTTTTTGTATCTTCTTTAACGCCCACCAATTTTCTCAAGAAAAACCCTAAATATAAATCAGTATTTTGATTTCCTTTTGTAAATTTAGATGTAAACATTTTTATTTTTTGAATAGTAGTAAAATTTAAAGAATAGTGAAAATTTTGGTTAATATTATGATGATCACGCAGGGAATTTTTTTAGTTATACACGATTTTGCTATAGTGTTATAATCTGATTACGATTTTGTCGCGTGAATTGAATATTATACACTGGCAGTTGATCAAAAATTTCGTGTATTTTATGATATTCCGTGAAAGACGGAGAGTTTGTAAAGAGAGCTACGTCACTTATGAGCTAGTTGAGACTATCTGACTTATATTTCTGACTCATCTTTTAGAGAATTTTAAATAGAGAGTGAGACTGAAAATATATTTGGTCCAACAGATGCTGACAAATCAGAGCCAGAGCAGCAGTTCGAGCACTACCACCACGAGTAGTACGAGTAGGGTGGCCAAATCCTCGCAGAGGATTCTCACCTCTTCATCGAGTGAAATGAAAACAAGTTGTGTGAAAAAAAATCTCCAGGAAATTCAACAGGGCATGGCCGAAATGAGAAATATGTCGACAAATTTCTCTCACAGACTACGAAATAGCATGGAAAATCTTGTCGATCGGTATGTCTTACATTCCTATTAATTTCTTAGAACTAACTTATTTCATAAAGATTTGTTCTTTCTAGAAAAATGATTCTTAACAAGTTCTATTACTTATCCCAAGTGCCAGTTCATCATCGATCTAACCATTCTTGTTACATTCG
Organism: Leptopilina myrica (nomen nudum); assembly: GCA_032872475.1. NCBI lineage: Eukaryota > Metazoa > Arthropoda > Insecta > Hymenoptera > Figitidae > Leptopilina > Leptopilina myrica (nomen nudum). The sequence goes on from CM065461.1 coordinate 44,458,556, forward strand.
ATCTCTTGTTTTCAGGGACGGAAGTGGGACCGAGGAAGGAGACCTCACAGAGCCTTTGGTAACTTTTCCAGATCCTGACACACCACCACCTGTCACTGGAACTGTTTCCATTACAGGATCACCGTCACAACTAACCTCACTAAATAATCTTCACAGTATAAGTCCGCCGTTAAATATCACGAGTATGCCCAGTTTGCCAGCCGGCCAAGAAACTATGAAATTTGAGCAGAAGAAAATGACCAGTGCTTCGAAAACAAAGGTACATTATTTAGAGTTTAAATCTTCTTAATCGACAGAGGTGGTTTCGAATAATTCACAGATGAACATTGATCGCAATCAACTGACACTTTCGTGGCACATGTTCTCTACTGCTATGGACGATTTCTAACAAGATACTTGGGTGCATTATTTCTCTTATCTTTATTGTCTTAAATTTAAAACTTTGTCTTCTTAAACAATTCGACAAATAAGGATATTATTCTTCAAATTAATTTATTTATTCTCGTTATCTACTCCATTTTCTAAGACAACAAAAGGAATCGCTTAAGGCGCACATTTCGAAAATTTAACGACAGATTTATGATTGGAAATCAAATTTTCTAATAGTTAATAATCCGTTAAAATTCCTCGTTTACGACTTCTAACTGATATATATATATATATTACCTAATCTTGAAAGATAAACTCTCTTAACAAATCAGTTTGACGAAATCCATAAAAACTAATAGAATACTTTTTTCGATGAACTATTTAGTTTTCGAACTTTTAGTGGCAAACAGCCAAGTTGCATCTCCATTCATAAATTTTAAAATTCATCGAGTAAGGTATAGAAAGTTCCTTTTCACATTCGCTAGCTATAGTCAATTAAAATGAGGGTGGTATCATCTTTCAAAAAAGTAAGTTATACCAAAAATTAATCAAAAAAAGTTCCAATTGTCTACTATCATTGCATGATTTCTTTCTGTACTTTAAACTTCTTTCTTCATTCTACCTTTAATGAAAAATTTCTTTCAACTAAAATTCAAATTTATGAAACATTTCTATTAATTAAAATTCAAATATGTATGAAAAATTGGTTTCAATTTAAAGTTCATATTTTCAAATTTTCAGAAATTGCTTTTAATCAATTGAACAATGAGTTAATTATTATTATTTTGTAGTGTATAACAGAGATTTCTGACTGAAAGGCGTAGTCTCTGAATGGGAAGTTATTTCCTCTAGGTCAAGGACTTGAACTTCTAACACAAAGAAGTGAAGATTCACGATTCAAATATTGTCACAAGAATCACAGCTTACTGCGACCCCTCTTTTTACATCCATTATTATACATAAAAATTTAATTTACTCAGTCCATTTATGGATTCGAATTTTGACAGAAAATTGAATGCAAATAATGTCTGTGACTTAAAATAATAATAAATTAGCGTCGAAAATGTTTTTAAGAGATGAAAATTTACTAATTTCATATTTTCGACACTAACTTTATAGGGATTTCTTTAAATACGTATTCAGCGAACTTGTAAACTTTAGAACAAAAGGATCGCTCATTAAGGAAATATATTAAAATCTGAGGTATTAATTGTCATAATAACACATATCGGTTATAAATAAGCTTAAGGAATTTAAGATGTATATATGTAGATACAAGTGTACAAATACAAAAGATAGAAATCTTTTATTTGATTGGTAAAGTGGAAGTGTGATAACGTTTCTTGTTATTTTCAGGTCGTCACGGATGGTTTTAGTGCGGAAAAAGCAATTGCAAACACAGCTGAAATGAGAGCAGTTCAAGCCGGCGATGTATCATATAAAGAACAAAGTGCAGCAAGCGCAGCGAGGGCACGTGTCGAAATTGATGGGGTTTCAGCTGAAAAAAGCGTCGCTGCTGCTAGAGTAAGTAACAATTTATCAGAAATAGACAAAATTTAATCAAACTACCATTAATTACAATAGTTGTAGAACTTAATTTCACGAATATTTGATTTTTTCAAAAAAAATTTCTACACTTTCGTAAATTATCTCTTTTTTTCTGAAATATTATAGCTTCGACTAGAACTTAATTAATGACATTGACAATGATTTGACGATTTTGTGAATGGGAAGACCTTCAACCCACGATTTTTATTTAAAATCAGTAAACGCACTTGAAATTTTGCCTTGGAACTGAAAATTATTTAACTAGCCTCAGTTTAATTATGTAGATTTAATTCTCTTATGCGAAAAAATAGTATATAATTTTTGTAATTTTATAATTAGTGTAAAATTGTAATTAGTGTTATTTTCTAATTAGCATACTTATTTATTTCCAAAAGTAACAATTAACTGTTAGATAATTAAAATATATTGCCTACTATATGCTTAATATCATTATATTAATGTATCAATTAGTTTATTTTTCTTTGCTTTTATTAAATTTTCGTCAAACATTGCGTGATTTTCGGCTATTCGTGTTGTTCTTAATAAATGAATAGAATTCTTGAAAGTCAAAATTAATTTTTAAAGAGCCCTCCAATTGTTTATTTCATTTTAATAAAAATTAGAAAAAAATGTGACTATATAATTCAGTAATATAATTATTAACAGCACCTGAAATCGAATTATTCATCAAGAATTATTATAATTATTCATAAAAGAAGCGAAACCTTCGTACGAATTTCAAAGCATGCGCTTTAAAATGTAAAATTACGATTTGTCCTTTCTAAAACGCATTGTTTTTTAGAAGCAAATTTAATTCGGAAAAGGGAAAATTATGTGTGTGTAAAAAAAACTGTGGGGCAATTAAAAAATTAGTCCAAATAAGTTCGACCTCCTAAAAGTCCCTTACGGAAAAAAATGCAATAAAAAAGAAAATAAATAGAATCAATAGTTTGAAAGAAGACGAGAAGAGTCGTCTGAAAATCTTATGTATATTAACAAAAATGAGTCACTATAGACATCAAGATGTGTATAGTGTGTGATATGGCAACCACCCAGTGACCTGGGTCGATAAGCAAACTCTATATAGGGGGCTAGTTCTGTTTTCCAAGAGCAGCTCATTTTGTAGTGTGCCATGGGCCCTCAACTCTCGAGAATCATAAGGGGTGTGTTACCAATTCTGAGAAATCGCAATTTTCCTTCAACTGTTGACAAATTTTCGAATCGTAGACAAGTTGAGGACAAAATCACCAAGGCTTTAGTACCAGTTGTATCCATGGTATTATCATAATTTTCCAAAATATTCTATGTCACAAACAAGCTTTCATTGTGGCTCGCCTTCGTCTCTTTGCATTTCTCTTGCACTACTATGCTTTTACTTTCCTTCAAAGGCAAAATTTATAATATTTTTTTTTATATGGACATCTTACACATTCATCAGATGTATTTAAAAAATTATGTAATCTTCGATTTATTATATGCTAAAACTTGCGCATTATGGGTTATTTTTCTCCACTGATAATGATCAGCACTTGAAGGGTGTCAAGGTCACGAGTACTTGTTATAAGTGCGCAAATTGCTTTACACTCGCACTCACAGCTTTCGATGTTTATTTTATTCTATTAAGAATCGAAATTCGCCGTTTTTTTCGTATATTCTTTAAATTATTTTTAATTTATTAGAAAAGCTTTTTTATTGAAGTAAAAGGAGAAAATTATAGATTTTATTATTTTTCGAAGTTAATGAAAATGAAAGTATAGACGTGACGCAAATGATAATATAATGTGAAGTAATCCGAAATAAACCAATTAAATTGATTAATTGTTCTTCATGCTTATAAATCATTTTAACACCTCATTTTAACAATTAGTGCAAAAAAGCAAAAAAAAAGAATCGGAAAAAAGGAAAGAATTATTTGAATACGTTTCATATTATGTCAGAGTTGCAAATGGAATATTGCACTATATAGTAAACATGACAAAATTAAACGCAGGAGTCTTCTCAACTAGTGGGGCTTAACAAAGTGGACGGAAGTTGAACTGAGATTAGTTCAAGTCGTGCTTTCAAAATTAACTGACCACGCGACTTTTAAATCGCGATTTCAATTTTACAAAACATTCCATTAGTTTTACATAAAATTTAATTGCAATTAATAATTTATTTAAATTTAAATTGTGGTAGTCGTATAAAATAATTTGATTAATTTTCAGTGCTATAATTTTACTAAAAACAAATTTAAGCAAATTAATTTTTTAAATTAATTTTCTTTTAACAACTTTAAGCAATTAGAAAAATATGAAAAAAGACATTTTTCGTAAAATTGTATGGATAATTAGTTTTTAAAAATCATAGAGGTAATTATAATATGAGTGCCCCGTGGCCTATTCATCAGGGAATATTTCGAGAAAAAAGTACTGTAAGTAATATTTATAATTGTGTATTGCAACAATTATTATAATAACGCACAATAGACGAAAGAAAAAAATTTTTAAAAATAAAATAAAATTCAAAGCATAGTAAAATTTGTGAATATTCAGAATAATTGCAAACAGTCATTAGAGACACTAAAATATATTTTTTAAACCTGAACATTTTTAGACAGATAAATATTATTAATTTAATATTATCAAAAAGTTTTAAAAATCTAGAGATTAAAATGATGTAAATTTCTTAAAATTCTAAAAATGAAAATTTTTCAACCACTTTATTTAGATTGGTATATGATTTAAATAAATATTGCTCATTGGAAAGTTTGTAGTGTTTACTTATCCTTTGGCACATATTCTAAGAAAATCTTTTCAAAACTTGGCAATTGATGGAAAAAAGTATTAGTGGTTTTTGACTGTTATTCAATGACAAATATTTTAGCAATACAACCTGTCAAGATATAAAATACAATACTATGCATATTTTCGAAAAACTATTCCCCTGCAATAATAAATTCGATTAAAATGTTTTGTAGTCAAGTTTTTTTTTATTATGTTTCCTTTTTTTCAAACGCTATCCAGTGATTTCCATTTGTTTACGATTAATTGAACGTTTGTTCTAAAAATAAAATCGTTTCTTTATGTTCTACTAAAGTTATCCGACAAATAATCAGAAAAAGTCACAATAATAAGAAACAATTTAGGTAACATAACCTAAAATTTCATAAATATTTCTTGTGACAAAGAAGTGTAACTTTTATTGAAATATGCAACTTTTGTTTAAATTGGAGAAAATTAAGTGAAACAAATTAAAAATTAATTTTCTTCTATACGAAAATACGAAATAATGACATTGAACTAACTTTTGTTTTGACTGTATGTTCGATTCTCTTCCTTAAACAAAACAAATTTAATTATTCAGAGTTTCCTATTGATCTGCAAAATTATGTATAGTTAGTTAGCAAATAAATTATTAAGCGTGTTCTTCAAATTTAATTCGAATTAAATTTATGTTAGCTATAATATTTTTGATGGAAATTACTTAGTTGATTTCTTGTTTCTACTTCCAAGAATCACAAGCTTCCCTCTGATTTCTGGTAAATTAAAAACACTTAATTCTCTCAATGTAGCGGAAATATCATTCAATATTGACTCCAAACCAAGTTATTACTGATTAACAGTCAAAAAGTCGCAAATTTGAATCTTATTTAAAGTAATTGTTGATGAAAATATAATGATTACCTGCGAGATGAACAAATGACGATTAAACACAAGATGTACTCAGTACTCACCCAATGAAACTATTTGGCGATCTCCCCGAAGTATTTTTTCTTATTTCCGATGAGATTTCACTTTAATGAACTGGGATAAAATTCAAAAACCACAGATTAAAGACTACAATTAGAATGTAAATTAATTAAATTGTCCGATTTGTCCGACACTTCGATCAAGAAGATCAGCGCGACTAGCGATCAAAGCGCCCTCTCTTCACAATGAGTGATTCTAGAGTTAATTGTCGAATCATTATCGACAGTCGGTAATTGTTACACGATTGTCGGTAATGTAGCGAGAAATCTATTTTTTTAATAATATTATTTTCCTAATTAGTGTATCAAAATTAAATACAAATATTTTTTATTATTTTTACAATCGCAAAAGTTGATAAAAGAATGCCGTGGTCTGCAATATTTATAAACATGAATGAGGGAAGAAAAACAATAGATAATTCTCGAACTCCAATGATTGAGAAAATTGAAAAGGCGACATCAGCGAAATTAAAATTAGAAAAATACGTCAGAATTCTTCGTTGGACTAGGGAAACGAGTATTATTCGAAAAAGCATCCACACGCAGATTATTTTCACTCCTCAAACTATCAATATCGATGATGAAATTTCACGTTCAAATTTCTTTGCTTCCACCACTTCAATTGTCGACTTTTCACAACAATGTATGTATACGTTTTTTATTGACATGCATATATATTCACGAGACAAAACTCTAAGAATGAGAAAAATAAAAGTAAAAAGGGCTGTTAAATATATCTTCCAAGAAGTTTGTAATTGTTCACTTTTGATAAACAATCTCTGCAGACAAATAAGAAGAGTTACACACGCACACACAGTGGATTTTCAGTTCATTGTGAATTGTCTCAACGTCAATTAGTGTCGTTTACACGCAAGCCATAATTAGACCTTCAATATATGCCACTAATTCTGCTTTAATTGCCAATAGCACACCAAGTGTCTACAGTGATTAAACGGATGAGTCTTCGAACAAGATTTTTCCACGTATTTCTTTTGTGTGCTTTCATCTTTCTTTGATATGTCGAGGTCCAGAAACGGAATTCTTAGAACATTGAACTATGTGTGTGACTTATTTTTTGAAATATTCGAATTTAATGGATACTCTTGTAAAATTGTCAAAATTGTGTATCGACAGATTCTATATGTTAATAGTTTATATATATTTTAAATATCTAGTATATTTGGATTGGATTTAATGTATATAAGAATTAAATTTTTTATTACAGGAGCAGAGGAGTTTGAAAGCCGGCGATCTTTCGCATCAGGAGAGCAACAATATGGCAGCATCCACGATGAAATTGCAAAGCGATTCTTTCAGTTCGGAAAAGGTATAGAAAATTCATGGAAAAATTTGAATTATTTTCCAAATCTTTACTTAATTCAATGATTTTAATAAATTAATAAATCGATACGATGAAAATAATTTTTGAAAAAGTTACAGTAATAATATAAACTCTGTTTTTAATTTTCCCTGATTTAAGAGTGAGTTTTTTAGAGTGGAGAATTTATTGAAAATGTTCTCCTCTTGCAGAAAGCAATGGCTGCTCAGCAACAACGCCAGACAGTAACATCATCGGGAGTATTCAATCACGAAAAAATGGTCGCCGCCACATCGCAATCGAGTATATCGTATAATTCGAAAAATGTCACATCCAAATCGTCAATGATCAGTGCAGCGAGTGCAGTGAATCAATTAATGAATGGTATGCGATATAATGACGACGAACTCTTATCATTACCACTCGACGATCTCGATCTACTTTGCACCAATTCCAATCCCCAGGATGTTGATTTGGCAATAAAGAAATATTCCGGATTTCTCGACACATTTGTTCAACGATTGAAAACCGACGAAGTGAGTGCCAGTGGTAAAGCACCGCTGCTGCTGAATCGTGTCAATGAAATTATCCGCAAGGCCTGGGCGGTCCCGACGCACGGTCACGAGTTGGGCTACTCTCTGTGTAACGCACTTCGCAACAAGGGTGGTTTGGATATCCTCATGACGAATTGCATTGCAAGTGACGAGGACCTACAGTTCTCTTCGGCTCAATTACTCGAGCAGTGTCTCACCACCGAGAATCGCGCTCACGTGGTGCAAAACGGATTGGAGAAGGTCGTGAACGTCGCGTGTGTTTGCACGAAGAATGCGAATTCCGTGGATCATTCGCGCGTTGGTACGGGAATTTTGGAGCATCTCTTTAAGCACAGCGAAGGTACGTGCAGCGATGTGGTGAGACTCGGTGGTCTCGACGCCGTTCTGTTTGAATGTCGAAAGAATGACGTGGAAACTTTGAGGCACTGTGCCGGCGCCTTGGCGAATTTGTCACTTTATGGCGGTGCTGAAAATCAGGAGGCGATGATCAAACGAAAAGTGCCAATGTGGCTGTTTCCATTGGCGTTCCACAATGACGACAATATTAAGTATTACGCGTGTCTTGCCATTGCGGTGCTAGTCGCCAACAATGAAATCGAAGCAGCAGTTCTATCGTCCGGCACTCTTGATCTTGTCGAGCCGTTCGTCACCTCGCACAATCCGTACGAATTCGCAAAATCAAATCTCGCTCACGCTCACGGTCAGAGTAAGAATTGGCTTCAAAGACTCGTGCCTGTTCTCAGCTCGAAACGCGAGGAGGCAAGGAATCTCGCCGCTTTTCATTTCTGCATGGAGGCTGGCATCAAGAAGCAGCAGGCGAAGACAGAAATATTCCGCGCAATCGGTGCTATTGAGCCGCTGAAGAAAGTCGCCAGCTCGCCGAATGCGATCGCCTCGAAATACGCGGCACAAGCTCTCCGGCTAATTGGCGAGGAAGTTCCACATAAATTAAGTCAACAAGTTCCATTGTGGTCGACGAAGGACGTGATGGAGTGGGTGAAGCAAATCGGTTTCGAAGAATTGGCGTCAAATTTCGTCGACAGTCGAGTTGACGGCGATCTTCTGCTGCAATTGACAGAGGACAATTTAAAGGAAGACATTGGCCTGACGAACGGCATCAGACGGCGACGATTCACCCGCGAACTGCAAAATTTGAAGAAAATGGCCGACTACAGTAGTCGAGACACGGGCAATCTCAGCAGTTTCCTCCAGTCGATTGGACAAGAGTTTTCAATCTACACCTACAGTATGCTGAACGCCGGCGTTGACAAGGATTCGATAAAGAACCTCAATGAGGACCAACTGATCACTGAGTGTGGGATTTCAAATAGTATTCATAGGTTACGGATATTGGACTCCATCAAGAATATGCAGCACAATCAATTTAATTCTTATGAGAGCGAATCGCCGGACAAATCGCTGGACGTTTTCGTCAGTTATCGAAGATCAAATGGATCGCAATTAGCGAGTCTTCTTAAAGTTCATTTGCAACTGAGGGGATTTTCCGTTTTCATTGATGTCGAGAGACTCGAGGCTGGGAAATTCGATAATAATCTGCTCCAAAGTATTCGACAGGCGAAACATTTTCTCCTCGTTCTGACGCCAAAGGCTCTTGAACGATGTATTCTGGACACCGAGTGCAAGGACTGGGTTCACAGGGTAAGAATTATTTTTAACTCCCATCGCCTTGGCAAAATATGGAGATTTTAATTTTTATTTTCTTCACTAGGAAATTGTGGCCGCTCTACAATCACAATGCAACATCATTCCGATAATAGACAATTTCGCTTGGCCAGAACCAGAGGAATTACCTGAAGACATGAGAGCAGTTTGCCATTTTAATGGTGTTCGTTGGATTCACGATTATCAGGATGCGTGCGTAGACAAATTAGAGAGGTACATAATAATCACAAGACCAAAAAAAAATCTTTATTAAATGAAGCAGGAAAGTGAATAAAAAATTATATTTTTCAGATTTATGCGAGGTGAAATTCCAGTACGATCAGATTGTTCAGGAGGTCTTCCCAGAAGCATTGGTTCCAAGGACTTGCCAACACCCGGAACACCAGGCAGTACAAATATGAGACAACCACCGAGCTATCAAAGAATGCACAGCAATGAAAGTAAAGGAAGTGACAAGGATTCGGTTAGCGGGAAGGACTCAATCAGCGGGAAAGATTCAATTTGTGGGAAGGATTGACTAGATGGCCCGCCCACATCTATACCAGTTAGGTACGTGCGAAATAAATTTAATTTTTCTTTTTTTTTTTATTTAAAAATAATTTTTTACTAACATTATTTCTTTTCCGCAGCCGGGATTAAGAAATGCAATTTGCAAATGAAAATTAGGTTAGTTCAAAGAAATTGAAATCGATATTTGGTGTTGTTTTCTATGTTTTATTTTTTTTGTAGCACGTTTGTTAATTTCTACTTTTTTCAACAATTCCTGAGAGATGCTCATTTATGCACAAAATTTAATTCTATCTGCATGATGTAAAATTTCGTACTATGTAAAAAGAATGAGTAAAAAATGTATTTCCAATCCATGTACAAAATATTTATCTGTAAACTTGATTTAGAAAGAATATTAATGTGTCTCATAACTATTATTGAGTAAAATATTTATTAAAGTTAGTTAACTAACGAAAATTATTTGATTTCAGGCTACGAAAGTCATCCAGTCCGTCCGGTCGATTATTGAGTCTTCCTCCGTCCGCTCGAGTGAAATTCGTTCATACACATCCTGGAGGAAATCCAATGCCTCGTCGTCCACCACGTCATCCCTCGTCTCCGTCGATTCGCTCTCGTTCCCTCGAAATATTAGATCCAATAGAGAAGAAAGCTGTTTTAACTGTGATGACAAATCCCCTTCCACTTCCAAGACCAAGATCAAGAAGTTTAGACGGTTTAATCGACGAAGACGGTATTATTGCAGATCTCAAAAGTGACAATTCAACAATTCTCCAAAATTCCATAATCAAAAGTCAAAATCGTTCTCAAAGTCTAAATGAATTTTTAGAAAAGGCAAACAATCAATCCAACAATTTAATCGATTCCACATATTCCAATGATAATCCTTTTCCCCTTCCCCGAAACAGAAGAAATTCCAGTGTCACGAAAAAATTTCCAGAAATTGAGACCGTCAATGATAAAAATCCGATATCGATAATTCAAGACGAGGATTTATCCAATTCGACGAAAATGGATCGTTCAATAAGTGATGACGAATGTAAAATTAAAAACGAATTTCCCAATATCGAAAATATTGATCAATTTACACAATGCTTCACAAAAATTCCCTTGGAATCGAAAAGAATGGAACAATCGAATATGTTTCAAGAATCAGCAAAAACTGAAGAATCGAAAAATCTTCAAGATGAAGGAAATAAAGGTGAACAATCAAAATTGATTACCGAAGAATCGAAAATACTTCCAAATGAATTGGAAATTGGAAATTTAGAAAAATTAAAAAATCAATTAATTGACAAGAATTCGGAAAAAAATAATATTCCCGAAAGAGTAAAAGAAGAAGTGGAGGAAAAATTGTCAATGTTGGGAAATGAAAAATCAACATTATCAAAAGCCAAAAGCTGTGGCGCGGGATTAGATTCCGATGAAAATAATTATACGCCCGAGTACAAACCTGTGATTAAGAGCCAAGGTTCTTTATTATCTCTGTCAACTGGATCAGATCCAAAACGAAAGAGAAATTTTATGGACAAGTGCGTAAATAAGGTGCGGTCTTTTATTAAGAAAAATGACTGATAAAAAAAAATATATTTATACCAATTTTCAAGGAACCGTAAAACCTTGAAAATTCAATCGTGATAAAGAACTCGTTATTTAATTTTTTCTCTCTTTAATTACAATTAGACAACGTTCACAATCGAAACGAGTATTTTTTCTTAAAATACACGACGAATTATTTTAAATCAACATTATAAATTAAAATAATTATCGATAAAAATAAAGGAAATTATTTTCATTTTCTATATATGATCATTGTGCCTGATGTAATACAGTGTCTTAAAATTATATATAAGTAAAAGAATTTTGTTTTTTAAATTTCGATTCACTTGTTTTTGATATTTTGTTTTTTTATGACTCCATTTGTATTATATAGATTCACTATAGTTAGAAATTAAATTTTTAATTTTGTTATCGATTGTGTTATTCGGCATTTTGTGCCTTAAGTATTTTTATCATTTAATTGGAAACTTACGACAGTTTTCTAACTATAACTAACCCGTCAATTAGTCACGTTCGTAACATGTATTTTATTTTATTATTTAACTATATTATATTTTGTTATCGTCAAATTTTATGTCCATAATAACTATTTATCCAATAATACATTTAAAAACAAAAACAACCAATCAATGCTTCAGTCATTTTTAAGATTCTTTTTAAAAATCCTAATGTGTATATTTTACCAAAGTTGCAGTAATAATTTTAGAAAAAAATTATAATGATTAAATAATTTACTGAAATAAATGATTTTATTTAGAAAAAAAATGTATTGATACTTTTTATTTTTAAACGCTGTACGTTTGTCTTTTAGCCCTTTGTGCATACTTTGAAAATTATTTTTATCATTCGTGGAGTGATATATATATATATATATATGTTTAATTATATAATTGAAAATACTGAAGTTTAGACTTCTTTTCTTTTTGTAAAAATTTAGTTCCTTAATTATTGAATTATTTCTTGTCCTTACAAGTAGTTAATGTGACAAATAGAAATTATCTATTAATAACGTCGTTGTGTCCTCGAAGACGTCTTAACATAACCATATCTCGTTGCATTAACGTTGAACGATTAGCATGGTACGATAAAAGGAAGGCTTCTTCGTAATATTGAACAATATACATCTCAACAGCTTCTTGAAGAGCTTCAATTGCTCGCACTTGAAATCTAAGAGTATTTTAATTGATAAAAATGAATTTAACCTTATTAACAAGTATTTTACTTTCAAATTTGTCCAATTCTCCCCAAAATGCAAAGAATACGGTTTTTTTAATTTAAAATTTATAAATTGTATAAATATATTTTTAATTATAATGTATATATTTCATGATATTAATAATTTATAAATGAATTTTTTTTTATTTATAGATGGAAATTTTAATTTCCCATTTTTTAAAACCTTCGAATATTAAGTCGAGGAAATATATCTTCCATGATATCCCGCACTATACGAATAAATGGAGCCCTTGGAATTATCAACTTTGCACTTCTTCTCAAACCTCTAATTTCCCTTTCAACTCGATTTCTTCGAGGTTTTATTCTCACTTGCAACTCCTGTGATTTTAAAAATGTCACTTTTAACAATAATTCAAATTGAAATGCAAGAAAATAGAAATTCATTTACTTCCTCGGAACTATCATCTGTTGTTCTTGATAACGAACTAGAATCACCGGATCGATTATCACTGGATCTAAAGTATAAAAACAATATTTGTTTCCTTAAGAAACAATGTTGTAAATAAAAAAAATCAATTCAATCTACGAACCTTGCTTGGGCCTTGTGTCTTACCATAATTAAAATTAAGACTACATAATTTTCTTTTTTAAATTTATAATTGAGTAATTGTGAGTAATTATTACAGTGAAATACTTGTAAGAAAAAAATTAAACATACGGAGTAGGAATTAATGTAAAATTTAGAACAACTTCATTTTTTTTTCTTGACACTTAATTCTCATTTGTTTCATCTGAAGTTGTGTACAACAAAACTTTTTTTAAGAATCAATTCTTTTTAACTTCGTTTTCTTGAAAATCTGTTCGTTTTTAAATAAAAGCGAATGAAAAAATGTATAATTTTTTATTGTATTCCTTAAAGTATACATTTTGTAATTAATTAATTTTTAGCAAAATAATATTTTTAAACAAGTTGACAAATACTTATTTACAAATATAAATAAAAAATTGTTTTAATTTAGAAAACAAATATTCAAATCTCAACCTTTATCAAATAATTCATGAACTTTTCGAAGTTTGTATTAATTTTTCCTTGTATGATTGAAAATCAAGTGTTAAAATTATATTCAAATTAGAAATATTTCCGCAGATTGACAAAATCTCTTATTTTGTAATGACAAAAAACAATTTTGACAAAATAGTCGCTTTTACTATAAGGAAAAATGATATTTAAATGGAAAAATTAGTAAATTAGATTGCACTATAAATATTTGGCTGATAGTTAGTTTTTTTTAAAATTAATATTATTAAAAGTATTTACAAAAGGAAAGTAATTTTTTACGCACTGCTTGATAAAAATGTAGTTGACATTTTAATGGCACAAAAAATGTTTTTTTTTCTTTTCATTTTCTTCAAAAGTCAATGATTTTAGTTACGTTGGTTTCCACGCAACAATTTGCATTTTATTGTTAAGTTCTTGTAAAATAAGAGAACAAGTGAGCTGTTTCTCTAATGATAATCCACTAACGCCTTCCATCTCGTCATCATCTTCACCTGCTCCACTGCTCCCGCAGCCTTTCCCTTTTCCCTTACCCTTTCGCTTCCGTTTTTTATTTAATTGTCTACAGTCAATGTCTCTATTTGATTCAACTGCTCTTCTGAGCTAGAGAAATTCATCTCAATTAAAACATTTTTTAAAACGAAATACATTTTTCCTAACTATTATTATTATTAGTAATAATAAGAACAATTATTGTTAATAATTTATTTATATTAATTAATAATTAGATTAGATATTAATTTTTATGATTTCTTTTCTAATCTACAGTTTTAAAGAACTCATAAAAAAATTACCTTTGCACTCTTTCTTGTCTGCTTATCATATTCCAAAGCATCATAATAATTAGGTTTTTCACGTTTTATTCGATTAGTTCTTCTTGTTTTCATTGTACCACTATCTGGACTTGGTGGACCTTTCACAGAATTACGACGAGCATTGAAAAATGAGTGCCCACATGGACATGCTTTGCATGCAACTGGAACCTTTAAAACATTAATTCACTTATTTATATTATTAATATTCGATAATTTAACATATAAAGTCAAATGAATTAAATAAATGAACAATTTTAAACATTAAGTGCATATCATAATAAAATATAACGTAAATGTAAAAAGAATTAGATAACTTGTTAATTATTATCATATATGTATATGTATATATATATAATAAATTATATGATTAAAAAATGGCTACACACTACACCTGTTAATTATTCAATTGATAAATAAAAAATATTTTTTCGATTTTTGTTTATACATCTATAAACATTATTTTAACAAAATTAAAGAGCAATTAATGTTTATTTATAGATTTTTATAGTCAATAAAAATTACTTTATATAAGTTATGAAACGTTTAGATTACTTACTTGTTGTTCACATTTTGGACAGCCTTTACTAATGGTTTTTGTTTTCGCCATTTCGTTGAATTATTCTATTGAATAAGTTTGTAACTTACAATTTTAATGGAATTTTATTTAAACTGATGAAAGAATACAGTTTATATGAAAAATTTATATAAATATTAGCGTCAGTTTTGTCGGCAATCACAACAGAAAACATAACCCCTAAAACAAACAGAGACGAAATGTCATTAGAAAAATTTTATTCAAATTTTTGAATAAGATTTATTAACAATTATTTGAGCAAATGTTTATTATCACTTTAAAAAAGAGAAGGTACTTTCTCTTAGTATTTAATACAGTTCTAAAAATATATATATATACTTTTCTTTGTCTTGTCTTGAACAACAACACAACAAAGTGAACAAAGGAATATGTCGTCTGCTAAAATGCATTAATCAAATGAAAGTTTAAAATATATTTTAAATAACAATTAATATAAGTACTAGGTATTTTTTATCTATATTTTAAGAAAATTTAAACTTTAATTTAGAGTTATTAATGCGAGAAAAATTAATTTATGGTAGAAACTGCTTTTAAAATAGCAATATTTAAATAATGCATTAGCACCTTGTTAGTCAAAATAGCAATTTATATAGTTGAAGTTTGTAGATATAAAATTTTAGAAATTTATTTAAATGTAATATTTTGATAATTGAAAAATTGGTTGATTTAATTACTAATTTAATTTATCTGTGAATTCAATTAATTGTCACTTAAAAAATATTTTTACAAGAAAGCAGGAAGTTGTGTGCACAAACGAAATGCAAATTTCCTGCAAGATCTCTATATCTAATGCCGCTTACGGAATCGTCAGAATGATTGTATTTTTGTCAACATTTGTACTTTTTTATAAAGATGAGAACAATGAAGAAGAAGAAAATTGTTCTTTAACGCTTGTGTATACGTTAAAACCGCCATAAAAGCGATTTTAGTTTTGCAAGAAACGCAAGAAACATAAACATCAATATAAACATAACCTCAAAATAATGTTTACTTATCGTTTACTGGCTATAATCTCAAAAATTATACCACGTAAGTTTTTTTTTACATTTTTTAAAACTAATTTTTACAATGAATATGAAATTTTTCAATTTTATTTATTTTTCCAATATTTCTACTCTTTTTATTGACATAAAAATTAATTAAACAACTCGTTTCATATATTGGAAAATTGTTTTTTTTTAATTTTAAAAAGGATTGCAAAAAAGTATAATTAAATTTTTAATTTACATATTGTATACATATTTCATTAGAATTTGAATTGAATATGAAAAATTTATGTTTGATATGATTATGAAGAAAATTCTAAAAATGCATTTAAAAATATCAAATTATTATTAAAATTCCTAATTAAACAAATTAATTAAATTGTTTAATTAAACAAGATAAGGATTTAAGGAGCAAGAAAATTCTAGTTTGATTCTTATACCTACACATTATTGTATTTACTTCTATGGTATATAGTAAAAATATTTGAAGAAGAAGAAGAATGAAAATAATCATCGTCTATTGACGGTTAATGTGTTAATAAATTTTAAGAAATATAATTTACTCTCACAGGATGTCCTCAATTTAGAACATTATGACCACTTGTTTGGGGTAATTCTACATGGTTTATAATTTATATTTAGTTTCTTCCTTTTTTATCAATAAAGATCGTCATCATAAGCAATTTCATAAACGAAAAATCTAATAATTTTCATAATTAGCAATTTTATTTTAAATATATTTTTGAATATTTTTTTCGATATCAGTAAAAAAAACTTATTTGTGAGTATTTGTTTATATTTTAATTAAAAATTATATTTTTCTGCTTCTGCAGTATTTATTATTATTTATTGAAATTATTATTAAAATAATTATTAAAACTAGTTAATTTGATAATTACATTAAACTGAATAATATTAATTTCTTAATTTTTTTACAGATTAAATTCTAAATTTCTTACGTTATTAGATTCTTACGTTATTTATTATCGATTGAATTGAACAATAAATTTATGTTTTTAGAAACAATTTGATTGTCTTCATGTTAAACGATTATTTGCTTTTTTTTAATACAATGGAGAATTTTTTGCATTCATTGACATTGTTTTTTTATTTCTTGTTTCTTGGAGAATATTTGAGAAGTTGGTTTATCGCGTAAATTAAGAGACATTTTAATCTTATCAGGTACTTGGATCTTTTTTCCTCTTTAGAGATTCATTATAATTCATTTACTTAGAATTTTTTGTATCAACAATTTTTTTTTATTTGGTTTAAATGTTTTGTTTGGAAAATTATTCTTGATTCTAATTTTTCGTTTTATTTCTTTTTTTCAGATTTAAACTGGGTCTTGTAGTTATGAAAATATTAAAAAAAGAAAAAGTTTTTTGGACAATTAAAAAAAATTAAAACGGTTTAATTAGAAAGATCGCTAAATTGACTTTGAAACGAAATTATAAAAATACGAGGAAAACTATATTTTTTGAGAATTAAATTTGTTTGGGAAAAATTAGATATTCGAAATTGTCGCAACAGTAATTATTGGTATTAAATTAAAGTTGAAAACATTGATAGATATTTTTTTGCAGATTTAAAAAATAGGCGCGCGTGGGTGAAAATAATTGGATTGTGATTTTTCTTCTTTTGATGATTTCGTCTGATTTGTATATATTGTGCGGCTATAGACGCAACTGGGTGTATCAACGTATTCGACTTGGAAATAGAAGGCAATAGGCGAGGCTAGCGCCTCTTTTACTAGTTCCACGGTCACGATTCACGATGTGACCACGATATTCTTTCTCCTTACTCCTCAGTAGCTTGTTCAACTTCGCTTCTCGTTCGCGACGTGAGAGACTATTTTCTCGTCATCCAAACACCCACACTTTCTGGATATATAATTCTTCCGAGTCCAACAACTCACACTTATTTTCAACAATTCTTTTTCTCTCTTGCTCTCTCTCTCTCTCTCCCTCGTATTTTCCCACCCTCCTTCATTCACTGACTCACTTTCTCCCTCCTTTTTTCCCTCATTGTTAAAATATACTGCTGTCAATTTATTCTGACAGAAACTTTATTACTCGAAAAATCAAATTTTCCCATTGTATATATTTATTTTAAATATATTTTTTTTTAAATGAGAAAAAAATATGTAATTCTTTAATGGAGGAGGAGGAATTATGCCAAATTGGAATTCTTGGGAGTTATTTTTGAAGATTTGTCAAGTTTTGTTGATTATTTTGTTCTACTTGTTATTGATATAATTTAATTTGTAGAAATTGACAGAAGTGTGATTAAAAAAGAAGAAAAAAACGTGCGACTGTAACTAAAGTCGCATGCGAAGTGCTACAGTTCTATAATGTATAATATACTCGACAGTAATTGTATGTGGATCGGTGTTTCTTGAGTCAGTCGTCTCGTAACACGCGTCAGCCTCAATCAGATATTCTTGTCTTTTGCTTCATCGACTTCTGGTCTCACCTCACTGCACACTTGTGTGAAATCAAAACACGACTACTTATTATTCGAAAGTGATCCTCATATACAAGAGGACTTGATACTTTTCTCACTGGTTGGTATCGAAAAAAAAATTTTTTTTTTCTATATGTCGATGTACTCATTAACCTTCATATTTTTTCTTTATTTATTTATTGTGTCATTTTGAGCAATACTTCACGAATTCTTTTCCTTATGTAGTCACGGCAATTTTTAAACATCAACATTTTTACTGATGCGAAATCTTCTTTTAAGAACATTAATTTTTGCAGTATTTTAAAATTTTATGGAAATTTTCACTTAACAAGAATTTTCCATTCTTGTCAAACATTTCATTTTTTGAAGCCTTTAATATTACCAATATTTGCCCATCTTTATTGGAAAAAGATGATTCAATGAAAATAAAGAACTTGGGGAATAACTTTGAGTTCTTATTAAACATTAGACGTACAGATAAAAAAAAGATTGTTTCTAAAATAGAAAATTAAAAATTTTGTCGAGAAATTTAGAAAAATGATTAAATGCAATTTTTAAGAATTTACGTTGAGAAAAAAAAGGTTTAAAATGGAAAAATAAATTTTGTTCAGTTTGTCTGACTGAAATTGTGTTTTACTACTGATACCGATTATAACAGAAGGATTGCAACCGTTTGTCTGACTGCAACTGTTTTTTTTTCTTCAATATATCAAAAAAACGAAATTTTTAGAAAGAGTTTTATATTATCTTTTGTTTTTTTTAAATTTTTACAATATTTACTGAAATTTACTGAAATGAATATTTTCTTGTCTGAAATTTGACTAATTAATGCAATGTTAATGTAAGTAATTTTTAATGTGATTAGATTTTATTCTATATTATATTTCATTAAAATTGAAAATTCAAATTTATTTATTAAATTGATCAAAATTAATTTTTTTGATTGGACAAATAATTTTTTTATTTGGATAAATAATTTTTTTAATGGACAAATAATTTTTTTATTTGATAAATAATAAATCTTTCAATCGAAATTAAACTCTTCTAAATAAAAAGTATAATAATAGAAAAAGAATTTGTTAGTCAACAGTTTCGTTTCTAAAAAAAGGAAAAAATGCAAATTTTCCTTCTTTGAAACATTGCAAAATATGCAACTTCATAAATCTATTAAATTTCAAGTCTGAAATTGTAATATAACCTGGAAAACCTTATCAGTTGGGATTATCAATATAAGTGAAATGTGAAATCGACCTTGGCATATGTAGACGACAAACGGTACATTTATCTAGACACTTTCCTAATGTTATGTTTTCCCTTAATAACATTTTCATTGACTAAAATTAGAGAGAGAGAAAATATATTCATTAATCATTTATGAAATTATTATCGGTATGGTTCAATTAACTATTAATCTAATTGTCTTTTTTGTCAATTTAGCTTATTTCAATATTTCCTTATTTATGAAAATTAATTGACAGTTAATTAAAAATTTTATTTAATATTTATTATTACTATTTCTTCCATTTGTTATTATTACTATTATTATTGTTACTATATTCTTTTTCTTCTTCTTCTTCGTCTTAGTATCATTATTATTATTATTATTTAGTATTTATTTACTATTTTTTATCTCATAAAACACTGAAATAATAATTTAAAAAAATTGACTAATTATTTAAAATAGAAATATTTTTGATAATTAATATATTTTTTCGTAGAATGGTAAACAAAGTATCGAATAATAACAAGAAGTGACAACAATTGAAAGAAAAGTTTGTTTTCAATTAATTTTTTATAAAGAAATTTATGAAAATAATTTATTATTAATTTCGCAATTGTAGTTTTATTTATTAATGCATTTTGCATGAAGATACTTTTGTTTATTTTTTTTTTTTTTAATAAATTGGTGAAAGGAAATGTAAAATAGAGTGTATGAAGAAAATTCGATTGTCCTTTAGCGATGAACAGGTGTTCTTTTATAACGATCGTAATAATGGAATCATAAAGCAGGTTTCAGTTTATACTTATCGCGTCAGTTAGCGACTACGCCTCAAATGCAGTCATCGATTTTAATTCGTCACTTCTTATACAGACTATGACGTTCTCACAATAATTATTAATTTATTATTTTTTCTACTCTTCACAATCTTTTGGTGATTTATTTTTTTTTTTCGTTATAAATATCTCATGTAAATAAACGCTAAATCGTAACGATCTTTAAGAGAAAGTAAAATCAATAAAATGTGGTAATAAAAATAAATAATCAAAATGGAAATAATTGACTAGTTATCAAACAGAATTGACGGAAATTTTTTTAAAAAGAATTTACAATTTTTTATAAAATTTTCTAATTTAGCTTAATCGAAAAAAATTATTTATTTACTTTCTTAATACGAGAATAAATTTTTAATTATGTTTCGAGAACAAATATTGTATTTCCTTTATTTAATTACTTCAAAGAAAATAATGTCAATTTTATAACGTAATGGAACTTATTTTCGTTATAAACGATGGAAATTAATGAGACTGACAATTTATCGTCAAATTGTTTCTTTCACATAAAAAAGAAATAATAAATTATGAGCTATTGTCCTCGATTGAATTTGTCCCCTTGAAAAAGGTCAATTTGATTTGTAATATTCAAGAGGTCGATAATGTTTTTTTAGTATTTTTTTTTAATTTCTACGGAAACAAAGAATAGTTTTGAAAGAAATAGTTAAAAGTATAAGAAAAGAAGGAAACTATGTATAATTATAAAGCAGTAAAGATTGGAAAATTAGTATAATGTATATTTATAGATTAAAAAAATATAAATACATGCAATTTTTTCTGATTTTGAATAAAATATTTAAGACTAATAATATAATATTTTCTTTTTGCAGTAATTTCGAATGGAGCCACCGAGGGTATATTTCGAACTATGCTGAACAAAATTGACCTTAAACGAGTTATTTAAATTTTGAAAAATTTCCACGATGCCTTGAAATCTCCGTCCTGATACGTAAAACAAAAAGAATCAAAATAAATTATTGTCATCAATATTGTGCGTAAACATTTACGCAGAATGAAATCGTCTCTTCGCCGAAAGAAATCACTTATGAAGGGTCAAAATATTCGGCAAAAGACGAGACCCCTACATTTTTGGGATAATTCAACATCAAGTAGTATTCTCAAGAGGAAAATTAGATTTGACATCTAGTGTTGTAAAAATTTCTTTTTTCCAAGAAATAAAATATACGCGCAATTTTGCGTGTATTCTTCGATAATTCGTATGGCGAAAATTTCAAATGCAATCGACACTTGAATTCAATGTCGTCAAATAATATTTATTGCTCATCACAGACTGAAAGGAAATTCATCACAAATTGAAGCTCAAAATTATCCATTAATGAATCGAGTTTGCTTTGGATAATTTTTCTTTTTGCCCTTAATTTATCGGTTATTAAAAAATTATTTTTATGAAATAATTTTTCTAAAAAAAAAAGTAAATTCCGATTTGGAGATTTTATTATGGAGGCTTCTGCTGTTCCTCATTTGGGACAAGCGGCGTCTGCCGCGTGTTCTATGGCAACAACTTTTCTCGCACCAGTGAAAACGGAGAGGCAAATTTATGAAAATTCAATGCTTGAAGATGATCCGAATGCTAATTCGGTTGTTCCCAGTTTAGTTGAGGATGAGGATGATATGAAAACACCGAGATGGGGACCTAGTCATAGAGGAGCTCAGGAGTTGGCAAATTTATACAGCACAGGTAAAAGAAAAAGATAATTAAATTTACGTTTGTTTGTTTTTTTTTAGTGTTTGTAAAAAATCAATTAGAAAGTGTTTCGATTTTTTTAATGATCCGAAACTCCGTTTTGAGGGAAATATAACAAAATTCTATTTTCAAAAACTAAAAAAGCAACATATCGATCCTTGACTCTGTATTATTATTAATTTAATTTGTTCTATTTCAAAAATATTTTTTCCTTCGTTTCCTTTGATAGTAAAGAAAAACGTAGATAAAAATTGTATTTTCTCAACTTGAGAGAGAAAATGCAAAGATCATTGATTACAATCAGAGATAGTTAACCCCTATCTTCAAAGAGATCTTTTATTTTAGTGCTACACTCTTCTTCATTGGTCTAATTAACTATTAACGAATCGTATAACAACAACTCATGAAAACAACGTTTTCAATTTACAAAATTTTTTCCTGTTTACTTTCATTTTTTTTATTTACTCAAGAAAAGAAAAAACTTTTTGACTGTTTTTTTTCCTTTCTTTCACAAATCGATATTAATATATAATATGTAGATAATTATTAAATAATATAAAGATTTATTTTCTAATATATTTTTTTAGCTAAAAAAAAGAGAATTTGTGAAAAATTATGTGCAACATAAAAATGTGGGCGTTAGTGGGTTAAGTAAACTTAACCACGTTCAGTTCTTTTTCTGTAAAGAATTTTGTTCGAGGTCAAGCAAATTAATGATAGACTCATCAATAAATGTGAAAAGAAAAAAAAATATTCCTAAAGTAATTTTAATTTAAATTTCTTCTTTATTATCTCCATTTTTTTTTGCTTTTATTTCTAACTTTGAATATTTTCATTATTTATTTATGATAAAAGTTTCACGATTTTTCGTATGAATTCACCAAACAATGGAAATGAATTATTTCTGGTCCCCTATAAGTTAATTTATTGATTAATCGATATTTGTGAAAACTTATTATTATGTGTCTGGTATATTTGAGTCAATAAGTTATTAGATAAACATGAACTTTTTCTTCGTCTACTTTGTTAAATTACTCAAGAGACCAAGTATTATAAGTTTGCGTGCAAAATAATAATCATATAGTTTTATAAAGCTTTCTGTGAACTCACGTATTCTAAAATAAAATTATGTATGTATATATTATGGAAATTTCCATCATCTGTATTGTAAAAACGGAGGAAAAAGATTTTTTGTTCTATTTTAAAAAAAGCTTTCTTTCGCATCTTGCTTTTTCTTTTTTTAATTCTAAAAACAAGTTTAAAAGAAAAAGTCTTGCTGGTATTATTTAAGAGTAGGAAAAATTTAATTTGTTAATTAATTTTATTTTCTAATTTACAGGTAAAAGAACACAAGAATGCATCTGTCTTGGAATTTGTATAACATTAATGGCTGTCAATTCATTTTTTATTCTCGTTCGAATAAGATTGGAAAATTTGAGTTCAATTGCGATTGCAGCATTATGCGGAGTCGTTACCGCTGATTTTGCTTCTGGTTTCGTTCACTGGGCAGCTGACACGTGGGGATCTGTGGAATTGCCAATTTTAGGAAAAGTATGTTAGAAAAATTTTTTTTTCACCTAAAAATTAGTTTAAAAAAAGGAAAAATAGTCTTTTTTATACGAAACTTATCTGAAATGAATATTTAAATTGAATATAAAGAAATAGTAATTTCATTCATTTTTGCAGAATTTTATAAGACCTTTTCGGGAACATCATATTGATCCAACAAGTATAACCAGGCACGATTTTATAGAAACAAATGGTGACAATTTTATGGTCACGATACCATTTCTCTGCAAATTAACATGGGACTTTCTCACCCTCTCAGAATCGGAAATTCAAATGCGATTTGTCTGGACGTGTTATTGGTTTCAACTTGCAATTTTTGTCGCAATGACGAATCAGGTAAAAATCTTATAAAAAAAATTAAATCTGTTTCTCTGAAATGAAAAATGTTTAATATTATTAACATACTTTGAAATATTTAATTTAAAAATTGAAAAAAAAGTTTCATAAATTCGACGATTTAGATTCTTTTAGTGAATCGATTTTAATAAAATGCTCTAAAAGGAAGAATACAATTTTACTAGATACACAAATGGTCACATACGTATTTTGGACTTCCGGGCTGGGTTGTGTGGCTCCAGGAACATCGAATAATTTTACCAAGAAGACATCATCGTGTTCATCATGTCGCACCACACGAGACATATTTTTGCATTACAACTGGATGGTTAAATTGGCCTCTAGAAAAACTCCAATTTTGGTGCACACTTGAAATAATGATTGAAAAAACAACAGGTTGTAAACCTAGAGCTGACGATATGAAATGGGCGCAAAAACGCTCCTGAGATTAAAAGCAACCAAAACAAAAAAATAGATAAAATAAGAAAAAAAATAATATATAATATATATATACTTAGTCATATTTTTTATCTCAACTTTTACATGTTTAAAAAAGGAATACATTATTATGTATATATTTAAAGCACCGCAATGAAAAAGACAAACTGACTACGAGAAAAAACTAATTTCTAAAATATTTTTCAAAAAAGAAAGTCCTATCGATTAGATCTGTATTTTTTTAATTATAGATCATTTTAATTTACAAAATTTTATTTAAAAAAGTACATTTTTTTAAAGAAAATGAATGTCTATGGAAAGTTAAAAAATGTTTTAAATATTTTTCTTCATGATAATTTTAACAAAATATTGAAAAATTTTTTTTTAAAGTCAGTTTTTTTCTCAATGAGAAAATAAGTGATAGAATTTTTTTTTGCAAATAATTGCCACGTGAATGAAAGATAATGAATGTTGTGAGTGGGCTTTTTGAATTTTACAAGTTTATAAACATTTACCCTCGCAGAATTATATAAGCGATATAAAAAAGCATAAGACTCGAGAATTTATGGAGCGATTTCCCTTTTTTACAGGTCCATTTTTACGCAAAAATGTACATTAAATGAAAGTTACATGTGTGGAGAATTGTCAATACAACAGCTTTTTAATGCTGTGATATACTTGGCCTTTAAATGAAACAAAAAAATTATATATATATAAATATTAAAGATCGACTATTTACTAGAATTAATTTAAATGATCATTGTATATTTACTTTTTAAGATTTATCTGCGAGCACATTTGTAGAAAAGTTTCTTTTCTATACGCAAAGTAGGCTGTCAATCAAATTTACAAATTATATATGCACAAACATTCATTTTTTAAAGAAATATAAAAAAGGACATTTCTCATATTTTTTTAATTTTTGTTTATATCTATTCATTAATAAATTGAAATCTAAAGCACATGAACACTTACGTACACAATCATTGAAGCTTTTTAAAAATATTTATCAAATTTACAGTGGAAACAAATTCTTTTTTAGCAGACTGCTATTATTAAATGATAATAATTAAAATAAAAACTATATTTTGCCTCAATAAATATAATAAAATTCCCTGAACCTTTATAAAATGAAAGGAGGAGAAAATTGTGATTAAAAAATTACATTTCTTGTTGAAAATAAAGATTATAAAATATTTTTCTAAAATTGTAAAGCAGCTGTGAATTTTATTTTGTGATTGAAGGAAATTAAAGTAATTAACAAATTTATATATGTATATACACAACTGCCTCGAGTTATAACGATATGTATGTACCTATAATGTACAAACAATTGATATTTTATAACAATATTTATAAATATTGCAAAAACATTTTTGGCAATCTAAAAAGGTTTACTCTTTTTCAAAAGTATCTTTTCAAGGAAATACATTTTTTCTTGTCTATATTAACTGAATACTTAATTTCTTATCTATATTTACGGATAAAATTAGATTGCAAAAAAAGTCTGGGAATAAAATTATTAAATTTATCCAAAAATATGTTTATTCGAAAAAATGTTTTTTTAACTTCTAATTTTAGTTTTTGTGTTTGTTGTAAGTATTTTTCTTATATCTAGTCAGTTATTTATAACATAATTTGAAAGATTATAATATATCTACGTTTTACCAATATAAGTTATATAAATTTTTCGTATTCGAAATATTTAATTATTGAATCTTTGCAAAATGTAATAACATTTTTCAGATGGAATTTTTTTCCAAATATTTTGATAAAATTGAGAAAAAAAAATGTTTTCGTTTAATACAAATATTATTCAATGTCAAGAGATTATTTTCATTTGTATGTACAATTGTTCGATGAAATTGATAAATTAAGACTTCTTCTATTTAATGCAATAACTTGTGGCAGAAAATTACAAAAAAATGCGATTAATCTAAACAGTAAGTGCTAATAATCACGTACAACTTTGCAGGTTCAGGGACCAAAGAGAGAATAATATTATTTAAAGTCGAGGTTTCAAAAATCAAAATAATTTTAGTTTGAAAAAAATTTTTAAAAAAACAAAAGATAAAATAATAAAATAATAATGATTCTATCACTCGGTTTCCAAATTAATTATGTGTTGAAGTGAGTGATCGATAACTTCAACACATAATTAAAAGATAAAATATTTCTTTAATTGCACTTTGATGAATATTACTTGACATTCTGACTTTAATAATATTATTCTAATTGTTGTTGCTACTATTGTTATTGTTATTACAAAAGAATATCGTCACAAAAATTGAAATAGAAGAAAAAAATTTTTGTAAATTGCCTCTATTTTGCTTCTTAGCTTGCCGGCAGGGAAACTCCTTTTAAGTAATTATTAAAATAATTATATAAATATTTAATAATTTTAATTAATATTAAAGTGACTTTGAACTGAAAATTTTGTATTATTAAATTTTGTTTTTGTTATATTTACATAATTATTTCGTTGATTTAAAAATAAATAATAATAATTATAGATAAGAAAGATTCTAACAAGAAACAAACAAGAATTTAATTCATTTTAATATTTTTATTATAAATATTCATTTTATTGTTTATTAATGTGAAAAAATATTGGAAAAAATGTGATTAACAGAATTTCACTTCCGAGTCATTGAAATATGTATTTTTGTGAATAAAAAAATATGAAGATATTATTTAATGCTTCGAACGTTTCAAATAATATAAATTATATTTCCGAAATGCATGATTTACAATTGTAAATTTTAATAATGGCTCAACCTTATTGCCTTATAAATAATGTAATGCAAAATTTTATTTAATTATCCAGATTTTTATTTTGACTTCACACTGTTTTTCTTACGAAAAAGAAAAGAAAAGTTCAGGTATTTGTATAAACTACAAAGAAATTCAGTATATAAAAGTTTATATTTTTCATAAAAAAAAATTGATAGGTATAAATTTGAAATTGTTTCAAATTATTAAGAATGAGACTTTAAATTTAAACTGAAATGAAAGAAATATTATAAAGAAAATACAAAAGTAGTAAAAAAAATTCAAAATTGTGATAATTATTCGCTCTTTTCGATTCTATTTGTAATTAAAATTGATTTAGAAATGTTGTTACAAAAAAATTGAGTTATTTAATTTTCTTAATGTATAGAATAGTTGCATTACGTATTTCACAGTCTGTTAGCACTAAAATAAACTCTGTAAAAAATATACGCTGTTTAAAAATCTTAAATTAAGAATAAATTTTATTACTTGAAAAGAAAAGATTTCGTTCTTTAATAAAAAAAGAAACAAATTTTTAATATTGCAATTATTTGTTGGCTTTCAAAAAGAATTTCCACGTGTAATTATGTAGTAAAATTAAAAATGATTTTTAATCATACAAATTATTATTAATCGTACAATATACAAAATAGCTCAAAAAAAAGATTCTCTTGATTTTGTCACTGACAATTATTATTTATTTTTTATTCATTCCTGGCAATTATTATTGTCGTTCTCTTCTTGACAATTATTTCTTTCGTCTTCCTCCTCACAATTTTCGTCAACATGTCTCGGACCATTATTATCTCTATTCATTCTTTCATATTGCAAAAGTTTCTCAACAAAACGTGGCAATATTTTGTCAATAGGATCAGTTTTTGTCACACTATTGAAATTAAGAATTCGAACAAATCCATTTTGATAACCAGCCGCTAACCAAAGATAACTCCAAGCATTTGGACTCCATGAAATCTGCATTTAAAACAGAAATTTATAAGAAAATCATTGTATAGATAGAAATTTATTTTTAAAATTGATTTAGTTACGAAAATAAAACTTACGCGATTAATAGAGGCAAATGGATATTGTTCAATTGCAACGTTTTCCATTTGATCTGCAGGCATAACTTTGTAGGTCAATTTTCTCGCTTTACATGTTCTGAAAGTCTGGAAATAAATAAATTTAATTTTTAAATGTAACATTAATTGAATATGTAAATTTTTTCCTAAAGAGAAGAAATGCCTAAAGTCATGTAAAGAAAGAACTCACTTTAAAATTATCAGAGAAGGAAATTCCAAAACGCTCAGAACACTCATTGTAAGTTGACGGTTTATAATGATATTCTTTCTTGTCTTTTTTATTTTGATCCTCTACTACTGGATTTTCAGGGGATTGAAAATCCGTTACTTCAACATATGAACACAACTGTAAATATAGAATTTTATAATTTAAATTGCTAATTATTATTATTTTGTAAAAAAAGAAATTTTCTCTCACCCATCGTTTTTTGTTTAGATAATTTTCAATGTCCCTGTATAAAATTTGATTGGGAAATATGGCGACAATTTCACCTGCTAAACTTCCTTGAGCAATTGCATTCGCAAGATCACTGACACCAATTCCCTAATTAAATAACAAATAATTAAAATTCATAAATGCAGAAGTTTTTTTTTAATAAAAACAAAATTCTTACGTATGTTGGAGAATTGGTGGCAAGAACTGGAAAATATCTATATGAATGCTCCCTCAGTGGAATAAGTTGCGAATTCGTGTGACTTAAACTGAAAAAAATTTGTTGACTTCATTATAGTCTTGTTTCAGTTAAGAATATTATAAAAATAGTTTGTTATTACTTAACGATAAGAGTAAAAGTTTACAAAATATAAAATTGAGAATTTTTACCTCAAAGCATCGTCATAGCCAAGGATAGAACACGGCCAATTGTTTAGCCAGGAACCATCGACTGTGAATCCTTTTGTTGGCATACAATCCAAACAATTTATCTGCTCTAAATCCCAAACTTTATAATATCTATCGATTCCAGCAGATGCTAAAAATCTTTTTCCTCCATAGGGAATCATCGATATCACTACAATAAGAATTCATTTTTAATTCATTCAAATTTAATTTTCAATTTTTCTTTCCACTAAACTTCTATTTAATATAAAATCTTACTTGAGACAGCGTGATGGTGAGCGTAGAAATGTCGAAACGAATTGAGAATTGTTATATTTCCCTGTTTCTTTTTTAAAAATGGAGATTGTGTCGTAAGATTCCAGAGGGCAATATAACCATTCGAAAATCCAGCAGCTAATACGCTTGGAAATTAAAAGATTTGTTTCAATATGTTATTATTTTTATTTACTCACTTCTTTAATTTAGTTAAATTTAAAAAATTCTTTAGATTAAATTCCTTGATGAATAATAAAATCATTGACACTTTTAAAATTTTAGAAATTATTTAGTATAGTAAATTAGAAATCTTACTTGTGTCCCTTCTCCTTTGTCCAACTCAATTTAGTGCACTGCCACGTTGGCTTTTCTTTTTCATTTAATGAAATATTTACAACCAATAATTGTACAGGATTCACTTTATAAATTGGTAATCTAAAATCAAATTCAAAAATCATTTTTATTATTTTTTTACTTAATTAAAAACAGAAGGTTTCATGTGTTCTTAGTTCAAAGAAACTTAGATAACTTACTCAATTTTTTTACTCTTCATTCCTTCTAATTGTTCGGGGAATGGTAGCGAATAAATATATACAAATCCATCGGAACAAGCAACGGCCAATAGCCCCAGTCTTTTCATTTTTTCAAGAGCGTCTTCAGAATCAGCATTTTGATAACATCCAGAGGGGCAACATTCCATGCACCAAATTGTTCCACCATTGTGAGCTATTGCGTAGCACAATTCCGGATTCGAGAATTCATTATTGCTGCAATTTTTTTTTAAGAATAAGAAACAAATGTTAATTATAAAAAATTAAGTGAAAAATGGAAACAAACAAATAAAATTGAAAATAATCTTTAATTATAATTAAATGTAATTTACTTTTGTTGCAAATTTCCCAAATTCCAAATTTGTATTACATTTTTCCCCGCGTACGCTTGGCCCATTAAATATTCACTTTCCATCTTCGGATGTGTGCTGATTGCTAAATACTGATTTAATTGTTGAGAGTAGAATTTAAAGGGTATTGGCAACCAAGCCATAGCCCAAACTGGACCGCCGACAAAAAACATTGGCACATCTAAAACAAAAATTTCCTTCCTTTTAATAAAATACTATTTTTAAAATAATTTAAATATATTAAAAACAAAAATAGAAATATATTGGCTTTTAATTTGTTTGAATTTTATAAATAAAATAATTATCATATTATTTTATGTTTGTAGTATTAAAATCATTTTTTAATAATAAAACTGACCGTCTTCAACTTTCCCCTCGAATCTCTGCCAATAATTCCACTCATTTCCAGTGTCAATTAAACTTTTAACTGCCATCGAACGTTTAAGCTCTGGCAAAAAATCATCAGCTTCTTCATTACTCAAAAGTTTGAATTCATTTGGTAGTAAATCTTCAAACAAATTCAATTGATAATTATTTAATTCACTGGAAAAAAGAAAAAAAATAATCTTTTTGATTAAGACAAGAAATAAAAGTTATCGGAATATTTTTTTACTATACTTTTACTTACAATTCAAGAGTCCATCGATAAGCGGCAGTATAGGGAACATTACCTTTTGGATTTTGCACTAATTCCCTATCTAAAAAGACAGCTCGAAAAGCACCTGTAAATTATAAATTATAAAATAATCTATATACAAAATAGATTCCAAATTAAAAATAAATAAAAAAACTCACGTAATTTTTCTTCGGGCTTGTCGGGAAGAAATCGAAGATTAGAAGATTTTTCCTTGGCATTCTCATTTTCATCTTCACTCGACTCTGAAGTGTCCTCATTTTTTAAATCATGATCCGGATCCATGTCAATATTATCAAACACTGAATGTTTATCTATTATGTGATCTTTTATTTCCTTCTGAATTTTCGAGTGCAAATTGCATACTTTACAAACATAATTCTGTTTGGAAGAATAATAAAAAAAATATTTCATATTTCATGTACCAATGAATATTTAAACTAGAAACTCATTTTCATTTACTTGATTAATGAAAAAACATACTTCTTGCGGTTGGAAGTTACATTTTGTGTAATGATCGCATATTATTTCCAAAGTTACTCCATAATAATTACATTGTTGTCGACATCTTGCTATTCCCGTTTCTTCTAATTCTTTCTGAAAAGCGTTTCTCAAGGAGCGTTTAATTTTTCTCTTCAATTGAGGCCTTTTAATGAAATTATACTGAAAAGAAAAATTTTATTTCTTAATTTCTTAATAATATTATATTTAGAAAGAAATATGAAAAAATCTTACAATTGTAGTCGGTGTAATTTTTTCGCTGTGCGGAATAATCTCACTTGTAAATTCAGAAATTTTTGTCACCGCTCTGTAAAGAAGTTAGTTTTTCCCGTTTTTTAATTATTTTTCATCGGTTAAGATTTTAATATACAATTTTATTATCTTTGTCTTAAACTTAATAATCGAAAAAAGGTGAAAAAACTTACTTTTGTGCAGCTTTACGTTTAGAACGTCCTTGACTTGTAGTACAATCTAAATTTTCCTCAAGCTCGTTTTGATAATCGTAACTCAAATTTAATTTTTCCTTTTGGCAATTTTTTTCATGAGTATACACTGAAGTTGGTTTTATTTTTGAATTACATCTGGGGCATTGAATCATCAACTGCAATCTTTCCTAAAAAAACAAATTCACTTACAAAACATATTTAATCATTTATTTATCATTATTAATACCAATACTTATCAATACGAATTGTTTACTATAATGTCAAGATTTCTATAATAATTGTCTTTTTTTAAAAAAAACTTACAGAATCTGTTTTACCACAAAATCGAATGTGTGATAAAAATCCAACTGCACTTCGCTTTTGAATTCCACATTGTTCACATGTGAGTTGCCCTTTTCGTTTCTTTATTGCCAGTGACAATAATTTCTTCAGTAATTTTTCGTCAGAATCATCCTTGCGAAAGAAAGAAATTTGCAGAAATTGAATAAAATTAATTAGTTATTTTTTTCCATTAAATTTCAAATCTTACCACTGGTTTGTTACCCTCAATCCATCCGGTATCATTGTGTTTCATCAAATTATGTCGATTCCAATCTCTTTTCACGAGCTCTTCTTGACATTTACCGCATATGACTTTTCGCATCTAATATCAAATATTTAAAAAAAATTGTATTTTAATTATTGGTTTTTTGAATAGTGATTATGAATAGAAAAAAAACTAACATTTTTAGCCGGTTCTGCAGGTACAGGAGCAGTTTCCTCTTCTGCCTCTTGACCAATAACACCTTCCTCGAAAGTTACAGTGACTTCGGCATTTTCATTTTCACGACTACGTCTTCCTCTTGTTGATCGTGTGCCTCTATTTCTCACTCTACCTCTTCCTCTTCCTCTATTCTTCACACTACCATAAGGTCTTCCCTTTCTTTCTGAATAATCAACATCATCATCCTCCAAATCACTTCCTTCGCTCCACTCTCGATTTTGACGTGTCGTTCTTCTCGTTCTACCAAGAAATCCCGCATACAATTGTTCACTATTATTTTCTACAACCTCGCCACTTGTTTTTTCATCGTGAATATTCGATATTTCCATGGGTGTCAATATTGATAATGGCTTTTTCTTTGGTCTACCACGTTTTTTTGGTTCAGAATTTTCCAAATCGGGTACAATTGTTTCAGGAACAATTGTATCATTTTGAATTGAACTGGAGTTTATTGAATCCGAAATAGTATTCTCTTGAATAGAACTTGACAAATTATTCTCCTCATCATTTTCATAATTAGATCGTAAATTTGAATTTTCTTCTATTATCGTCGGCTCCTGTTTTACAAAGCAAGTATAAATTTGTGATTGCTTCTCAAGTTTCGAACTTTCTGGAGGCTGAACTCTAATATTTGATCTCGTACTATCATTTTGATTGGTATTCGATTCACCTTCCATAGTTTCGTTATATTCGACAATGTATTCTTCTGTTTCATCCATTTTCTCCACTTCTGTTAATTAAAAGCAGAATTAAATTTATTAGATAGAAAAACTCGCTAAAAAAGATAATAGTTAATAGTATTTTTAAATTAATGTTAACAAATGTTAAAAGATAGATTTTTGCCGACAAAGCCGGCTAACTTCATTAATTGCAACTTAAATACAAATATTTTTCGTTAAATTATTATTTCGTTGAATTTATATATGAGAAATTCTATTTCTTTTTACCTTATTCTTTATTGTACTCCAATTTATTTTATACATTCATTTTTTAATTTAAAAACAAGAAAAAATAAACTGGAAAACTTTTTTTTTGTAAAATACGATAACTCAAAATTAACTCCTAATTAAAGTTAGTAAACAAACTTTATTTATGCTTCTACTAATAATAATTAACGGTATGCTTCTTGTCTTTCGTGTTTGTTCATTTTACACCTTTTATACACATTTTTTATTTATTTATATTTTTATTCTGTTTTTAGGTTAGGTTAGAAAATTGTAATCAAGTTTTCGGTTTGGCCGCACAAATTTTTTAAGCGCTGATAATCAGCAGGGTTGTGCATGTAAAATTAGTTACACGTGTTTACAGTAACATACGTATTATACGTAAAGAAAATGATTGGTAAGACTGACAGTTTATTTTTGTTGGTACAACTGTGATCAGAAGTTGTCTTTCTTTTCGTCTCTTTTCCGAACGTCGTGACACACGGTGAGTTTTGTTTAGTTAAAAATATCCTTTATTATCACTGACATCTTTAAAAAATAACACCTCAATCATGGAGAATGTTATAAACATTTTATTTGTTTATCATGCAACTGATAAAGTTTATAAGATTTTAAGGTATTTTTTCTTTTTTTCACGTTAATTTTCGACAAACATAACCTATGACATCGCGTCTTTCGTATGTCAATTTTTTTATTCTTTATCGTTAATTATTATATCTCCTTGAATAATTTTCATTGTTATTTTGTATTTTGTTTTTAACTGAAAAAAATCCGCTCCTAAAAACATTGTTTTTGAATTGTTATAATATCAAGACAAGTGTTGAAAAATCGTGAAACCATAGATCATATGGAACATGTTAAACAAAAAATGGCTTTTAATTTAGAAATGTTCTAAAAATTATACTTTTTACTTTTCAGGTCACAAAAATGGGAGCTTATAAATATATGCAAGAATTGTATCGCAAGAAGCAAAGCGATGTGCTTCGCTTCTTGCTCCGTATTCGGTGTTGGCAATATCGCCAATTGACAAAACTTCACCGAGCTCCCAGACCATCGAGGCCGGATAAAGCTCGACGTCTTGGATATAAGGCTAAACAAGGTATGTTTCTTTGATTCAAAGTTTCTGTGTAAAATATTCATTTATGAAAACTGAGCTGATTTCCATAAATCAAAATGTTTTCTCCAAAAATATTCTTTAAGTGATGATTTGCATGCACCACTCTCAATATTTAAATGTTGATATAAAATGCGAACTGAATTCAAAAGAAAATTCTTAATTGTCCCAATTTTCATTGAAAATAAAATTAATTCCCGGACTATCTTTCAGGTTTTGTAATCTTCAGAATCCGCGTTCGTCGTGGTGGAAGAAAGAGGCCAGTACCAAAAGGTGCCACATACGGAAAACCCAAGAGCCATGGAGTTAATCAATTGAAACCAACCAGAAAATTACAATCCGTGGCAGAGGTGAGTTTAATTTATATTTTTATATACAAATTAAGGAAATAAAATTCAGATTGTAGAATTTATAAGAAAAGCTTGAGTTTAAACATCAGTAATGGTGAGAAATAAAATAAAAAAGGATCTTGAAATACAAGTAGAATTCCATTTAGCTTTAGATTCTAAATGATGATATCAATATTTGCCTTAATGAGTGCAAAATGATTAATTAATCTTCCTTGGATGTCTGAAAGAAAATCATTTTCCATATGAATTTTATTTTAATAAAGGTAATTTTTAGCGAAATTGAGAGAAATTTCTTTTCATTACAGGAACGTGTCGGTCGTCGATGTGGAGGTCTCAGAGTCCTTAGCAGTTATTGGGTGGCCCAAGATTCCTCGTATAAATATTACGAAGTAATTCTTGTCGACCCAGCACACAAGGTAAGAATCTTTTAAATTCTCTTTCAAATATCTATTTTTTCCTTTTTTTTAAAAATAATATTCCTTTTCGTTCAAGTAAAGAATTTATTTGAACAAAATTTTCAAATGATGAAGTGCATGCACCACTCTCAATTTTTAAGTGTGGATATCGAATGCAGACTGAATATATAGAAGTTTATTTTCAAATATTAAAACAAAAAAAAGTAATTTTTTTCTGTTTTCAAGTACTTTTGTAAATAAAAATTTTTTGTCATTTTTCAGGCAATTCGTAATGATCCCAAAATCAATTGGGTATGTAATGCCGTACATAAACATCGTGAATTGCGTGGAAAAACATCGGCTGGAAAGAGTTCACGTGGCCTTGGCAAAGGTCACAGATTTTCGCAAACCATTGGTGGTTCGCGTCGTGCTGCTTGGCTACGCAGAAACTCATTGTCTCTGCGCAGAAAACGTTAATAAAATTTTTTTTTATTTCAACATCTGTTACATTTTTATTGGAACATAAAGGAACCTTCACGAAAGAAAACAGACAATTCCCTCGATATTTTTTTCACTTTCCATTACCTTTTTTTTATTTACTTAGTGACAAAATGCGAATTAAAGAAAATTATCTCTAATACTGAAAATTTTATATAATCTTGCCTTTTTTTTATGAAAACTAAATAGAATTTATACAAATATGACAAGATGAATTAAAGTAAATATTTATGAACTAAGGTGAATTTTTATTATTTAGATTGATTAAACAAGTTAATTCTGATTAAACTTACATAAACAAATTTTAACAATTATGTTTTTATTAATTTTAAATTTTATATAAAAATGGTTAATTAAAAAATGCAAGAAACAATAAAAGTTGGAAATTGTTTATTATTGATCGATTAAAGTAAATTCACTTAGTCTCTTAAGTTCTCATTTTACATACTTAATATATCACATTAAGCTAACACCAAATTGGTTTTTAAAAATTATAAACCTTGTCAGTTGAATCGTATAGATAAAAAAAAATAAATAACATCGATCCTTATTTAAATTGTATTGGAAGCAAATTCTTATAGTTATTAGATTGTAAAATGATTACGATAAAGATCTTTTAAATTGTAATATTAAGACATTTTTTTTTCTTTTCATTGCTTATGGATAAATTGTTAATAAATTGTTTCAATTAATTTGCCTATCGCAGTCTCAATGATTAGTAGGTAGAGATCCACCATTGTCATATTGGCTTTTATTTTTGAGAAGATAACCGGCTAAATAATTGATTGGATCTGGTGGTCGTTCTTTTGCTAGAGTTGAAAGTGCTTGTAACAATATTGGCACGACAGTTTGATCCAAATATTGACGAGTTGGAAGAGATTGGACTTCGACACGAGATTTCTTTGTTGGCGCTGTTGATGAATCTGGTTCTTTCTCAATCGCTATTGCTTTCTAAAAACAAATTCAATTTTAAATAATATACTTTCATTTTAAAAGAAAATTAAATTTAATATAAAAAAGAAATTACTTTTTAATTTAAAGTTATTCTTCTATTAATCAAAATAATTTCTTTTAATAAAAGAAAAATGATTCTTAGCTTTGATTCAAATTAAAACGAAAACATAAAGAAATTACAAGAATATTATTTCATTCAATATATATAATGTTTTCTTTCCTTGTAAATAGAGTACAGATATATAAATAAAAACAAATATTTACACTTTTGCTGTTACTTAATTTTTTTTAATTTTGATTCAAAAGAGAAAAACATTTTATTAAACCCAATAAATATGAAGATGTTTTTTTCTAAATAAAATATCCAATAATAAATAGAATGTTTCTTCTTTTTTTCAATTTATACAATTTTTTGTTTATTTTGTAGGTTATGTTACTCACTTGAATTGATTCAGTGACTGGACTGACAATTGTTTGGGCCACAACTGGCTCTGTTCTTTCTTCCGTTGCACTTTCTGTAAATAAAAACAATAAAAATAATCAATTATCATTTTTTTAAATCACTTAAAACAATAATTTCAATAATTCCTCACCACTGACGGACGCCATGATATAAACAATCAAAGTGAACAATCGTCAAATCAGCAGATTGTCAAATTGCGTCATTGTTACCAATTTATCAAAATAATCAAATAACTTTTTAAAAAAAAAGAAGAAAAAACACCTTTTCACCATAAATGGAGTGAAAAATTTTAAAAATTAAATCTTAAGTACAAAATTGTATATTTATTAATTATGGAACTATTAGATATTAATATTTAAATTTATGTTTCTTATGTTGCACTTCTGATATTTTAATTGTTGATAAATTCAGTGTTTAATGATTAATATCTATTTATTTATGTTCTTTTCCATCTAACCCATCTTATTAAGTATTTTTATAAAGTATGTTTGTAAATAAAAATAAAAAATAAGAAAACAATTTTTTTAATGAAATTTTGAAAATACCCGCGGGAATATTAAGTTAGTTCACATGTACCGCGAGCTTAAATAAAGCGTATGTTGCGGTAAAAATCGCAACTAAACGTAGTGATAATCGTACAATAATGTATTTCACGTATAATGCCGTAATTTACTACAACAGGACTTTGCGAAAAGTGTGCATTTCACAGTAACGACATTTTTGCGCGATGCTTTTATTCACTTAAATAATTAAATTTTAACAAAAATATAAAAATATGACTGCTTAATATAATCAAAAAAGCTGTTTGTGATCATTATTTTACAATTCTTAATAAAAGCGAATTGTAAAACAAAAATAGAAAAAAAAGTTCCTTAGATTATATCCATACGTTCTCCATTTTAGATTAAAAAAAAATTGTAACCACAGTAGTCAACAATTTATTTTCATTTTTCAATAGTGTTCCCATGTGTTCCTAAATAATCTAAATAATAAACTGTATTATTAGTTTAATTTGGAGAATATTTGTGATAAATAGTTATTAGAAATTTGAATTGCGAGAATTTGTATATTTTATATATCCTGAGAAAAAAAGAACTAAGATCTATTGCCACTATTTGCGTTAACAGATGTGTTCTATTGTTTGTAATAACATGTCGAACAAATTCGATGCGTAAGTAAATTTATTTTTATTTATCATTTCTATCATATTCCTTTTTATTTTTTTTCATTCACGTTTCCTATTATTAGAGACACTTTAGTCAATATTTACTTTTTGCTTTTTTTGACAATTACAGTAATTTAATACAATAACAATTGTTTTCTTTAATTAAGACGATATTTTTTATATATTTAGAATGCAAATTAATAAAATTTGGTTAATTTTTGTTTATATTTGTTTATCTACAAATTTGATTTTAGGTTAGGTTATGTTTTGCACTTAACGAGTATGACACGTTTTTCTCTACCATTGTAGACTTGTAATTAAATTGTTAAGTAGATGAAAAATAAGATAAATTTTCTTTTTTTTTAATTTGCTTGTTTAAAAAAAAATGAAAAAAATTTCTGTCAAATTCTTTGTTTTTCTGATTATTGTTTGATATTGTAATTGAACAACATGTAATTTATGTTTTGCAGACTAAAGACCAGTGACGACAGTGGAGACGATGAATCTCAGTTGAAAGATAGTCAAAAATCCGATAAAGACAGTTTAGTGAGTAAAATATTGAAGTCGAAAAAATATGACAAGAAAAAAATGGTAAATTTTTTCGGTGTATAATATATATTTTTTTAAATTGCAGCCACCAATAGAAATAAATCCGAATGATCATAAACTACAATATTCATATGCCTTATGGTACAGTCGGAGAAATCCTGGTAAACAAACAAATGTACAAAGTTACGACCAAAATTTAAAATTAGTCGGAAGGTTTGGAAGTGTTGAACAATTTTGGGGCCTTTACAGTCATTTAGTCAGACCTTCAGAATTATCAATACACACAGACTTTCATCTATTTAAGGAAGGAATCAAACCAATGTGGGAGGTTTGCATAATTTTTGTTTTTCAAACAATTATTTTTTATTACACTAAGAAAGAAGAATTAATTTAATTAAGTACTAATTTATTTTCTAGGACGAGGCAAATCAAAGAGGAGGTAAATGGATAGTTAGATTACGCAAAGGTTTGGTTTCACGATGTTGGGAAAATTTAGTTTTAGCGATGTTGGGGGAACAATTCATGGTAGGCGAGGAAATTTGTGGCGCCGTTGTATCTATTAGGTATCAGGTAAATAAAAAAATTTCAATTATTAATTTAACAAAGTCCTTGTGCAATTTTTTGATAACTTTCTATTTTCTTTTACAGGAAGATATAATATGTGTATGGAATAAAACAGCATCTGATGTTGCGACGACAGCCCGTATCAGAGATACA
Source organism: Leptopilina myrica (nomen nudum) (assembly GCA_032872475.1). Classification (NCBI taxonomy): domain Eukaryota; kingdom Metazoa; phylum Arthropoda; class Insecta; order Hymenoptera; family Figitidae; genus Leptopilina; species Leptopilina myrica (nomen nudum). The sequence continues at coordinate 44,498,355 of CM065461.1, forward strand.
TTGAGGCGTGTTTTGCATTTGCCAGGCAGTGCATCAATGGAATATAAAACGCACAATGACAGCTTAAAGAACATTCGCGTTTAATTTCATTACACTTGCCAAATTCAAATTAACATCCACTGAAGTGTTCCATCAAAAAAATTGAGGGAAATTATTAACACTTCATAACCCCAAAAAAAGGGGATTTAATTTTTGGTTCTTTATTTTTGGTAAATTTGTGAGATTTGACTGAGAATTCTTTGAAATATTTTTTTTTCTTTTTCATAGAAACTTTGTTTTAATTTTATCAAAACAAAGATTTATTGAGAATTAAGAATTCAAGTTTTATTTATTTTTTCATATAAAACAGAAACTTTAATTAACTTTGAGAAAAATAAAATTTTTTTACATTATTTTATTAGTGTACATTTTCTCTTTGGTATATTGATTATCCAATTCGAATCGTTATTGAAAAAAAAGAAGAAAAATATTAAAAAAAAAAAAAAATCAAGTGACCATTGATAAACAGGAATGAGAAAATATAATTTTTATTGATTGTTAAATTTGTACAATATAAGTTTAATAATTTGTAGTATGTGAGGATTTGAAAAATAAAATATAAAAATCATGTACTTAAATTATTTTTTACATCGCCTATTAGTTGATTTATTTTTAATTATTTTATTTAATTATAATACTATAATTATCAAATTTTTATTTGTAAAATATTTGTTAATGTAGGTTTGACTTTTCGCGGGGAAATTGAAAAGTAACGTCCAATGAGATAACAAGAAATACTTGTAAACAACCAATAAGAATTTAATATTGCGAAAGAAGCGTTCTTCGTTCCATATTTAAAACCAATGAAACATTTGGTTTAAAGAAAAACTTGACACGATTGGCTAATTTTACCGGGTAACATTCCCCCCCTCTTTTCTTGGAAAAAGATGGCATCATTTTCATAACGTTCATTCTTCATTGATGTTCGCTTTCACTTCTTTCACTAATGTGAATGAAACGAAGAGTAACAAAGAGTGTTTTGTTCAATGTAAAAATTAAATTCGTAAAGAAAGGAGATCAAGAAATTGTGAACCGTTTATTTTGTAGTAAATGGTATGTAAAAATCCATATGGACTTTGATAATTGTCTTTTTTTTATCAAAAATGTGACGTCTATAATAATTTTGCATCATTATGTCAATGACTATTGGTTTCACTTTTATTTAGGTATAGTTTTCATATTTCCTTGTTTATAACTTTTCTTGTTATCGCAAGATAAAATATATTTTTTCTTTTTTTAAAAAATTAAATTGCCATTAGTATATTATAATTTTATGCACATTATTCATATTGTATTTAAATGAGAAAACGAAAAGCCGCGGTTATTTGCTAAGGTTGCTAAAAAAATTCTCATCAATTAATGTAATCATTTATTGTTTCACAATTCCCTTATTTACTGTTTTCATTGTTTATGTGTTTCCTTTCAAATTCTAGTTTAAAAAATTTATCAAACATTTTTTTTGATACGTTTTTAGTGAAAATATCTTTCTACAACTATACAAATATATTTCAATATTAAATGTTTACCATAGAAAGGATTCTTACCTGCTTTGTAGGTAATAATTTTTAGGTTAGGAAACGTGCTTTATGGCATTTATGAATATAGGGAAGATCTTATAAAATAAATATAAAACGATAATATTTAAGTCGAGAAGAAATTATTGAAAACGTAATAACATTATTTCACTCTACAGAAACTATTTTATATTTGTAGTTATTTAGATAAATGAGTTTGTATCACTCCCTTTGTTTTATTGATCAGAAAGATTCTATTAAAATAATATAACCTTGCATTAGCCGACATTCTATTTTATTGATTATTGATTTACTTCCTTCTTCATGAATTAGATACTTTCTACTGCACTTTGTCACTGATAACGTTTTGAATAGAATAATATCTATGATGAAATAAATAACGTTGAAATTTTAGTATTCCTTTTTTTGTAATATAAGTAAAGTATATATTGAAATTTTATTATAAAAATATTTCCAACTCATTTACATAAATAAATTAACACGTTTAAATCAATGTTTAATAAAATCACATCTGTTTACATTAAAATAAACAAATAAGTTATCATTCAAATAGGCTTTAACAATCTGCGCACATGTGTAAATATAATTTACGGGATGTTAAGTATAATTATTTAAATTATTCTAAACATTACGTCAATTAACGATAATTCTAGTTTAAATTATATTTTTAGAAAATTCTAAAAAACAGTAAAAGAAATTGAGAAATATCTTTGATTTAATCATTTTTTCTTTTGTTAAACAGATGATTCTAAAACTAATTGCAGTTTAAAAATTGCGGGTAAATGTGAAGGAAAAAACAATTTTTAAAAAATAAGATAAAATTGCCAAACTACAAATAAATTTTAAAAAACGAGTGAATTTCTTTAAGAAAAGAAATTATGGAAACTGATAAAGAATTAGACACCTCCTTAGCAAAGGAAAATTCCGATTCTGTTGAAAAGAAATCCGATGATTTAAAGGCTGACCCAAACGATGAAAAAATAAATGATGACGGCAATAATAAAGATAATAGGAATAAATTCGAGGATAACAATGAAAAATCTGAAAGTGATAAGAAAGCAACTGAAAGTGTAATTAAAGATAAAGATTCAAAAATTACAAACAATATCGAAACTTGTGAATCAAAAATTCAAGAATCTGAGAAGTCTAATGAAATTTCGAAATCAAAAAGCGAAGAGAGTGAAAAAATGGAAATCGACGAACAACCCGATAAATCGAAAGAATCTGAGGATAATGCAAAATCTCCAATTACTTCAAAATCGAATGAATCCATGACAAATTTGGTTATTAAGGAAGAATGTGTCACGGCAATTGTAACCGACAATGAAGAAAAGAAAATTATCTCAGAAAAAGAAGAAAACAAAGAACAAGTAACTGTTAAAAAAATTAATAAAGCTCCAGAGAAATCCCCTGCAGAAAAAAAAGTGGAAACTGCAAAAAATTCTCCAGCAATAAAAGCAAACGAAAATGAAAAGAAATTGGAAACAAAATCCGATTTAGAAGGCACTACAACTGAAACATCAATTAAAAAGTCAAAAGAAATTGAAAATAAAACTACCACAGAAGCTGTGAAATCCGTAACTCCAAAAGCGAAACCAAAATTAACTGGAAAACAGTCGGTAAATAAAAGCAATATTGAAAATACAAAAATTATAACACCCAAAGCAGTCGAAACTAAGCAATTGGAGAATAAAAGAAAATCAACTTTAGAAACAAATGAAACAAGCGCCGAAAAGTCAATTACAGAAAATGTTACCAAAAAACGTAAAATCCAAGAAACTGCTCCTCAACCGAATAATAAGCAAGCTGTAAAAAAGGCAGCAAACGCCAAAAAATCGAGTGATTTAACCGAAACAAAATCAAACTCGGAAAAAATAACAAAAGTAGAAAATTCTGAAATTGCGAAAAAGAAGAAAACAGCAGATCCCCCGAAGGCAAAGAAAAATATCGACTTTACTGATGAAGATGTTATGAATAATTTGGATGATATCGAGGATATTATTTGTAATTCATCGTCATTTAACGTTAACGAAGACACGAAAATTAATAAGAAAATTTCTGATCAAAAGGACGAGTCACATCTAATGAAGAGTAAAAATGATTGGTATGAACCTAAGGTTAGTAATTTTTTTTCCTTTTTGACATGAGAGAAACTTTGATATTCATATTTTAAATTAACAGTGAAAATAAATATAAAACAAGTAATTTAAAAAATAAACTTTTGCAGAATATTTTCCTAGATAGACAATAGAACAAAATGTTTTTAAATTAATCATTAATTTTTTTTAGCTACAAGAAAAGCACGAGCTCGTTAAAGAACGTCTGGCGAAATTGGCACGAGTTTTGGAATATTCTTATCCCTCGTACAAAAAATGGTTGAACGCTGTTCAAACCAATATAGGAACACCAGTTTGTAGACTGAAACCACCGAGACGTTGTTCATTGAAACACCCGCACACAAATAGATGGAAGTTTACATGTGAGTAATTTACAAATCTTTCAAAAAAAAAATTTAATTCTATTTCAAAATTTTTCATTTAAATTACAAAGTTTTTTCGAATTTATTTTGTTCCCTTTACATTAATTTATTAATATTATCGTAATAAATCATATTAATCGTTGCTTAAAAAATGTTAACAAATATTTCATAATTTTATTTTTCTATTTTTCGTTAAAACTTTTGTTCAATCAAATTTTACATTTCTATACTCTTTATTGAAATTTAATTTTAATAAAAATTTTAATTTTCCTAATTGATTATATTTACATTTTCAAATATATTGTTATACAGGAAAAGTGGTTTGTTTACACAAAATTATTATACTGGAAAGCCAATTATTGAGTTAAAAGAATTTTTCATTAAAGAATTATAAATTTCTTCGAATTCACAAGAATTAATTTTTAGAGAAAAATCTTCAAAAATTTGATTATTTTTTCATTTTTTTTTAAACACAATTATTTTTAAAAGATTTTACCAAATTTAAATTTTATTTATTAAAAATTCTACCAAATTTCAATTCTTTAGACTTTTTTTAATTGTAAAACTTTTGAAAAGTATTTAAAAGTTACTTTTAATGTATATCTTTTAAAAGAAAACTGGATAGTTTCAATTCATTACTGTAAAAAATTGAATTTTTGTATTTAAATAATTGAATTCACGAAGATCCTTTGGAAAATAATTAAATTTTGAAATACTAGTTATAGATGTAACTTTACTTTTAAAAAATTTTTAATCGACTAAAGCAACTTTTTTTGCTTGTTAAAGTCGATCCAAGGCCTGTTTATTTGATATTCCTTTTCTCATATTAAACTTAAAATTCTCAATCAGCCTCAATAATTGATGTTTCAGTGTATTTTCTTTTATTTACGAACATTTTGATGCTATAAGAAATTAATAGAGGTAAGTTCAGATTTTCAGATCCTCTGGGTTTAAACAAAACTAACATTTTATTATTATAAAATAACATTTGTAAAATATTACAGTGATTTTCATACAAAGTTAAAAACACATTTTTCAATTTGAATATTTTCGCCTTTTAAATCGCACATTATTGAGAATATGAAAAACAATGTTGAAAATAATATTAATAATAATTTGATTGAAATACTGGACTTGCAAAAAGAAAAAATTCCACTGATTGTGTATAAGGGTTAGATTATTATTTTTTAATAATTAATCGGAAATTAGGAAGTTGTATAAGGTGTTCGACGAGTAGGTTTGTTTGCATGACATTTCGGCAGTTGCGCTTTTTCGATTCGTGAAAAACACAATTAAATGCGTGAATAATGATTGAAGGTTGCGATGTGAAAAAGTGCTTGAAATTTTATGGGCAAAAGTATATTTTACTTTTAGGACATTTTTTTCTATGTGCACGAATTTTGATGATGGTTTACGCATGTTATATCTATTATTCTTTGAAAAAAAGAGAAAGCAAAAAGTATTATTTCGTTTAATTTCATCAAAATTCAATAATGATTGTTTGAATAGCAATTGTTTTTGAATTCTCGAAGTGCTGTAATTTCTACAGTGAAAACAAATGATCGAATCGTCAATACTTGGTTCATGGTTTTAAAAGAGACATTTTTTTTGTTTTTAATAAGAAATAAAAAAAATATGAAATCTATTTACTTCTATTTTTCTATTCTTTGTCTTTCCTTTCGTATTTCTTCCCGTATCGTTTTTACTCGACATTTGCAATATTTTGAAGCACAGTATTTCAATCTTTTAAATTCATTTTAAAAAATACGGTTTCGATTCTTTTTTTTATTAAAAATAGTTATAATTTACGAGAAAATTGCTGACTAGTCTCTCCCCTTCTTCAAGAGAAAAAAAACGAAATATATAACGATTAACGACGTTTTATTAGTATGTTCTAGGTGGAAACAATTTATTTCCTTCTTGTGAAATAAATTTTTGAAAAAATATTCTCATTGCGACGTTTTGTAGTTTCGAACTGCACGTCGTGTCAGAGTTTTTCTAATATAAAAAACAGAAAAAATATTTACACACACACAATTTAAATAAAAAAAGCTCAAAATGGCAAATTCTCTTTTTTGGGATTTTAGGCAACAAAATACGTGAACAGCTGCCAACAGAGGACGAGAATATGCGGCGAGGACGAATAATCTGGACTTTGGACTTGTCAGGTGCCCAGGAAACAGATTTCAATAATCCCAACGAATATCCACCTTTTGTAATGCGTGCTGTCAAGGTACACATACAAATTGTTTTTGATACAAATAAAAAATGAACAAAAATAAAAATGTTCATGGTAGAAAGAATTGTGGCACAATTTCTGTAGCCATTGGAATGACGAGGGATGGGTGGAAAAGAAGAAGACAAATTTTTCCTGAAATATTTACGAAATAGACTCACAACCTGCAAAAGGTGTTAAGTCTTCAGAAAAATACCTTTAAGCCAATTTCCAGTCTTAATTTTTAAACGATCATTTCAATTTACAACTGAAAAGAACCAAATATCAATATTTTTACAACTTAATAAAAAGTGAGGCAAAGAAGAAATACTGAAAGGAATTTACAATCAAAACGAAATTTATAATCGAAGAATGAATTTTTCCTTCGAATTTATTTTCTCCATAATATGCTGAAGAAATTCTACTCAATTTAAAATAGACAAGATTCGTTTCCACTAAAGAAGATTCGTCGAAAAATAAAAGAAGATTTCAAGAGAAAAATGTGAGATCGTCAAAAAATATTTCTACAAATCAATAATATATTTTGGTTTTTTGAATTTTCCTCTTAAACCAAAAGAAGAAGAAATTTCAATTTTCTTTAAAAGCGAAGAAAATTAATATTATTTTCTTCATTAACTTTTGACAAATAAAAGCACTGAT
>CM065461.1:44505782-44530782 GCA_032872475.1 Leptopilina myrica (nomen nudum)
ATTTTTCTTATCAAGTATTCAAAGAGAAAAACAAACAAAAAATAATTGAATTCCTATAAAGAATTCTATTTCATAATCATTTGAATTAAAAAAAAGAATTTCAATAGTTTAGGAATTTTTCTAATTAAATTTAAATTAATTTAATTCAATTTTTTTCGTTGGTGACGAGATCTCATTTTTCTTATCAAATATTCAAACATGAATTTTTTTTTTTTTTTTTTGAGAATTTCAGGTCCCTAAATTTGCCATCGATGCTCAGCATCGAAAAATATTTTTTGTACTATTTAATACCATTAAATAGTTTTTTTCTTCTTAGGTGAATAAAAGGAGTAAAATTAGTTAACATTTTTTTACCAAAAATAAGGAAAAATATTTTTTGACGCTGAGCATCGATTTCAACGTCAGGAACCTATAATTTCGGATATAAAATTTTCAAATAAATACACTTGTTCAGTAATTAGTTATTATTGATAAATTATTAATTAGAAAAATTTCTAAACTATTGAAATTCTTTTTTGAATTCAAATGACTTTGAAAAAGAAGGCAATTATTTACAAAAAATGTTTGATACAATTTAAAAAATGTAAATTGTTTTCGCAAAAATTTAATACAGTTTGAAATAAAGACTCCAATTATTTTCAATACGATTTTAATTAAATGATAATAATAATAATAAAATACAAAATTAAAAATAAATAATCATAATCCTCGAAATAATTTTAATCGTCTTAGAAACAATCAAGTATTTTCAAAAATTCAATAATTGAATTTTTACAAAGTTTATTATTTTTGTCTTATTTTTGTAAATAATAAAGTGGTTCGAAGGAATTTAATTATTTTCAATACAGTATGGAAAGAAGTTAAAAAAAATGTGTATAGAAACTCAGGAAAATATTGAGACAAATTTTTTATATAAATTCTGATAAAAGTAAACGAATTTGTCGACTTTTTGTAACATTTGTTGGTTACAATATTTCTTTTTATTGTAAAGTCGACCCGAAGCGTGAAATTAATTTGATTGAAAATTGTAATTATTTACAAAAGAATATGTGGGACATAATTCCATGTATTTTTTATTGCTGTTATTAGTTGTTTTATTGGAAAATTCGAACTGTAAGTAGGCTAAAAGTACATGCGGGTAGCATAAAGATCAACAAATTACATGAATTCGTTTTACTCGAAATTATTTTAAATAAATTTACGAAAATTTATAAAATCAAATTGTTCCCTATAATAACATTATATAATGACAAATTTATATTAAATAAATATACAGAAAAACAATTTTTTTTATTTTAAGGAAAGTAATTATTAAGAATAATTTCTACATCAAGAAATTCGCTTTTTTGTTTCTGAAGAGAAACTAAGGACCTTGAATCAAAAATTAAATTATGTTTTTGTCAGTTTTAGCTTAAAGTTTCTTTTTATTTATTTTTAAAAAATCCAATGATTTTAATTTTTATTCAAACGATTAATTTCAAACTAATATTAATAATCGTTAGACTTTAATATTCTAGTTAAAAATAATATTGTTTGATTCAAACGAGTTTATAATAAATATATTTTTCATTTAAAAATTTATGAATAACTTTTTTTTTTAAAAAATGATTTTTTTTTCTTCTAATTTTTAGTTGTACCAGGTTCGGAGGATTTAAGCGGTGAAGAGGATCCAAATGCGACACCGCCAACGATCGGTAGATCAGGACGTGTACAAGCTAAACCACGATTAAAAAGACCAAAAATTTTAAAACGTCGAGGTTCACGAAATCTCATTCCTATGTATACTAAAGAAGAGGAGGGAAAGGGTTCAGATGTTTTTGATTTGATAACACAAATTGGAGAGGGTACTTATGGACAAGTTTATAAAGCTTGGGATAAAAGGGCAAGTGTTGTTGTTGCATTAAAAAAGGTACGCTTGGAAAATGAAAAGGAAGGTTTTCCAATTACGGCTGTGCGAGAAATTAAAATTCTCCGTCAACTTAATCATAAAAATATCGTCAATTTGAGAGAAATTGTCACCAATAAGAAGAAACCAGAGGACTTTCGAAAGGTTTTTATTATTTTTCATTATTCTATATTTAAAACAAAATGAATTAACTAAAAAAAGTAATGTAATTATTTTTCTCAGGATAAAGACAAGGGTTCTTTTTATTTGGTCTTTGAATATATGGACCACGATCTTATGGGTTTACTAGAATCTGGAATGGGAGATTTCAACTGCGAAACGAATGCAAGTATCATGAAACAATTACTCGAGGGATTGAATTACTGTCATAGTAAAAATTTTCTTCATCGAGATATCAAGTGTTCTAATATTCTCATGAATAACAGGTAAATTTATATTTTTATTTAAAATTTGTATAAGTGTGATTACTTCTTTCTTCTTCTTCTTTTCTACAATTGTATTTTGAGGAAAAGAGAATGATTCAGATTGAACAGTAGATGAGAATAATTGTGTACCCCTATTGATAGTGACAAGGTGGTCCCTTTTAATATGGACGTACACAATTTATTATTTTTACAGAGGTGAAGTGAAATTGGCAGACTTTGGACTCGCCAGACTCTATAATGCCGAAGATAGACAGCGACCTTATACAAATAAAGTTATCACTTTATGGTATCGTCCTCCGGAATTACTTCTCGGCGAGGAACGTTACGGTCCTGCTATTGACGTTTGGAGTTGCGGCTGCATTTTGGGAGAATTATTCCTAAAGAAACCACTATTTCAAGTAAATAAAAAATATGGACTCAGAATCTACATTTTTTTTCTATGAAAATTGATAATCTCGCTCTAAAGAAAGTTCATTTTAATAAATTATTTATTAATTAATTATTAATTACCCCTTTTTAGACATATTTCTTTGAAGAGCGTTTACAGAAAACAAAAAAAATTCATTTTTCTATTTTTTCTTTCATTTTTAGGCAAACGTTGAAATGATGCAATTGGAAATGATTTCGCGAATATGCGGAACACCAACACCTGCCGTTTGGCCATCTGTGATAAAATTACCCCTTTGGCATACGCTAAAGCCAAAAAAATCCTATAGACGATGCGTTCGTGAAGAATTTTCATTTATGCCAGGACCAGCTCTTGATCTTCTTGACAAAATGCTTGAACTGGATCCTGAGAAAAGAATTACAGCTGCTGATGCACTTAAAAGCAGTTGGCTAAAAGATGTGCACCCCGAACAGTATGTCTAATCAGATTATATTATTTTTTTTTTCGTTTCGTTTTCTAAAAACAGTTGTAAAAGAATTTATTTTGTTTTATGTCGTAATATTAATATTTTTATATTACATTTTTTTAAAAAAAAATGAAAGTGATAAATATATTCATCGTTTTTTTCAGTACTTTGAAAACTGGTATTTTATTTTAGTAATGTAGGTTTATTTCTATTTTTCTCAGGGCGTTTAAAAAATTCGGCAAAGTTTTTACTCTATTGAGAGAAATGATAGACTTTGACCAAATTTTTTAAAATGAAAATGATTTAAATCTTTCGTATTAATTTTAAAATTATGTTTTCTAGTAATTTTTCTAGAAAATATTCTGATCTGTTTTGAATTTTTTTTTGTAAACAAATCATAGATTTTAAAACTCATTGGTAATTTTGTAGAAAATATGTTTCTGAATTTCACGAAAAAATTGCTGAATAAAAAAATAATTTTTATTATTTTTGAAATGTTTTTGTTTCTGAAGTATTGAAAAAAATTTTTTAGGCTAAAAATGCTTTAAAAAATACATTTTTTCAATTCGATTTTTTTATATAAAAATTCACTTGTTTATTTTTCCAAATAATTTCAAATCGTAATTTAATTTTTTTCAATTTTTTTTACATGGAAATTCATTTCTAATGGCAAATTATAATTTTTCTTTCAAAAAGAATAAAATTAAAAACTTAAGATTTATTTCTATATTTTCTAAATTCTTTAAAAAAATCAAAATGTCAATGAATGTGAAAGTCTACTACAATTTAGATTTAAATCATTTTTGTATTTTCTTTAATAAAAATTGCAAATTTTAGAATACCAGCTCCAAAACTTCCGAAAGATCAGGATTGCCATGAATTGTGGAGTAAAAAACGTCGAAGACTATTGCGTGATCAAGAGATAACATTGGGACGAGTCTCAATTCCGCCACTTGTTAATGAAGGAGGTGGCGGTGGTGGTGGTGGTGGTCCACATAGAATCAATGAAGAACTATTATCAGACGTCGGGGGGTGAGTAGCTGTAGAACAAAATGTCTGCGTGATTTTTATATTATAATTTTTATTTAAACAAAAAAATTCGCTTGCATCTTTAAAATATAAGTGACACAATTCAGTTGACGCACTGTAGCTCAATTTTTCCTTTTTTTCTATTTTGGCATTTACTATTTAACTATTTAAAAAACTTTTGTTATCCCTTCTCTCTCTCTTCTCCCTCCCCTAAAGAAAAAAAGCATTGCTCGAAATTTATTTAGTAATAAAAAATCTTAGAAGTCATTTTTTAAGAGTCAAAAAATTAGTAAGAAAATAAAAGATTGATGCAAAAGAAATGAAAGTGCATTTTAGTTCTTAAGTGTACATTACTTAGAAATGTACTTGTGTAATTTTTTTTCTTTCTTTTTTGAATGTAAGATAAAATCTTAGCCAACTGTCCTCTTTTTAAGTAGTCTTTGAAATTTATAGATATAATAGTAGTCGATTTTAATTTTGATTAAATGGGGGAAAGTTTATTTCTTTTCATTACGATTTGTTTCGAGAGACATTTCTCTTTTCATTTTTGTTTCTGTCGTTTCAACTTAAATAATGTGCAAGTTGAGACGACTTTTTAAATAATTTTGTATTTACTATAAAAATACCAGGAGGTAGAATTGAAAAACTTTATATCGCTCGCATAATGTAATTTAAAAACTTGGCGGTAATTTTCTTTCCAAGTCTATACACAAGAGAAATTGGCTTTTTTGAAATTTGAAAATCTATTTATAAGTTTGAAATATTAATTTCATGACGCACAATTATTTAGGGTAATGATAAATTTTTGAAAAAGAAAAATTGTAATATTTTCAAAGATATTCTCTACTATTCGTGTACGAATGTATGTAATGTATGTATATAAAATCGAATTATTGGACAAATATAATTCGCAAAAAAAAAAATGAATTATAAGTTCAGTGATTTCTTTTTGATAACTATTAATACAACAGAAAATAAAAGTACTGTCGAGGATTTTCTGTTAGTTTCTTAAAAATGATGAAATAAATTGGGAGAATGAAGAACAAAATACCAATGGCGCCACAGCTGGACACTTCATCACCAATGACCAACATTTATTTATGTTATTTTATTGTAAACTGTTGTAAAAAAAAACAATTAATAATTTTGACTGTTTACGTTTAATTCTTGTACATTAAGATTGTCCGTTCTTCAAAACTGTTCAACGACAGTTTATTAATCTTGTAGATATTAGAGAATAATTTTACAAAATCTCGATTTAAGAATAATTCGATATTAAGAGAGAGAAAAGAAAAAGAAAATTGTGCATTAAGCAATTGACGAAATTTAGCGAATTTGTGATTTCGTGTTATTTTTAAAACGAGATTCAAGTCTCTTCTTTTTGTTTTTCAATTCAAGTAAATGCGATAACTGCATACATAAATATATTTATGTACATTATTACAATTGTAGAATAAGGATAAACTGATGTAATATAATTAATTAGATACTTTAAAACATATGCCTGTCATTTTCTTTCGGACGATGATTTTAGATATGACAATTTTTTATTTGACCCTTTTATTAGCAAAGAAAAAGAAAAATTTTAGTTGAATAATAAAATCAAAATTTAACAAAGTTATTTTAATTAATTTGATAGAGAATTATTATCATCGGCGAAATGATTTTTTAATTGGAATAAATTTATACGTTAGGCATCTCTTTTAATTCTACATTTATGAATTTAATGTGAATTTTAAATTTCAATCAACAAAAAAAGGAACAGATTTTTAAAGAGAGAAATAGATACGTTTTTTTTCCTTCTACTTTTAGTCTTTCAATTTTATACAATTATCTATTAAGAATAGTTTGTATTTTATGAAATTAGAAAATATACATTTTGCGAAATGTAATTGTTACCCGAAAAGAAGAAATAAATTTACAATAAAAAAAATTTTATTAATTAAAAAAATATCTTTTGGAAGACCGACCCATATTAGCACTATGTGCTACTAAACGAAAGGTTTGAATTATTTTTTATTTAATTTCAAAAACAAAAGATTGAAATATATTTTCTATATTTCTTTGTAGATTTATTTATAGTAATTACTTAAAAACCATAAAATTAGTTTTAATTAGAGAAAAAATAATTATCTGATTCTGTATATATAAATTTTGGCACAGAATCTTAAGATTTAATTTTTTTATTCGTAAAATTAAAATTTATCATTGTTTATAAAACGCGGCTTTTTTAATTCTTATTTTCAAAATTAATTCTTAAATTCTTCACAACTTTTTTTTTTCTAATTTCAAAATAAGTAAAAAAATATTGTAAATTTCAAAAGTAAAAAATAAAAAAGAATTTCTAACTTTTAAGTATTTAAGTAAATTTGTTTTTATTACATAATTTCTGAAATGTAATTATTTTCGTTATAAAAATAGAATTCTTAACGGTGGCCATTTTTAATTAAACAAACTGTTGGCATTGAATCATAAATGTAGAATTAAGTTAACTAAAAAAATTACAATAATTTGAATATTACTTTAATGGAAATTAAAAAAATAATAATTCGCGTTTTTTTGATTAAATGATAAGTAGCTAATACTGGATAACGTTATGTTTCAGGCGATAAAATTTTAACGGCCGATTGATACCAGGAAAAATTTTTAACTCTTATGAGGGTGTATGTAGGTAAAAGAAAAATTATTATTTCCATCATTGCGTTTCGAGAATTAACACACAAAAAAAATTGTGGGAGCTTTCAAAATACTAACCAAACTAATCTTTTCTTTAAACAAAATTACTGAGTATCATTTATTTCAATATAGAAACAAAATAATTATAAGAAAACAAAGAAATTGGGTCAAAACGACAATTAGGTGGAATAAACATTATGGATAAAATTTGATGAAATGTAATATAATAAATAATACAAAATGAAGGGAAAAATTATAATTAATATTGAAATTCAGATAAAATGAAAATTAGGAGAAAAAGTGTATTTATATTTATTTCTTGCTCTTTAATTTATAATTTGGTTGATATCAAGAACGAAAGTGAATCAAAAGGCAATTTTTCTATTATCGTAAAATGAAACTTTTTCTGGAACAATATTTGGAAAATATAAAACTTTCATTAACTTACGAGATTAGATAAGATAAACAATATAAAGAGAGTTTGTGCTAAAATCGATTTATTCGCTATCAGAATAATATTTCTAAATATTTTTATTAACTTTATGATTTAAATACTTTTATTTAATTTGTCCAATTTATCCATTTTGTTTAGTTTGTCTATTTGTTTTATTTGTTTCATTTTTTTTATTTAGCTTGTTAGCTTTTTTTTATTATAGCAACAATAAAGAATGAAGCTTTTTTTATTTTAAAAATAATCAGCATGAATTTTATTTTAATTTATTTTAGTAGTTTTTTGTCATCAACTCTGTAGTTGTACTTTGTTTCAATTGTAATGCAAATTTTTTGTTGTTGTAAAGTTTAAAACTGTTTCGAATTATCAATTTTTTTTTAATAATTGAAATTTAGAGAATAATATTACTAAAAGGATGTTTTTCTTTTCTTTTGCAGATCATCGAAAAGACTGAAAATGGAGTCTGGTTATAATACACATTCACGAGTGAATGAAAGTCATTTCGGTGGTGACAGTACTTTTTGCAATCAGGAAATTCTCTATGGTTCATCTCCAACGGGCTATTATTACAATAGCACACCGCCAATTAAAACTCGATCTAATATTAAAGGAGAATCGTCTCATTTTCTCGAATTTAATGCCGAAGACAGTCTCGCACGTAAATTAAATTATTTAACTGTTTCATTGAGTCAGGGGAAACCGATTATTGTCGAAGATTTGATGTCACTTCGAACGGATAACCAGGTAATTGTCTTTTCAATTTAAAGGGAAATTGGGTTTGTAAATATTTTTTTTAAACTGGTTTATAAAAAATTTATCTGACATTCAATTTTAAATCAATTTTTAATAGGAAATGCGGCAAGAAATTTTCAAATTCTTGTGATGAATATTGTTATTTATGAAAATTATTGAATTTTGCAAAGAATTTTTTCCCTGAAAATAATTAAATAAATAATTCAACAGAACTGTAAAATTAAAGTATGAAAATTTCAGATTTTCCAATGGATTTGAATGAGAATTTTTTTAAATTCAATTATTTTTTAAAAATTCTTGCTATGTTTTTAATATTCAATTACTTTGTGAAGTTTAAACAGATCTTAATTTTTGGAAATCAATTTTTATTAGAAAACTATACGAGAATTCAATTATTTCAATACAAGAATAAATAATTTATTGAATAATTAAATGCCACTTTTGCGATGAGTTTTATTAATTATTATAGAAATTTAATTTATACGACTAATTTTAAAAAAATGTTTTTTTTAATTAATTGAACTTTTTCTAAGAATGTAATTGAATAAAAAAATAAGTAAATTCTAGCGTTGAATTTTATTTATTTGAAAAAAATAATTGAATTCTTCCGAAGGATTCATTAAATTTTTGAAAAAATTAAATTGTTAAGAAAGATTTATTAAAATTTCAGAAAATAATTGAATTTTTTCTAAGAATGTAATTGAATAAAAAAATAATTAAATTCTTATGTAGAATTTTATGTATTTGAAGAAGATAATTTGAATTCTTCCGAAGAATATTATTATTTATGAAAATAATTGAATTTTTGCCAAGAATTTTAATATTCTTAAAAATAATTGAATTGTTAAGAAAGATTTATTTAAATTTTAGAAAATAATTGAATTGAAGAAAATTTTTGGAAAGTAATTATTTTGTGAAGAATTTATTAAAATTTTTTTAACATAATTGCATTTCAAAGAAGAATTTTATTGTTTGTGAGGATAAATTGAAATCTTGTCGATGATTTTTTTTTAATTTTGTAAACAATTGAATTTAAATAATTAAAGGAAATAATATTAAATTAATATTGATTATAACTTAATTTTAATTTCAGACGGATCCAAAAGTGGTGCAACTTTTAGGAGAACTACATTCAGAACTTCGTTTAGTTGCAAATACGAGACCAAATGGACAACTTGAATCTCATTTGCCTGTTCTGAATCCACCGACAACAGGTAAGTAACAATCGAAAATTAATATTGTCAAAAAAGCGAATTCTTTGTTCAGCTTTTTTTCCATATAAAGAACAAATTTTACTATCTATGCTGATTTATAGATATAAATAGTAAATAGAAAATAAATTAATTTAAACGAATTTTTTTAAATTGAGAAATTCATTTAAATTGATTTTTTTAATTAAGTAAAGAAATTGATTTAAATAAATTGATGTAAATAAAGAAAAATCCATGTAAAAGAATTTTTTTTAAAAATAAACAAATGTCTATGATCGCATAATAATTGTCTAGATGAATACTTTTCAGTTACATCATCAGGACAAAAATGTCATTTCGATGCGCATGCAGTGTATGCAGGCGATGATGCTGTTTGTGCTGGAAGATGGTCACAATTGGCAACTGTTGGCGTACGATCAGCATTATCAGCACTAATGTCACGTTTTAATTTAGATACCTACAATCTTTCTCATACCTCTGTTCGACCACCAGGTAAATCAATCGCAAGTCTAAGCAATAATCCCCCCTCAACGTCCTCACAATCAGCGTTTAATTCTTAAAAAAAAGAAACAAGAAAAAAAAGTATCGCCTATATATGTAAATAATTCCCTATTTATTTATTACGTCGAATTTATCGCGCTGTACAAAAAAAAGAAAAGAAAAAGAGAAAAATGAAACATAAAAAAAATAGTCGATCGATCAACATGTCTGATTACCTCCAGAAAAAAGAAAAATTCACTCAATATTATTTCTTTACGAAAAATCGAAACAAAAAATTCAAAAAAAAAAATAAATTTTAAATATCAATTTTCTTTATACATAAGATTATTTTAACTATATTAAATATTATGGGGGTCTATAAATATTTCAATTCAATATTAATAAGAATTTCTTATTAGAGACTATAATATTGATTTCTTTTCAAATCTTATATTCGATTTAATTACAGAAGAGAATTCTTTATAATTATAATAATTTTTGCAATTATTGTGTACGTAATCATATAAAAATTAAGAAATAGATGATAATTATGCAGAGTGAAACTCGGTGCATTTCAAAGAAAAATAAATTTTTTTTTAATTTAAATTTTATTTCTATAAGCAATTTGTTTAAGATTTTATTACTTCCTCTACTGCAAAATGTATTTACAGGTTGTAATGTGTAAATATTAAGACAATGATGCTAATAAAGAGCAAAAATGAAAAAAAAGAAGATTATGTTTAAAATTTTCATTTTAAACATTTGTCGGTTGTGAAAATATTAAAATACACTTAATTTGAGTTTTATTATTTTACTTGAGAGAGCGAGTAATAATTTTTGTTTTATTCAGTCTACTTATATTTTTTTTTGTCTTTTTGAACTTTGAATAAAAAAAAATTTGAATTTAGTGACAGTGAGATAAATGTTTAGAGTGAGAAAAACTTATTTTGTTATTCATTGCAATCTCTGTGTGTGTGATCAGACCTTAATGTTTTGTTTCGATATTCTCAACCTTGCTTCTCTTCCCTTTGATCATTTCGATCGTTGCGCTCACATTGTGGTGGACAATTTTGGAATCAGTGTTCTAAAAATTTGATCCCTCCTTATTGTTTGAAATTAGAAACTATTTTCTACTACCCCACCGTGATGTTGAGTGTTTATTAATAAATAAACAAATAAACAAACGAAAAAGAAAGTTTCGAAAAAAAGATTTACAGAAAGAAATTCCGTTAAAGAAGAATTTTGAAAATTGACATTAAATAATAAACTCTCAAAACATGTATTTTGGGAGAGAAATATTTCAAAAAACACGTGACTTATTTATAACGGTCATGAAAAGGTAAAGCAAATTTTAAAGTTTCTTTCTTTTGTTGCAAATTATGTTCACTACTATAGGGAAAATATTTTTTATCGTCAATTACTAATAATCGAAAAAGAAAATTTGTTTGTCAGCAAAAAACTTATTTTGAAATTTGTACCCAATTTTTTCAAAAATCATTTCAAACAGAAATTCGTTTTTTAAAGTAAAATCGTATTATTTTTCATTTTTATTATATTTATTAAATAAAAATACTATATTTATTAAATAAAAACCATTATTACCATATTATATTATTACCATATAAAAACCTCTTAATTCGACTTTGACATCAAAGAATTTTAATTAAAGTTAAAACAATTTCGATAGAAGAGTAGAAAATTAAAGTGACTTTTCATTTTATATAATGGGATTAGATTGATTGAATTAATTTCGATCCCTTTTTGTTAATACGAAAATAGAATTTCACCAATAATTGAATTGAAAAACTGCAAATTATTTAGGAAAATAAATTAATGCACAATTTATTAATAAAAAAATGCATCAAGATAACAGGGAAGAATTTCTTGTTATTAAAACAAGTTTTTCTTCACCGGTGGTACATTTTGTTTAAATTTTTTTTAATATATTAATAACAAATGTCTCTTGTGAGAATTTTTTTAATTTTCCTGCTTCCGAACATTTTTAGTAATTTTTCTTTTTGTTTTAAATTTTTTAATTAATAAATATTGAATTTCATTCAATTTTTGCGAAGAATTTTATGAAGAAAAATCGAGAGAAATTGAATTCTTGAGAAGAATTTTATTTTTTATAGAAATAATTGAATCGTTTCGAAGAAATCTTTTTTTTTTTAGAAAAAAATACGAATTCTTGCGAAGAGAGTTGGTCTAATTATAAAAATAATTAAATCGTTACGAATAATTTTTATTAAAATTGTATGTTGAAAATAATTGAATTCTTGCCAAGAATTTTAATATTTTGATAAATAATTGAATTGTTAAAAAAGAATTATTTTAATATTAGAATATAATTGAATTTTTCCAAAGAAAGTAATTGGATAAAAAAATAATTAAATTCTTGCCTAGAATTTTATTTATTTGAAAAAAATAATTGAATTTTTGCCAAGAATTTTAATATTTCTAAAAAATAATTGAATTGTTGAAAAAGATTTATTTAAATTTCAGAAAATGATTGAATTTTTCGAAAAAAAGTAATTGAATAAACAAAAATAATTAAATTCTTGCCTAGAATTTTATTTAATTGAAAAAAATAATTGACTTCTTGCCAAGAATTCTAATAAATAAATAAAATAAATTGAATTGTTTCGAAGGATTCATTAAATTTTTGAAAAAATTGAACTGATAAGAAAGATTTATTAAAATTTTAGAAAATAATTGAATTTTTCCAAAGAAAGTAATCGAATAAAGAAAACAATTAAATTCTTGCCTGGAATTTTATTAATTTTGAAAAGAATAATTGAATTCTCGCCAAAAATATTTAATAATTTTTGAAAATATAAGTATAATAATAAATTTAATAAAACATTTACTATTATTAATGTATATGTGCAAACATGCTTTAATTTTATACCATGCGCATGCGTTTCTTCTTCTTTTTTTTCAAAAACAAACATTAAAATGAGAGATTAATATTGATATTTTTGTGCTTCTTTTTTAAAAATTAAATTACACAGTTTTTAGCAAAATAATAGTTAATTTTGATGAAATCTATTTGTCAACAGATTGTCATAATGTGTGATTTTTGGTCACAGCTGCTTACAAGTGGGTGCCGATCGATTTGAACTCAACGCACGCCCTCTTTTCACCTTCTTCATTTATCAGTTAGTGCCACCGCTTTGCCGAAATTAGATGTTATACTGTGATACTGTAATATCACCTTCGTGAGATGATATAAACAAAACAAAACAAAAAACAAATTAACAATATTCCATTCCTGAATCATAAGTGAGAAGTTAAAAAAAAGTGCAGCGAGTATTTTTTGATAATGAATAATTGAAGACATCGTCACGCCCAGGTAATTTTTTCATTTTTCCCTATTTTGTTTTTTTATGTATAAAAAATATTAAAAATCGATATTGATATCATTTTAAATTTGTATTTAATAATATTTTAACTAAACAAGAACAGTGAATTAATTTAAACACAGAATATTAGATCTTCTTCTTCTTCACTCAATTGCCATACGGATTCGAAATTAATTAATTGTTTTGAGAAAAAACTTCCCTCTATTTAGTTTTTCTTTCTGTTAAATAAAGAAAGATTATTGATATTAATTAAGTATAAAGTTTAAAGTTTATTTCAAACAAGTTTGTAGCGAAAGAAATAGTTTTTGTTCTGTAATTAATTTTCTACGTCTTAAAAGTATTTAATAAAGAGGAAATTACTAAAAGAAGAAATTAGCCAATTACTGCAAAAGATTAATGAATTTTTAATAAAATACTTTTTTTTTACAATAATGATACTAATGAAAAAGTTGAAAACTTGGGGAAAAAAATGTAATTTATTATTCAGTACAGAAAAAAAAACTTTTTTCTTTTTTGGGGTGCGTCATAGAGAATTTATTATCGAATTCTCGTCACTTCATTCTTATTAAATGTATATAGGAATTGATAGCGTGTACATCTTGGCGTTTCAATATCCTTTTTACTGTCTTTATTCTCTGAATGAAATGATGATTTCAATAGTTAATGGCATTCAATTCTATTATCATTAGAAATGTCACGTAGAATTTCTATTTCATATCTCATTACAAATGAAAAGTATATTAGAAGAAACTTTATTTTATTGACTATTTCTTCTTGTTGTATTTTTTTTTTTTGTAAATAGAAATAAGTTTTTCTTTATAAAAGCTTTTATCACCAATTAGGAAATTAAGTATTGAGAATACTTTTGGATTAAACATTAAATTAAATATTAAAGATACTTTTAATTAAGTAGCAATTTAGTAGTAACGTTTATTTGAGTATCTAATACTTTTAATTAAAATACTTTTAAAGTATTTGTAAGATTTTGAATTAAATATTAAAAATACTTTCAATGAAGTAATTATAACACTTTCAATTAAGTATTCATAATTCTCTGCTTTGTAATTTCTAATTAAGAATACATTATTATTAGCTTGCTAAATGTCACACTATTCAATAATGATTATTTTCAGCCGGTTGTATAAACAGAACGGATTTGAAACACGTTATATAAACTAATTGCTTTTTGTCAATAATCATTCTACCAATTAACTGTTCTTGTAGGCGATTTTTCAGTGAGTAGAATAAAAAACAGGGGTATTGTTTTTTTCTTCTTTTTTTTAGGAAAATCCATGGGCCGAAAAAGGTGGTGGCGAGGGGGTCTGTGGGAGCTTATGTTATTGCTCTCTACCTTTAATCGTGTTGTTATAGGTGACGGTGAAGTGGGTGCGTATTTTTATTTCGATTATTATTTTTATTAATATTATTATTAAAAATATTATTTTTATTACTTTTATTCTTCTTTTTATTAACTATTTTCATTTTTTATTTGTGTATTAACGGAAAGAAAACCCTTTCGTACAATTTTTTATTAATTGTTAATTCACTGATGACTAAATTCATAAATAATTAAAATAATTCATTAATAATTAATATTAATTGTTAATACTATTATTAGAATTAGAATTATTTTTTTCATCTCTATTTTTACCAACAAGTGTCCATTTTCAACAAGTTCGATTTATTATTCTCATGTAAATTACAAAGATTTTTATCTTCAAATATAAACTTCTGTTTTTGAATTATCACAGATTCGAAATTTTAAAAAAATTAATTATTAACATAATTATTGTTTATTATTATTAATATTATTTCAGAATAATCATTATATTATTATTATAGAAATTTCAATAAAATTCTTGCCAAGAATTCAATTATTTTCAATATAAAATTTTAACAAAATTTCTACGTAACGATATTCAATTATTTTTTTTTGTAATTAGTCAAATTATATTCTTTTAGACAAAGAAAATTCTATATTATAAAATATAAATAAATAAGTATACATATTTCGAATATTGTTTATAATATTTATTTATTATATAGAAAAAATATTGGAATCAAATATATTCAATAAAGAGAAATTGGTATTTTTATGTGCACGTCGACAAAAGAATAAATTTTTATTTCTGAAATGTGTAATATTTCTCATATTTTTAATGTTATAGTGAAAGGACCTTTAAATCATAATATTTTTTTTTATCAGTAAACTTGTGCACACAAATACATTCTCAATGGATTTGTGGGTGTAAATATATACGTAGCAAATAATCCAGTATCATTTTAGTTCTACCAACCCACGCAATTTTCTTCAACATCAGTAGTATTATCGAACCGTACTTCCCACACAGACTGTTTTTAACGTCATCCTCTTTTTCTCTATGTATACGTTTGCCACCCCTTTGTATATACACACACAAAAAAATATATTGTATATATCTAACACAAACATAAATCTCTCATTTTTCATTTCATTATAATTTTCTTTTTAATTTGCGAATAATTTCTAAATAGAGAGAAAATAATGAAATATTTCAATGAAGAGTTATTTTTTTTTTATTAGATGAAAGATATTACTTTTTTTTTATTGGCATTTAACGAATAAAATTAACTTGAATGTTCTAATTAATAAAATATGTTCTAATTAATTATTTAAATGTACAAATTTTTGTCAACTTTAATTGTTTTCCAAATATTTAGTTATATTTCTACAAACAAAAATTCAATATTGATTTAAAAACAATATTTTAAGAAAATAAATTTTCTTAGAATGTAAAATTTATTTTAATGAAACTTGAGAAAATTTCTATTTTAACAATTTTTTTAAAAATTATTTTTTATTTTTGCATTTCTTTTTAATTTGAGGAAGAAAACTCAAGGTCTATTTAAGTTTTTGAATAATTATATATAAATTTTGTTTCAGGTTGTTTGTTTAGTCAAAATTTGTGTCCTCCGGAAACATGCTTCAACGGTACGGAATTTTTTTAATTTAAACTTAATTTACGCCTTTAAGTGAAAATTCTTATTTTGTTCTAAATTCTAAAAAAAAAATTCGAAATAAAAAATAATATAAAAATAAATTCTTCAGATTTGGCATTTGGACGGTGTATACCTTTCTTCATAGACGAAGGACTCAAGGATTTATATCAGTAAGAAAATTATCGAAATATCCCATTACTTTAGATAGTAAATGATAATTTTTAGTTAATAAAATAATTAATATATAGATGAAATAATTAATTAATGAAATAATTGATAATTAATAGAATTAATAAAATTAATAAAATTAATTTGTAGATACAATTTGGAAATAGAAGACTTGGAATTCCTGAAATTGCAACTTGAAAGACTTGAATCAAATGGATATAAATGGTCTCATCCTTATACGCAATGTATGATACAAAATTCGTTACTGAATATTCGTTACAGGTTTGTACGCACTTTAATTAAATATTTTAATGCGCAGAAATAATTAAATTTTCAGGACTTTAGATAAATTTTCCTTAATTAGTTTTTTACTACCTATAAAATTTTTTTTTTGTTTTTTATTTTGATTTCAATTTTGACCCATTTTTTTCCAATTTCGTCTTTATATAATCTTTACAAATTCCATTATATTCTCTTCAATGTTTGAATCTTATTTATTGTTTCAAACTAAAACAATTTCAGATTGAACAAAGACCTAACATTTTGCGAGTACTTGAGCTCACAAACAGAAAGTCAATTCGTGGATGGAGACAAAGACGATGAAGACGTTGATGATAGTGGAAATGTGGTAAGACTAGTTTCCAACATAATTTTTACATAAAATCTCAAATAAAATATTTTAAACAAATAATAAAAAAAAGTTTATCAAAATTAGTCTAGTTATTAACTGAACCAACTAAATGAAATATTTCTTGTCCCACTATTTATAGATTCGACCAATTGCAGTGGTGAAATTTACTCCCAGTGAATTTCATCCACATGGTGATTATGCCGATGAATTGTATTATCCACCTGAAATTGATGAGAAATCAAGTGGACTTGCGAAAAATTTCCATTCATCGTCAAGTTTTTCTCCTCTCTATCAATTTCCGTCCTTAAATGAAGAAATTTTGGATGACAAAATCGATCCCTATAAAAATGAGAGAATTTTAAAGAGAAGTATTTTGGAATTCATGAACGACGACGATTATTATCAGTCTGAAATTAATCAAAATCCTTCTCTCTACATTTCACCAAAACAAATGCATATTCCAAAAAATGTCATTAAACGAGTCTACGATCAAGACATTGACGATGAAAATTTATATCCAAGAAAAGTGGATTTAGAATTTTTGAAAAATAACATAAAAGAGGTATTTCTTATTTTACTAATTTTATTTAAAATTTTAATAATATTAATAATTGCAGAGATAAAATTATGAATAATAAATAATTATTTATTAATTATAATAAATTTTAAGTAAAATAGTAATAGAAAAATTGAAATTAATCAAAAATTACTTTTTTTAAAAAACTAAATTGAATATAAATTGTTTTTTTTCATTATTTTTAAGTTACGGGAGAGTGCATTTCGAGACGCACCGAAAGTTATTTACAAAGAAGATGATGAAGATTCGCTCGATAATAAGGAAATTGAATATTTGGAAGAGAATAAAGAAAAGGAGAATAAATATAATTTAGCGGATATTCCGATGGACTTTTTAAGTCGTGTTTATGAAGGAGATGTTGTTTTACCCTTAGAAAACGATAAAATTGAAACTCCTGGTAAGTGTTCAGTTTGTTTTACAAATTTATCCTCATTTTTCTTAAAACATTTTTTTCTAATGTTGTTTTTCTTTCATTTACAGAAAATCTTGATGATTTAACACTGGATTTAAATTCTGATCTATGGTCTCGAGAACTCGCCGGTTTCAAGAGAAGAGAACGCCTCGATGTTAAGAAACCAGGTCCTGCCTTTGCTCCAAATCAATATAAATTCAAACCTCAATTTGGTGAGTTCTCTCTTTTTTTTAAAGAAGTAAAAGTGAAAATGTAAAATAAAAAAAAATGTCGAATTTCAGATTTCAATCAAGAGAACGAAGAGGAGAAGGGAAATCAGGACGTAAGATCTGTTTAATAAATTTATTTTCTTTGGCAAAAAAAAAAACGACGAGAAGACTATTGATGTTTTCTGTTTTTAGGATGTTTTGTATCCACCACAATCGAAGAAGGAATTAGGTACAATTTATTCCAATACAGAAGAACCGGAAAAAGATTATAAAAATGTCGATTTAGATCATGTTTACATAGATTTCGAAGAACCGATAAATATTTGGATGAAGGGAGAGCACATCGTAAACGAGGTAAATTTAATTATTTGTCTTCTCAACTTTTCTTTTTTTCCTTTTTTTTAATAAAAACTATTTTTTTCAATATTTTTCAATATTTTCAGTATTTTTCAAAAACTATTTTTAATTTTTTACTGAGATAAAAATTTATTTGTTGCAGACGGAATTACTGGCGGGCCTAAATAAAGGAGATTTAAATGATATTAGAGTCGAAAACAAGGAAATAACGTTTAGAGTGAACCAGAATGAGAAAAATTTGACAGCTTTCGATATTGTGAAGAAAATTGGTAAATTTTTTTTCTACCACTATTTTTACTTTTTTTATTGAGAAAAATTAAAGCTAAATATTATGATCCAAATAAGCAAATGAATATAAACAGGATTTATGTATTTTTTCTTTTGCAAAATTAATATTTAACAATTTATTTTGATGGAAAATTTTTAGAGAAATTTCGAACTACATTGGAAGAGAATTATGGAGTTAATATTGTACGATCTGGAATTGGAGATAGGGTAAGACTATTATTAAAAATTTTAATTCTGAAAAATCATTTTAATTTTCTTTCTTTTGATTTTAACTTTTCTCTTTATTGTCTATGAAAGAAGCTATGAATTCTTTTCTCTTTATTAAATACGAAAGAAGCTATGAATTCTTTTCTCATTATTGTTTTAGGCGAAACTACCGCCGATATTTGAGATACGTCGAGAAATGAATAGCAGTATGTTCGGCGCAGTTGTGGGAATGGGAATTGCGGCGGCAATTGCAGCGGCGACGGTGATAGTTCTGATAGCACGACGTCACGCAAAATCACGCGCTAAACTTGCTGGTCTAGCTGCACCCGATCCAGAGGCATCGAAAGACTATCAAGATCTTTGTCGAGCGCGAATGCAGGCAAAACAAACGGCTGATAAATCAGATTCACCCCGTGTATTCTCTTCTCTATTGGGCCGTGTCAGTGAATCGAATAATTCATCATCGAATCGTTCCAGTACATCATCCTGGATAGAGGAATCAGCTCTGACCAATATGGACATATCAACAGGACATATGGTGTTGGTAAGTTTCCGTCTCTTTTTTTCCTTTTATTTTGAATCAAATTTTTCTAAATTTTGGAAAAAGAAAATTTGATTTTTCTGGTAATTTTTCAGTCGTACATGGAGGATCACTTAAAGAATCAGGATCGTTTGGACGAAGAGTGGTTGAGTATTTGCGCGTATGAGGCAGAGCCATGTTCAACGGCAATTGCCGAGAAGGAGGAGAATGCAGTATTAAATCGTCCCGGTGCCTCCTTGCCTTACGATCATTCCCGAATTGTCCTCAATGACCTCGCTAATATCAACAATTCCGATTATATCAATGCCTCAACGATCGTGAGTACAAACAAACAAAATTTATTCTATATTCAAATTAATTTTTGTATTTCTCTGATTTCCTGTACAAAATATTTTTTTAAAAAAAGTAAATTCAATTTTCCAAAATTTAGTTAGAATTCTGCAAAAAAATCGATTTTATATAAAAACAAAACTTTTAAAGGTAGATCAATTTTTTCAATTAAAACTAAAATAGAGGAAAATTTTAATTAAAGACCGATCACGATCCACGGAATCCGGCGTACATTGCTACTCAGGGTGTTATGCAGGAGACTGCGTCTGAATTTTGGCAATTGGTATGGGAGCAGGGAAGTGTTGTCATTGTAATGCTGACGCGATTAACTGAGGAGGGCAAGGGAATGTGCTATCGCTATTGGCCCGGCGAGGGTTCGGAACTTTATTACATTTATGAGGTTCATTTGGTGTCGGAGCACATCTGGTGTGATGATTATCTCGTTCGTTCGTTCTATCTCAAAAATCTTCGCACAGGAGAAACACGAACGGTCACTCAATTTCATTTTCTCTCATGGCCAGAAAATGGAGTACCACACTCCATGAAAGCCCTACTCGAATTTCGAAGGTTCGTCACAATTTTATTAAATAGTCACTATAATTATAAATTCCAATAAATAAATGTACTTTAAATATTCATTTTTTTTCAGAAAAGTCAATAAATCCTACAGAGGCAGATCTTGTCCGATAATAATACATTGCAGGTAAAAATATATTTTCGTGTTTTGATTAAGGATATAAATAGCAAAATTAATTAATAATTAATAATAATGAAAATGAATTAATTAAATTGCTTTCTTTTTGAAGTGATGGAGCTGGTCGAACTGGCACATATTGTTTAATCGACATGGTCCTAAATCGAATGGCAAAGGGTGCTAAGGAAATTGATATTGCTGCAACTCTCGAGCATATCAGGGATCAAAGGCCTGGAATGGTGTCCACTAAGCAACAGTTTGAATTTGTCCTTATGGCTGTTGCCGAAGAGGTACACGCAATTTTAAAAGCTTTACCTATTCCATCTAATGAAAAATCATCTTCCACCACTACGAACAATAGTCTTCCTTTAACTTCAAATTCAGAACAACAGTAAATATAAATCTATCTATAAATATATAAATTATATATTTAAATCACTTATTACGTTTAAATATTTAAATATTGTTTATGAAAAATTGTTATAACGTTTTACGTTATTTTTAAGCAATTTTCATTATTTTTAGGGGAAAAAAAATCATTTTATACAATTATTTTCATTTTTTCATTTTTAATTCTTTATAGAATTTTTTTCATAGATTTTCCAAAGAAAAGCATTTATTTTAATATTTAATTTAACATTGTTTTTAATCAATTGCACAAATTTGTTTCAAAATAATGAAATTTTTAGAATTTTTAACGATGAGTCTGATTTTATTAAGCGAATTTTACAAAATAGAGTTGATTTTCTATCAGTCGGAAATAATTTATGTGATATAATTTAGTTTTTTTTTCTACGCATTAAGATTTTTTATTTATTTTCAATGAAGGATTTTTTATTGTATTCTATTATTTATTTGTTTCCTTTAATGGTCGAACATAATTTTTACTTTCTTGTGTTTTTTTTTATTTTAACCTAACTTGTTTGTTTTGGTAATTTATTTGTTAGTAGTCAATATTTATTTGATAGTGTAATTCAGTAGTGAAATTAGAAATTATTATTGTCTAACTATAAAGAAGATCGATAAGAACAAAATTTAATTTTAGTGTTTTTGCTGCTGCGAGAGAGAAAGAGATAAAAATTTGAATTCAAGTTTAATCCCACAATTTTCTGATGGAATGTTGAATAATTTCAATTATCATTTTGTTATTAATTGTTAATCGAATATTTGATTAATAATTAATATTAATTGTTAATCGAATATTTGACTAATAATTAATATTAATTGCTTATCAAATATTTCCAACACTGAGAAAATATTGAACGAAAAAATGTTTTTATTTAATTTACTTGAAATAAATTTATTACTTTCACTTTGCCTAAAAGATTTGACATTCCATATGGAATTATAGGGGAAAATATAATCAACGGTAACTCTTAACAATGAAAAAAAAGGATATAAAAGCTAATTTTATGAAACTGAATGTATTATTATTATTCATATTTATAATATAATTGTGAAACGTAAATTAAGATCGCTACTGAGTATATTTCTACATGGTATATTTAAGAAAGGAGAAAAAAAACTTGAAATATAAAAATATATATGTTAATACATAAATGTATGTGTATGTATATAAAAGATTGTATTGAAAGAAATTTGAAAAAATCCTTTAATTAAAAAGAGAGACAAATTAGTTTTTGCTCTTAGGTGAAAATATCTTTCAAGAATTATTATCATGCCTTCGAAATCAGTTCTGAAACGAAATCTCTCTTAATAATATCAGCAATTTATTAATTCATTATTAATTATTGATATTCATCGAAAAACTAAAAGGAAATACTGATTTTATTTTTAATTTCAAGAAATTTTCTTTCTCTTCTTAATTTCCATGTCGAGTGTATTCAAAAGTAAAAAAAAACTAGCTATGTGTGTGTGTGAATTGATCAATTTTTCATTGGAAAATAAGAATGTGTATCAAATAGAAAAAGAAAAGGAAATACTTTATATATCAAAAAATAGAAATTCATAGAGACTAAAAATTTTAATTATATGTATATGCAGAAAATACAACAGCACGTGGATGAGTGACATGAAAAATATATTTCTCACAGTGTAAGACTTTTTCGATATAAATTTTTTTTTTTTATCACACAGAGAGAGAAAGATTTTTTCGTCCACATGTTTCACTCATCTTTTCTTTGCATGTTGTATATTATATACATTCGCATTACTAATCTTAAGAATCGAATGAAGACGCTTATGTATTCAAGACAAAAAAAAATAGAAACGAAACCTTAATAGAAAGACATTTTTTTTTCTTTTTGAAATATTATTTGAGGAATGTAAGCGCCTTAAAAATGGTTCTGATAAGCAACAAAATGACTTGAACAAACACTTTCAGAATACTTTTGCTTCTAATTAGCCTCTCTAGCATCAACTAAAGAATAAATTCTATATTTTTGTGTAAAATGAAATATAAATATTATACAAATATATTAAAATATAAGTGACAACAAAAAATCTATATACGATATGTTATTCAGAAATATAACAATATATGTTGTAACTGAATAAAATAATCTATGTTCAATAAAAATGTGCAAGATTCATTATTTATTTCTGTATAGTTTATGTAATTGAACACGAAAAGAGATTTATTTTTAAATATCAACTTCAGTTTTTGAATATATTTTTTTTAATCAGATTCGAAATTTAAAGAAAATTAAATTCTTAACTAATTTAGTAATTAGTTTTTATTTATTATTATGTTTTTAATTCTTATCCATTTATTTGAATATAAAATTTATTTAAAAGGTTAGGAAACAAAATATAATAATAAAAATGCTTTTACGTTTATAATGGAAAGGAGACTATAACTATTTTTGTTGTCAATAATAAAAATACTTTTATGTTTTAAATAAAAAAAGGGGGTTTTTTTTTAATAAAGAACTGTACAATTTTATTCTATTTACAGAATTGTATTTTGATCGTAGTAACAGTATTAAAAATATATTTATATAATTTAATTGGATATTTAGCCCGCGATAGATGACTACTAAAGTCCCTATCGATATAAAAATTTCATTTCTCACTTCTCTTGTTCAGGGAATGTAGGACAAAGTGTATCAGGAAAAGCTGGATTCCAAAAACCTGAAACAACGTTTTTTATTTTGAATCTAAATTCTCGAATCTTGATTTTATTAAATATCTCGAAAATTAAATATTTTTTATTTTTTTAATTTTTTTCAAGGACTTTCTCAGAAAAAATTTTCAAAACAATTTCGAAAAGGAGAAATTAAATAAAAAATTTAAGAGAACAATTAAATGTTTGGAATGTTTAAATTTTAATTAATAAATTTTTGAAAATTATTAACTGAGGGGAATGAGTGTTAATTTAAAGTGAAGTCATTTCATACCTGGTGGAGTATAATAATTTGGATCGTATTTTGCCCTGTGACGAGAGCATTTTTTCATACATTCTTTTAATTCCTTTTCAGAAAGATCAAGTCCCTCATAATACTGTAGAGAGAAAATTTATTATATTAACAAGTAAAGAAATATTTAGTTTTAGTTAAATTTGAATTTGAATTTAATTTACTCAGTGATAGACAAATTAATTACAATTACCTTTTTACAATCCCAACATGACCATCCGTCAAGTTTTGCTCTTTCATTTTTTCGCCTGACAGGCTGAAGATTATACGCATACTCTGGACTGCGCTTTCTGTTTTCAGGATTCCTGAAATAATAATTTATTAAGTTACTGTTGTTCCAAAAGTTTTCAATAAAATTCTACTAAATCATTCAAACATTTGAATAAAATCTTAAGCAAAGATTAATTTTCTTTCAGACTTTAATGTGAAATTAAATTTTCAAATTGAATTATGATTTTGAATTATAAGGCAAAATTTAAAAATTCACTAATTTCTCTATGTCAAAATATATTTAATTTAATTTCTTTAGGGACAATAAATTTATAGAAAACAATATAAATCACTTATTACTTACTTATCGAAACTTTTCATTGGAAGACGTTTATTTTTCGGACTATTATATTCCCTTGAAGTTCCTGCTTTCGTTGGGGTTTTTATCACATCATTTTGATATTCTCCGGGCGAAAAGAAAGTTTCATCGTCCAACATTGTCTCATTGTGATGAATCTTATTTATTTGATTGTAATCTACAATGAACGAAAATTATTCCTTATTACTAGAAAAATCATTTTTTACTTTACAGAAAAAATTCACTAAATTTGAATAAAATTTTCTAAAAATTAAAATTTTAAATTTTAATTCTAAAAAAATAATGTTATGTTTTTTAATGTTCAATATAAGCATAAGTTCAGAATGAATCAATTTTGCCTACCTTTGTGAGAACTTTCCTTCAAAACAGACGCTTTTTTAACGAAACCAACGAGTTTTTTTCCCCCACTTTGTGTTGATTGTTTATTCAATAAATAATCGTCTTGAAAACTAAAATCAGTATCAGAATCAGAATGATGTACAATTTTCGTCTCT
>CM065461.1:44531282-44606282 GCA_032872475.1 Leptopilina myrica (nomen nudum)
GAGATTCGTCACCAACCTGGCGGCATTGGTAAATCCTTGATGCTCTTCCTCGCTAGTGGCTTCGCAGTTGGCGTATGTGACAGTTTGACTTTTGGTGGCGGTGTCGGCGATCGACTCGGCGGCGAGTCAATGCTCTCCAAATCATTTTGATTGATTCCCGGCGGTAGTGGTAGCCTCGAAAGGCTCTTTGTTTTAAAAGCAACAATCGGTGGTTTCGGTGGATCGGCCGATTTAATTTGCACCAAATTATTCGGCGTATTAAATTTCGATATTGCTGATGATGATGAATTTGGAGCTGGTACTGGAATCGGAAGTGGTGGCGGTGGTACCGAGAGATTTGGTAGAACAGCAATTGGCGACGGTGCTGGTAAAGCAGCACTGTGAGCACTGACTGGAACTGGCGCCGGTACCGGTATTGGCACTAGTGTACCAGTGGTTTCATTTTGCGGTAGCGGTAACGGCGGCTGTGCTGTCGAATTATTCTGAACAGGAGTCTTCGAGTCTGGTGAATTTGTCTGGGGCAGGGATGGTGACACTGCAGTCATGTGAGTCGGTAGCGGTGGTGTTCGTGCCACTGTCGACGTTTCATCCACCGTCAATGAACTTTGAACAGGTACCGGAATTTCCGAAACTACGTTGTCATTTTCAGCACCTGGGGCCGCTGCTCCTGTACTGCCGTCCTTCTCGTCAGTGCCGTCAATTATCTGAATATCGTCCTGTGCCTTTTCATTTGCGGCCTGCAACTTTTTCATCGCTAATTCGCGCATATTGCGATTTTTCACGAGCTCTGCAAAGAGACTGGTTTCGCTGATTTTCGCCTGTACGCGAAGATTTTTTGCGGTGATACTCGAGGGACTTTTGGCGCGTGAACGATGGGGAAGGGGCGAGGGAATTCTCGAGGGTCGGGGACTTTTTGATTTGTGTTTTCTGGAAGATTTGTGTGACTTGCTTGGTGAACGGGATTTCTTTGGGGTTCGACTTCGTCGACGTGAGCGTGATCGTGAGCGTGATTGGACTTTTCGCCAGCGACCGGGACTACGTGAACGGGAGCGTGATAGAGGCATGGGGAGGCGTTGGGGAACGGGACTTCGGGCTGATGTTGATTTTCGCTTGTCCCTTCGGTCCTTGTCGTGATGCTTGTGTCTTCGATCGGATTCATCTCTTCGTCTTCGTTTGCCGGAGGGTGAGCAGGGATTTGTGCCCATGGTGACAACGCCACTGGACATGTCCCTACGTCCTCGGTGTCGCATTGGACTGGTGCTGTACTCCCTTCGTCGCATGTTTGACGGACTGGGACTGTGCCTCATTCGGGACATTTGAGGGGGACTGTGTCGCATTCGGGACATTGCATTGGGACTGAAGTCTCGTCTTCTCGGTGGACTGTGATCTCTTCGCCTGGCTATGGGACTTGGACTGTGAGGCCGCTTGCGACTAGAACCGTGCACTGGACTGACACTATTGTTTCGTCTCACGTGTCCTATGGGACTGTGTTTCTGTCTGTCGGGACTGTGATTCAGTTTCATTCCGTGATTCATTTTGTTTGAGTCTGGGGACAGTGGTCTAGGAGGTAGGAGAGGAGTGTGTGGGGATTGGGGAACAGTGGGAGATGGTGAGTCGATATTGCGAACATCCCGCGCTGGGGAGTCAAGGTCCATATCACTCAGAACACGATTATCGCCTGGAGTTGCTGGGGAAATTGGTGAAGTGCTGTCTTTCAATGGTAAAGGCGGTGATTTTGTCCAACTCTCAGCTCGTTTCATACGCTCCGGACTTGCTGAATCGATTTCGTCAACTCGCGATGGACTCAAACTGCGTGAGTGACGTTTGGATTTTCTCTTCTTCTTCTTCGCTGAATTCGCAAATGGACTTAGACTTCGTTTCTTCTTCTTCTCGCGTTTGTGTTTCTTTTCTTTTCGCTTTACATATCTCCTGGGATCTTCGGAGAATTCCGGACTTTTTCTTATCATCGTCAATTGTTGTTGTTGTTGTTGTTGCTGTTGTTGCTGCTGCTGTTGTTGCTCTTCGCCATGTGAATAATGTTTTCCTATGTGCCTGTGTTGCGCGGGTGACGTTGGCGATACACTAATTGGCGACGCACCAAGATTCGTTCTCGGACTAACTCCACCATAATAACGTCTCTGTAACAAAGATTCAGGCACCTCTCCATCGGTATAACTATTACCCCTACTATCCTCCGATTGTATCTCCCCCGCTTCAGGTTCTGAAAGATCTTCACTACTTACATCCGAATACTCTACCAATGGTTTCACCGATGCTACTTTCGCTTGATTGTCTAATGACTTGTCCCTTGATCTCTTCTTTTTCTTACGACCCGAACTCTTACTCTTCCCATGCTTTCTGTGTCTCTTGTCACTAATTTCAAAATTGTGCCTGTTCCCTTCACTATTTGCACTGTCTCTTCTTCTCGACTTGAATCTTCCATTACGTTCAGCACGCACAGTGTCACGACTACTAGGCATGTCACCTACTGAAAATAGAAACAAAAATTACCATTCAAAAACATTCAATCAATTAGAGTATAAAATTCCTCCTTCCCCCAAGAAATTCAATTTTCATTAATACAAATTTTCCCGATTACCTATAATTTTCCACAAATCAAGTCAGCAATTTCCACAAATAAATTTTTCTCTCTACTCAATTCTCCATGACTCTTCTCTCTTTCCAAAACATGAAAATATCAACAACAACAACAAAAAATTCTAAAACTAATTAATTTTCATATTAGACAAGTTCTCTAAAGATAAAATTTTCTAACCAAAATCTATAAATTACTTGACATAATCCAGGGATAAATCGAAATCTCTCTGAAAATTCTGGAGAATTCCTAATTTCAAATCTAATTTCAAATTAAAGGAAAAATAGATTACAAATTACATTTCTTGCACATAGAGTATGAATATAAAATATATTAGAATAAAAAAAATTAAATCACCTAATACTATACTCGACTGTAATAGGATTTAAAATCAATAAATGGATTTAAATTTCCAGACACTTGAATTAATATTTTAATTTCCATAAAGAAAAATTGTGAAATAAAATATCAAATTAGTAGAGAATAAAAATATCAGAAACTTTGGTAATAAAGGCAAATAGTGTAATTACAGTCCATTTGTATAATATTCACTATATATTACAGGACGTATTTCACTTACTCATGAATAGAAAGAATTTGACACGCGCAATATCATTCAAGTGCAAATAAAAATTATCATTAGAAATAAAACTTATAACTGAACTTTGATTTTTCAAATGTAATTTTTAACAAATCGAATCTACAAATAAAAATCAAATCTCCAAAAAATTGAATTTGGGAAAATTTTTTTTTTTATATCCGACCGAGCCGCCATTATTCTATGGCGACGAGCAACATATATATATGTATATAGAGAAAAGGGAGTAACCGCGAAAGAAAAATTTTTGTCAAAAGAAAAAAAAGGCTCACAAGTTTGGAATAATTGTTTTTTTTTACTGACGGAATGAAATAAATATTACTTACATGCAATGTTTGTCTCGAAATGACGCACAGCGTATTGCAATCGTTCGCATCGGGCTGATCGTCCAAAGAAATCAGGATTACGTCTAACGTTCGTTGCTCCGTTGGCAATTTTAACACGTCTCTTTTGAAGTCGCGATTAATAAAGTTCCATGAAAATAAATATATGCAGTAGCGGCAAACTACTCATGCGGTCATTATGTTATATTTCCGATAGTCGATGCATCATATTCTTTATGCTTTCTTTAGATTTAATTTTGCTTTACATTAAGCAAGTTTAGTAAAGCAAGAAGAGCAGCCATTTCATGAAACATGAAATATTTCAATTGTGAGAGAGGGAAGGTGGTGTTCTCTGTTTCTCTAGTTCGACGTTCGTGGTGCTGTAACTGTCGTCCTATGAATGAATCTTTAGTGCTATGTTTCACGCTTTTTTAAGGCGATCACCTTTTTTGATTGGTTCTACAAAGAACTGAACTTTTGTCAGAGCCAATCGTATTTAGTAACTTGCAAAAGTGTGCAATCACCTTTAAACGTGCACCAATGAAATTTTGTAATTGTTGTCCTTTTTTATTAAATTGAATAATAAAAGAGAAACATACACGCCATCTAGGGTTAAATATTTTTGAATATCGTTTTCATTTTCAAATAAACTCCAAGTTCAAAGGTTTAACCTAGAATATTCGATGTGTGCAGTAAGCAGTTCTATATCAAAGTTTGCGTGGTTTACAACACTGTTTTTAATTTGGGAGAGAAATTTGTAAAGTGACACGTCAGTGAAATAGAAAAGATTAGAATAGTCGTAATAGTTGTTAAATATTCGGTCAAAAGTGTGAGGGAGAAAAATTTTTTAAAAATGTCTGACGTGGGGGACTGGTTTAATTCTCTGCCAATATTTACGAGATATTGGCTGCTATTGACCGGTTGTCTGTCATTAATTGGCAGATTTGGTCTTTTAAATCCAATGACATTAGTGCTTTTATACGATCCGTTTGTACACAAATTTGAAATTTGGCGAGCAGTAACAAGTGTATTTTTCTATCCCCTGAGTCCTCCGACAGGTTTTCATTTTATGATAAACTGTTATTTTTTGTATAACTATTCATTGAGATTGGAAAGAGGTGAATATGAAGGAAGACCAGCTGATTATTTCTTTATGTTGCTGTTCAATTGGATTTGTTGTGTTATCGCCGGTCTTATTGGAGATTTCCCTCTATTAATGGATCCCATGGTACTCAGTGTATTATACATTTGGTGTCAATTAAATAAGGACGTTATTGTCAACTTTTGGTTCGGTGAGTATTGTAAAATGATGGTAATTTTTCAAATGTTTACATAATTCAGTTTTTTATTTACATTTCTATTTATAAATATGCTTTCAATGCATAATTGATACTTCCCCCCTCTAGAAAGGAATTTGAATAGACAAATGTTTGATTTATTTTTTACAGGAACAAAATTCAAGGCAATGTATTTACCTTGGGTGCTGTTTGGCTTTAATTTGATTATATCCGGCGGTGGAATGTTGGAATTGGTGGGCATTTTAGTGGGACATTTGTACTTCTTCTTTAAATTTAAATATCCTCAGGAATTTGGTGGACCTGATCTTTTAAGTACGCCGAAAATTTTGGAAAATTATTTCCCACCACAAAGAGGAGGTATTCGAGGATTTGGAACGGCTCCATCGCAAAGAACAGCAGCACCTCAGGCACAAGCTCAAGGGAGAAATGTATTTGGTGGTTACAATTGGGGACGAGGTCAAGTTTTGGGACAATAACTTGTGCATTAAAAAAGAATTGTGTATATTTTACAAATAACTACGAGTGATAAACTTTCGTTTTCTTTTTCTCTGTGAGTTATGAAAAAAAAATGATCTCTACGACACACAAGAGCGAAATTGTTATACGAGTTCATAACGAGTGAATGTTAAAATAGCAAAGGCAAAATTTGAACAAATTTTTTGGGTCAATTTCAAAAGATCTATCTTTTAAATAAACTTTGAGATTACACAGGCAGATTTTATTCTGTCAATCAAAATTTTACAAGGGAAATTTACATTAATAATTAGTTTATTATTCTAACTATTCTTATTATTATCATTATTATTATTGTTGTAATTACGCAAAATTGACTGTAATTTAATTACTAAATGATTATTATACCAAAATTAACATATCATTAATTGGAAATTTCAATTTGATATTGATCCAAAAAAATAAGTTCGATTTGATTGGCGTCATAATTTTGATATTATGCAAACTAAATGTTATTACTGAATATTTAATATATTATAAGGAATACAATACGCTATTTTAAGATTAAAAATGCCAGGATGACTTTTTTATTTTACTTTATTAAAAATGTTAAGTTAGCAATTATTTTTTAACTCACCAAAATAAATGCGTAAATGGTCTAAAATATTGTATGTAAAAACCTAAGAAGTAAAAACTTTTTTGATTCGAAATATTATGAAATTAAAAAAAACTATAAATGTATTAATTTCCCATAAACAGGTTTGTTTTGAAAATAAAAAAATTTCAAAAATCTACCACGTGCATGAAATTTCTATCCAAAATATCGACTATTTCGTTGAAATTCAAAATTCGAATGCCCATTGAATATATATTTAAAATGAAAAATACTTTCCAATATTTTTTCCACTTTTAAATTTCCCGCGGGAAAATGTTACTGTGAA
Organism: Leptopilina myrica (nomen nudum); assembly: GCA_032872475.1. Classification (NCBI taxonomy): domain Eukaryota; kingdom Metazoa; phylum Arthropoda; class Insecta; order Hymenoptera; family Figitidae; genus Leptopilina; species Leptopilina myrica (nomen nudum). Next base: position 44,537,492 of record CM065461.1, read on the forward strand.
CGCAGCTTTATGGGAGTTTTGCCTGAATTTTTGATGTTTCTTTTTGTTTTCTAAAATTTTTTATACGAATTTCAAATTCGAAAGGGAGAAAACTTCTTTAAAGAGAATATTATTTATATATTTACGCCTCAGTTGTTTATTTATTATAATTTTTTTTAAAAATTATTTAAATTTCCCGGACATGAAAAAATAAATGCGCAAGCAAAGCCGGAAAAATTGGACCAATCAGCGTTGAGAAAAATCATTGCACGAGTGTATAGCTCGAGCGTTCCTCTTTCACTCGTTTTCCGCCATTTTAGCAGTGAATTTTCATTGCCTCCGGAGTATTTTCTGACATTATCGCGGACATATATAAAATACACACTAAATAATTGGTTTTTATTGTGAAATCAAACGATTGGGAGAATCATCGGACCTGAATTAATTCGTGAGTACTAAAACGACATATTTTAATGATTAATTTTAGAATTCCTAAAATCGTATCGGTTAGCGTCTCTAATATTTTCGCTTTGACACACGTTTTAAAATTATATCTTCAATTTTTCTTACTATCTTTTTTTTTACCTAATATCAATAATCGGTAAATTTTTCTTTACTTTGCTAGATTTTTTTAAAACATTTTTCGGTCATTTAAGTTTAGGAGCTTCTTGTTTTTTTTTGTACACAAGAAGATTTCTGCGACATTTCTTTTTTATGTCTTTTTTCGGCGATTGAACTAAATATATAAAACCTGTTTTTTCATCCTTGATTTATGTTTTGCTTTTTTCTTTTCGAAAAAAGAAATGAAACGGAGAAGGAACTGGAAATTAGGTGACTTTATAATTTTATTTATTGTCGTTAGAACGACGAGAGGATGTCGAATAACAGTGGAGATCATGACGAGGAGGGTTATGTCGTGAAGGTGAGGGGTTTACCCTGGTCAACAACGGTGGATGAAATTATGAAATTCTTTTGCGACTGCAGTATTTCGCATGGAAAGGCTGGTATTCACATGACAATGTCTCGAGAAGGACGACCTAGTGGAGAAGCTTATATTGAAATGGACTCTGAGGAAGATATTGAGAAGGCATGCAAAAGAGACAGAGATCACATGGGTCATCGTTATATTGAAGGTAATTTTTAAAAAAAAAAGTGGATAAATTTTTAGAAAAAATATTAATTTTCTTTTGGACTCAATAATTTTCAATAAAATTTCTTTAATGAATTCAATTATTATCAATTTTTTTTACGATAATTCAGAAATAGAAAAATTACAGGGTGTCTACTAACCGGGAATTTTATACCAAACCGAGAATCATTCATTTGATATATATTTAAATTTGATGAGAAAAATTTAGGACATAATCGGAAGTTTGTTGAACAAAAATTGTAGACAAATTGTTTTAATTTATGAATTAAAATTCTTTTCTGCAGTATTCAAAGCAAAACGAGGAGAAATGGACTGGGTGGTGAAAAGAAGTGGCTTAAATCTTGAAAATGTTATGGACGACGGATGTGTTAGGCTACGAGGTCTTCCCTTTGGTTGTTCAAAAGAAGAAATCGCCCAATTTTTCTCAGGTATTTGAAAGAATTTTTTCTCTAATTGTTTTTTTTCATATATTTTCCATTTTTCTTCTCAATTATTCATATTTTGAACTGAAATAATTCTTTACAAATTCCATCTTGATGTTCTATTCTCTCAAAAAAATAATATTAAAGTTTAAATCGAAAAAAATTTGTCATAGTAATTTTTCAAGCTTCGTTTATCATAAAAAAAATTCCTCTTTATTAACTCTTATTTAATTCGTTTAATAGATTTTATACATTTTATAAACTTTATGAAATATGCAAATACACTGAGAAAAGGATTAATTGAACAAATTTTGGTTTTTTAGAATAAACCCTTTTAGACAGTTTTTAATTGTAAAAGGAATCTTTTAAATACGATTTTGACGTTTGATGGCAAAGCAAATAAAATTTGGAAAATAATATTTCTTTTGCTTATCAAATTTCAATTAAGAGGAAAATCTGCTTACGATAAAAGGCTTCCTTTAAAGTGAAATAGTTTTTTTCCAGTGTAGCTAAATTTGATAAAATATATTTTTTTAAATTAGTGTTAAAACAGGGAAAATGAAATAGATTTTCGATTTTTTCCACATTTTGATAATAAGAAGAAATCGATTTTTTATGAGCGCGTGTGTCGAGTATCTATTTTTGTAGATAAAAAAATATTGGATAGAAAAATTATTTTTGCATTTTCTTTAAAAAAAAAAAAAGAAAAAATCGAATTTTTTGTTTTATGACCCTGATTTTTGAAATAAGTTTCCAGTTTTTTTAAAAATGATTTTTGGACGCCAACTTTAATAGAGATGGTTTGTTATCGCTTTTTGTGTAAGGGTTTTATTTTTCATTTTTAGTTTCTCTTGAAAAAAAATAAAATAAAAAATAAAGTTGACGATATTTTAATTGATAATTGGGCGTTACGCTACAATATGGTTGTTTGATTATGTGTGGGTCAGGGTTGGAGATATTGCCGAACGGGATTTCGCTACCAACAGACTTCACGGGCCGCAGTACTGGGGAGGCTTACGTTCAATTTGTTAACAAAGATGTTGCGGAGCGCGCTCTGCAGAAACACAAGGAAAAGATAGGACACAGGTGGGGCCTGATGGGTTTGGGTATACTTATGATTTTTCAATATCATTTTACGATTGTAGTTTACAATATAGGTTTACGATTTTTTATTTCATAAGAGGGACAGAGTTTCTTTTTTCTACCGCTATTTTTTGTTTTCAAATTTAGTTTTTTGATTGGTCTGTTAAAACACATTTGCCAACTATGACACGTCACCGACATGTTTTCTAATGTCAATTTTTTCCATCAACTCAGGGCTCGAATTTTGAATTTCAATTATTTTCATGGAATTTTAATAAAATTCGCAGCATATATTTGAATTATTTTTTGTATTTAGAAACATTTTTTAGCAGTAAATTAATAGTTTTCGTTATTTTGATAAAATTCTTCCACAAAAAAATCTATGACTAGTTCGAGCTCTGTTCATGGTATTTATTTATTAATTTTTTTCACACTTGAGATGTATTTGTAAGAAAATTATTTCTGAATGAGTTGGATAGTAATTTGACCGAGAAATGATAATTCCAACTTGGTCAGAAATTTTATAAATTAAAATTGGTTATAATTTTTTTTTTTTGCTCAGTTTTGTAATATTAGAGAACAGATTTTATAAGCAAAAAAAAAATAGAATGAAGAGATGAGTGTGTGATGGTTTTTTTTTTGAGACGTAAGCAAGCAAAAAGTACTGTTGGCCCTACTGAACCCTAGGGGTGGGTGCTGGGCGGGAGGTGGTACCCCCTTAACACCATCTTCATACCCCATGGGAGGTGGGTACCGACGAAGGGTGGGCACGCCGCAGGTGGTAAACGTTTATTTTATTATATTATAAATATTCTTCAGTAAGTGCACTTTAAACAATTAATATAATTTTCAGAGTCACTTATTTCTAGAAATTAATAATTTCATAAAAGTTTCATTGAAATGTTGAATTAAAGTTCACTTGCATTTCTAAATGTAAAGAAAATCAAAGTAATAGATCTTTTCTCAATAGTAAATTTCTGTATTTATAATTATTTTAACTATTATATGTGCTCTCAAGAAACCTAAGAAGTAAATTTTTAGTTCCAAGGTTCTGTAAAATTCTATATCTTACGGAATATTTCGGATTAAAAACCAGAATATATGATTCTCTAATTTTTAACTAAAAAACAAAAATTTCTTTCTTAGGTTTGTGTCCTATATTTTTGAATATAAATTATATCTACAATTATTAATTAATTTTCTCACACGATTGTTATTTTATTAATTAATTTTTCAAATTTACATTAATATTTAGATATTAGGGAGTTGTCTGTAAGTAAAAGTTTAACAAAAAAAAAACGCGATCTAAACTGTTTTTGATTGTTATAGAAAATGAAAATCTATAATTGAAAATCTGGTGACGTTGAAAAAAGACCTTAAATCATAGTTGGTCAAGTGGAATAATCGGAATGGCAGACATTTGATATTTTAAACTCTGTCAGAAAAAAAACAAAGTATTTGTCGTATTATGTAAAAATTACAACAAGAAAAAATTAATTAATCAAAAATTCTAAAAAAAAAGTATATTTTAATTGAGAAAATGCTGAGAATATTTTCTTTTCTAATGGCTTTTTCTTTTGGAAATATTTTTCTAATACATTCTTTTGGCAATCGTCAACAGATATATCGAAATCTTCCGAAGCAGTTTATCTGAAGTACGCGCTAGTATTGGGCCAAAAATGCGAGGTGGTCCGTTGACTGGAATAAATCAAAGACCAGCTCCATACGATCAGCGCGATAGATTCGGTGGAATGAATCGATTCAACAATAATGGACGAAATGCAAGAAATAGAGGTAAATCTTAATTGTAATTATTATGTTTTTCTTTTTTAGGAATTTATTTGTTTATTTAAAAAAAAAATTTGTAAAAAAAATTGAATTCATGAAGAATGTCAGTTAAAAATTCTAGAATATAATTTTAATAATATAATTTTTAAGTGGCGGAAGAATTTTTTCTTATGATTTCTTTTTGATTTTAGATTTTGACGGAGGATTGTGGGGAGGTGGTGGTGGCGGTGGCGGCGGCGGTGGTAATAATTTTTCTTCACGTGGAAGCGGAATGGGAATGCGAGGCGGCGGAATGGATATGAAAGGCGGTGGTAATTTCCGTGGAAATTGTGACAATTGGAATGGAGGCAATAATTCTCACATGCATTGCGTTCACATGAGAGGACTACCATTTAGAGCTACGGAACAGGATATTGCTGATGTAATTGATTATTTCTATTAAATTTATTTTTTCTATTTTACTTTAAATTATTTTGATTTTAACTTATTTTAAATTAACGTATTTATTTATTTATTTTATTTTCAGTTCTTCCGGCCTCTGGTGCCAATAAATATTCGAATCATTTTGGAGAACAGTGGTCGCGCTTCTGGCGAAGCTGACGTTGAATTTGGATGTCACGAAGAAGCTGTGAAAGCCATGTCCAAGGTTGCTATGAATTTTAATTTTGTTTGGCAAATTTTAGTATTTTTTTTTTAGAAAAAAACTGATAAGAGAATTTGATTTTTCTTTTCTTTTCCAATAGGATAAGAGTCACATGTCTCATAGGTACATTGAACTCTTCTTGAACTCATCTAATGGGCCAAGCGGTGGTGGCGGTGGAGGCGGCGGTGGAATGTCCCTCGGAGGAATTAGCAATTTCTGCGGGTGTAAGTAAAATTTTCCCCATCTAATTAAATTCTCTAAATTATATCGAAAACGAACATTATTCAGATTGCTTAATAGTAAAAACTTTTTTTTCAATATTCAATGAAAACAAAAACTGAAAGTAAATCAATTTATTAATTTGGATTGAATATAAATTAAAATTAAACATTGCATTAAAAATAAATATAAATGAAATATAAATAAAAAATAAATATAAATTAAATACAAAAATCTTTTCTAACGCACGCGTAGCTGGCCTTGGCAACAATTTCAGAGGATACTCGCCAAACAATCGTGGTTATGGAAACAGTCAATTGGGAGGAAGCAACTATAATAGTTTTTAAATAAACGGGATTTAATAATTGCAGTCCCCAAAATGCTCTCAACGATGAAAAATTAAAAAAAAAGAAAAGAAACCTCGTTGAAATCAAATGTCCGCGATTTAAACTTATAAGAAAAAAAAACTCGCAATACCCTTTTTTTAAAAAAAAAGAAAGAAAGAATGAATGATTTTACGTATAGAAACTAAATTTAAGGCAAAACAGTAATTACTAGAATTTTTTTAGAGAGAGAATGTCGTACTCTCGTACGAGCGATAAATTACAGATGAATAATATTAATAAGAATAATTTATCAATTTCGAAATGATCTAAAGTACACTTTTTAAGTACTTTAATATTGTGTTAAACATTTTGAACATTTCAATAATATAGTTGTAATCTTATATTAAAATTAATTGTCTAATAGTTATTCGTGAAAAATATGTACAAGTCAAAAAAAAATTGATAATTAGACTTCGAATGATTTTTAAGATTAAATTACAATTTTTTTTTTTTACATATAATTATGTATTTAAGTTTCGAAGCTTTTTGTATCAAATAGTTTCTCGTTCAGCTTATAATGAAAAAAATTGCGATCTTTTAAAGTTTTTCCCTAACTTTGAATTGTTATGAAACACTGAGAAAAGAGTAAATTATCAAATTCCATTTCATCATCTATAACGACGTAAAATCATTGATCTTAAAATTTTTGAAACGATTGCTATTTGCACCTTTAAAAGTATGACTATATTCCTAGAAACTTATATTTTGTATGTAAAGAAATAAAAAAAAAAGAAAAGAATTTCACCGTAAGTTAGTTAATAGATGCAATTTTTTTGAAATATGGACAAAAATTAGTCAACACTGAGAAAATTAAGCACTTGAAATGTAAATTGTACTTTACTTGATAATAAAACGTGTGAAATGATAAAGAAGGGGTTTTATTTAGAGAGAGAAAAATTCCTTTCATTCAGCTTCTTTTTTAGATTATAAATATATTTATTCTTCCACAGGAAAGAATTTCAATGTAACACATTTTTGAAATTTAATTATTTCTAAAAAAAATTAGCAAATCAATTTCATGAAGAATAAATTGTTTTCTTGGAATGTTTATAAATAAAATTATTCAAAACTTTAATTTTTTGGAAAATGGATAATTAATTTTTTCTAAGTTTTTTTTAAATAATTGAATACTTTTTTGAAAATTTAGTAAAATAGTTGGTATTTAAAATAATTTAATCTCAGCGAAAAATTTCATTTTTTTAAGAAAATAATTGAATTTTAGCGAAGAATTTCATTATTTGGAAAAATAATTGAATTCTTGTAAAAAAAAAATAATAAATTTTTAAAATTCTCGAAAATAATTTAATCGTTGTAAAGAATTATTTCAATTTTCGAGAATAATTCTTTTGTTAAACCAGTTATTGATTTTGTTTTCTTTTTTGAATCAAGTGCGTGAATAAACAAGATGAGGTGGCAAACTTCAAGGTATAGTATTTCAAAAACCTAACTTAATTCCAGAAACCTTGTTGTAATTTAGCGTAGAAATTTATATTATCGACATATATATATAGATATATTCTAATTATATTACAATCAGGACAGTAAAATGAGCATAATTAATTATTAAAAAGAATTTTTTAAAATCACGTTTTTAGAAATGAAATTAATAATTTTAAATTCACAGACAGGGAACAGAAACCAATCAGCACAATTATTATTACAACGCATGCGTAATTTTGACAGTGTCAGGTACTCAGGTTTTGAGAATACTCGTTTCGTTTTTACCTGTTGAGTCTTCAGTGAGAAGAGCATGATGTAAATACATATTTACCATCAGCAATTAGTTACAAGTGTGTTTTTTTTAAGTTAATATTTACAGTTATGTAGTTTTATTAACATTGAATAAATTTTTTTTTAAATCTATTTTCAAACTGAATAAGAAGTGAATAATATTATTGTCTAAGTACTTCTGTTTTTACAGAAAAAAAAATGATGATCAACTTGATTGAGAAATTATTGTTAGAACAGGATGTGTGTGTATCATAATAACATATTATCATTTTAATGGAAATGGTAATTTGATTCCTTGATAAGGAGTAATAGTGCCTGGTATGTCATTATTATAATTTCTCAAGTTAGAAATGCATAATCATCATTTAACTTGAAGAATACGAGAACAATTTTTTGATAGTAAAAAAAAATGAAATTTTCACAATAAAGAATAGATTCTTATAATTTTTTTTTTGGTAATAAAAATTAATTTCTCTTTCATTAATAGTTGATAATTGGAAATTTTTACAAAAGTAAAAAATTTTATTTCATTTCACAGTATTTTTTTTAACAATAGTTGAACAAGAAAAAAATCGTAAAATGCCCGACAATGGAAATACCGAAGAAGATGAGATTGAAAGTGAACAAATGCTGGATCAAAGGTAAGTTTTCTAATTCTTTAAAGTCCAGGTCATTTACCTCTAGATAAATTTATCGCTTCTGACAATTATCTATAATAGATAAAGTTTTATTTTAGTTTTATTTCTATTCTTATTTTTTTTACTTTTGTAATTTCTATCACAGAATGGGGTGATTTTTTTTACAATAATTTTTTTTTTATTGAAATGAATTTTGCTTATTAATTACAATTAATTTCGTAGGATCACAGATTCGAGACAAACGACACAAGAGCCAACGAAACAAACAATAAAATACGTGCCGGGTCGTGGATCAACTCGATATAATAATGCACTTCAAAATCTAATACCTCTACGGCCGAATGTTAAGTAAGATAAATATTTTACAAATATTTGCAATGTAAAGTTAAATATTGTCAGAAATTTTCATTCATGTAAATTTTTTTTATCTTCTTCTTGTTTGCACAACTGCTCTCTCACTCTCTTCATACACATTTAAAGAGAATTTACTTAAATAATAAAAAGGAATAAATAAAAATAATTCTCCATGAAAAACAAAGTAATAAATTAATTAGATAATTGAAAATTAGAAAAATTTACAATTGGATTGAGAAAATCTTAAAATTTCTGATGAAATTTTTATTATCTATTTAATCAATGATAAATTAGGAAATAAGTTTTATCTCTTTGAAAATGCATTTTATGATTTGAGAAAAACTTTTTTAAAAAAAAACCAGAAAAGAAGAAAGAAATAAGAAATAAAAATTTCGTTCGTTTTCAATATACGTAACAAATTTGTATTTGTTTCGGTAATTTTCAATATCTTTTTCATTTTTAAGTTTCATACATATTTTTAGCATAAAAGTAAATTCATAAATTGCTTTCTAGAGAAAAGGAGAAGCCACCGGAGGAAAATGTTGGTTTATTTTCCTTCCTCTATTTAACATGGTTCACAAAATATCTTTGGAAGGCGTATCGAAAGGGAATTGACAAAAATGACTTGCCCAATACATCGATATTCAATTCTTGTGCCTACAATTCTCAAAGGTATATTTTACAATTAAAATTGTTCGAAAATATTTCAAGAATTGCTTCTAATTTTAATTTAATTTGATTTAATTTATTTCAATTTAATCTAACTTTTTTAAAATGTTTTACATTGAACGTACTTTTTAAATTTCAATTCCTAAGGGACAAATTAATTTCAACAAATATTCACAAATTAAATAAACAAAAAAAAATTGATGAAATTTGAAAAGAACTTATTTAGAAATTCCAAAAAAGGATCTTTAAAAAATTTAAATTAAAAGAATAAAAATAGTTGAATTCTAGGAGATTATTTTTGAAAAATTGGAGGAAAAAATTAATAATTAATCATTTTTCAGACTGGAAATTTTGTGGAAAGAGGAATTGGGTAGAAGAGGATCGGACGGCGCTTCATTTACATTGGTTGCTTGGAGATTTGCACGGACGAGAATTTTTCTCTCGTGCTTTCTGTACGGTTGCTCCGTCATATTTGGATTCTTAAGTCCTGCAAGTAATTTTAATCTAAAGAAAAAACAAAAAGAATTTGTGATTCTTGATTGTGAAAATTCGAAAGAAAAGTAAAAATAATAAAATTATTTCCCTAATAGGCAATACTAATGCGAAAAGTATTGGAATTTTTGCAAGAAAATGACGAGTCTTATGCAAATGGAATAAAATGGGCCCTACTGTTAATACTCTGCGACATTTGTCGATTGACATTAATAAATTGGAGTTGGAATATGAATGTAATAACTGCCAGAAGACTGAAATCCGCATGTTTATCGTTGTTGTATAAGAAAATTATTGGATTGAACAGCCTTGGGAACAAAAGTACCGGAGAGGTAACAATTTATTATACTGCAAATTTAAAAAAGTTTTATTTTCAAATCTTTATTTTTCCATAAATTCATAAATCAAAATCTTTACACTGAATAAGAGGAACTTAGGCTACTTTTTTAAAATTAATTATCGAGTACAAAGTTAATATTGTTAATATTGTCATTAATGTATTAATTAATTAATGTATCTTTTTTAGCTAATTAATGTATTTTCATCGGACGGACAAAAAGCATTCGATTTGATGCTCTACGGTCCTCAAATTGTCGGCGGTCCAGTTGCAACAATTTGCGGAATTATTTACATTTTATTCACTCTCAGTCCAATGGCTCTTTTGGGAATGATCGTTTTTTCTCTATTTTACATTTTACAGGTGAATTTCCAAATTGAATATTTAGAAATTTTCCTTTTTTTTAATTAAAAACGATTTTTCTTTTCTTTCCAGTATTTATTGACTCGATTAACAAAGTATTATAAATCTAGATGTTTAAAAGTTACTGATAGACGAATAAAAATTATCAGCGATATTTTAGAGAGTATAAAACTCATAAAATTGAATGCCCAGGAAAATTTCATCGCCGAAGAAGTTTCAAGTAATTTTCCTAATTCGTATTTCTTTTTTACTGCATTGAAATTTAACATATCGTTCAGGTAATTAAATTTTGACTTTTCATTTTAGAAATTCGTCAAGACGAGAGAAAGTGGCTCTCGAAACTTGCATTCTTCGATAGTACAACATTTTCCTTAACACCAACGGTTACAATTATTGCAACTATTGTCACTTTTTTAGCTCATTTGTACGCTGAGGATAATTTAACAGTGGCGCAAGTGAGTAATTTTTCCTTAACTATCATAAAAGAAAAATAGTTAAATTTTTTCCATTTATTAAAATAGAATCATTCATTTAAAAAGTGCGTATTTTCTTTTTTTTTCCTTTCTACAGTTTACGGAAAATAATTAAATTTTAATTCTAGTTTATAGTGCGGAGAGAATCATTTAATCGACGTGATTGTAATTAATTTTTGTGAATTTCAGGCATTTCCTATTTTATCAATCATTGTCATCGTTTTATCACACACGACATTCGAATTTAAAGATGGATCAAAAGATTATAAACCCGCTCGTATTGCTTTTAGCAATTTTAAGGTTTTTTCAAATGAATTTTTGTTTTTAAGTAGTGCAAGTTTGATTTAACAAGACTAGAAATATATTCTCTAACTTTTTTTTTTGAGGCGGAAGGAAAAAAATAGCATGAAACTAAAAAATTTGGGTACTTTTTATGATTCTAGACAGTTTTTTTTTAATTTAGCGACTTCGTGTATAAAGATCATAATTTTTCTTCGACACATTCGATACGAATTACTTTTTTTTTACACATTTTTCCAGAATTTTTTTTTCATTCCATTCAGAGAGAAGTTTAGTAAAATATTTACCTTTTTTCAGGTATTTCCTCTATTATCGTTCCTTAATGTTCAAACTCGAAGTGCTCTGACAATTGTATATATTGCTCTATTAAATATTGTTGAGGGAAATTTAACATTCAACAGATTTAAGGTTTTCTTCTTGATCAAGTTTTTTATCTGTCGCTTGAAATTAATTCTATTTCATTATTATATATTTTTATATCCATTTTTTTGAAAGTCGCAAATTTTATTACTATTTTCAAATGTGTCGTAATTTTTCAGCTTTTCTTTAATGCTGTCAATTTAATCGCTATACGGAATGTTATATTTACAAGTTTTTTCTTTTTTTTTGAAATTTCATTAATTAAAATAAAAGAAAATAACATTTTTTTACAAACTTTTCAGACTAGCAATGATGATGTAAATAAATTTCAATCGTTGAGTAAGAATCATTCATATTAAATTTAGGTTTATTTTATTAACATTATTGTAGAAATTCTTTTTTGTTTGTACTTTGGATTTTGGTTATTGGTTATTTTCATATGAAATGCTTTGCATTCTTTATAGATTGCTTTTTGCATGCCTAAAATATAATGGTTGTGGTAAAAGTTAACTGCGCTAATATTTTGTTTTCGTGTTATGCTGAGACTTGAAAGAATTTATTCAATTTGTAAAATTATTATTATTTATTTATTTATATGAAGAATTCTTTTCGAGTCTATTTTAATTTTTGATGAATTTTTAATTGTCTTTTATGTTTTACAATTTGTTTATTTTCCCACAGAGTGTTTTACTGCTTGAAGAAACAAATTGTCATGTATCGAAACCGATTGTAAGATCACAAGCAATTTCCATTCTGAATGGAAAATTTGTTTATGATAATTTTGAAACCAGACAATTAGTTAATTCCGTAGAGTAAGTTTCTTTTATTTAAAAAAAAATTATTTCTTGCTTTTAATAAAAATGAATTGCAAATTTTTATGTAATTTTTTTTTTGTTTTTTAGCAAAGAGGTAAAATTGAAGAAGAAAAAATCAAAGCGTCTAATTATGGAGAAGAGGAGAGTGGAAATTCTTTCGGACATAACGTTTGAAGCGGGTAAACGGCAATTAATTGGAATTTGCGGCCACGTGGGAAGTGGAAAATCAAGTTTACTTTTGGCGAGTCTAGGACAATTGAGAATGATTTCGGGACAAGCGATGAGAAATGGTTCGTGCGCTTACGTTGGACAACAAGCTTGGATTATAAATGCGACTTTTAAGGAGAATGTTATATTTGGCGGATTATTTGATCCGAAACGATATTATCGAGCTCTCTCAATATGCAGTTTAAAGGAGGATATCAATATGCTGCCCAGTGGCGATGAAACGGAAATTGGCGAAAGAGGTGTCAATTTATCGGGAGGACAAAAGCAGAGACTCGCACTTGCGAGAGCATTTTATGCGAATCGGTATTTTAAAATAGAATTCTCTAGTTTGTCTAAAATTTAATCTTTAAAAATTATTTTTTCTATAAGTAATAAATTTTTACAGGGATATTTATTTTCTCGACGATCCTTTAAGCGCTGTCGACACAAATGTTGGACTTTACATATTTGAAAATTTAATTTTAAACGCTTTGAGAGATAAGACAATTTTATTCGTGACCCATCAAATGCAAGTGGGTTTCTTTCTCACTGTTTCAATATTTTTTCCCTTCATATTTTGTGAATTATATTTTTATTACATTTTCAGTATTTAAATCGTTGCGACGATATTTACATGATGTATAATGGACGAATTATCGAACATGGAAAACATGAGGAATTGATGCACGCCGATAAGGAATATGCCGCGATGGTTAAAAATGTTTTTGTTGAATCACAAGACAGTTCACCGGAAGAGTAAGTTTTCTCTTCTTTGGAGTAAAAATTTTATTTTGACATTACTATCATTTATCAGGGATCAAGAAACCGAAGGCGAAGAAGATGAAGAAGAAGACGAAGAATCAGATACGGAAGAAGCGAAAAATGTGAAATCGGAAGAAAATAGAAGAAATTCGCCAGAGAGGGAAATGTTTTTCGATGACAAAACAATTAAGACTGACGGAACTGGTGAGTTGAAATGTTTTGAAAAAGAAGAAAAATTTTCTTGATTTAATTTGAATTGATTATTTTTTAATCTTTTTTAGGAATGAGTTTAATGACAAAGGGAAATATGAAAGGAAAAACTATTTCGGCGCACACTTTTCATGTTTATATAAAAGCAGCTGGGGGATATTTTCTCGTTTTGCTGTTGTTTTTGACATTTTTTCTAAACATCGGTTCAATTACGTTCAGTTCGTGTTGGTTGGCTTATTGGTTGAAGGAAGGCGGTGGAGTAAGTATAAAATTCGAAAGACAGAGAGAAAATTTCTTTTTTAATTGATAATAATTTTTTTCAGGCTACAAACGTAACAAGTGGAAAAAATGAAACGATGAAATCGATTAATATTAATGAGAATCCAAATTTCAATTACTATGAAACAATTTACGCTAGTTGTATTTTGATTGTTTTATTGACGAGTTTATTGCGAGCGTTTGCAATAACGGGCGTTACTATGAAAGCGGCGAGCACTCTACATCGACAACTATTTTCAAAAATGATTGGCTCTTCGATTCGATTTTTCGAAACAACTCCAAGTGGTGAAATACAAAATTTATTTAGTACCGACATCAACGTAGGTGAGAATTTTTCTTCATTCCTTGCGAATATTTAACTCAGTGTGCTTGAATTTGAAAACCTTTTTTTTAGTTGATAACGGAATGAGAATATCACTCGAGATGTTTCTTCAGACAATTTTCACTTGTATTCTTACCATCTTTATTATTTGCTTCGTTCTTCCCTGGTTTATTATTCCCTTAATATTCCTAGCTGGACTTTTTTATTTTGTTGGTAAAATTTTCAGGTGAGAATAAAATTTTGAAATAAATTTTTTTTCGAATCATTTTATTTTTCATTTAAATAATTATTTATTTAAATAATAATTAATAGAGTGAGTATGAGAGATTTGAAGAGATTGGAAAATGCATCACGTTCCCCAGTGTTCAGTTTCATAACAGCGACAACTCAAGGACTGAATACTATTCGTGCTTTTAATAAAGAACAAGAATTTATTCTAAAGTAAGTTTAAATTTAATTGGTTTTTTTTTCTAAAGAGAGTTTTTTTTAAAAGCGCTTGAAAAATTAATAAAATTTAATAAATCTTTTTTCTTTTCTAATTTTAGATTCCAGGAATTACTCGATCAAAGTTGCGCCTATGAATACTTTCGTAATTTAGCATCAAGATGGTTGGCAATAAGATTTGATCTTTTGTCGTTATTTTCCACTTGTATTGTTCTATTGTTTGTGATTTGTTTCAAGGATCATTTGTCACCGGCCTTTGCTGGTTTGGCTTTAGTTTTTGTAGCACAAACCACTGGATTATTTCAATTTTCTTTGAGAAACTTTTCCGATCTCGAGGCTCGATTTACGAATGTAGAAAGGATTTCTTGTTTCCTAAGGGTGAGAATTGGGACTTTTTTTGATAAATTAAAAGTCAATGAGATAAAAAAATCTATTAAAAAAATTATTTTTTTTTGCTTAGACAATGAAGAGTGAGAACAAACTTAAAGTCACAATTACTCCCACTGAAGAGTGGCCCACTCAAGGAACGATTGAATTCAAAAATGTGAGAATGAAATACGACGAAAATCTACCTTTCGTATTGAATGATATTTCATTTTCAATCAACGATGCCGAGAAAATAGGTATTCTTTTCAACCAGATGTATATTTTATTTTTAATTCAAAAATTTCTCTCTATAAATTTTTTTTTCTTCTAGGAATTGTCGGAAGAACAGGAGGTGGAAAAAGTTCCCTTGTCAATGCCATATTCCGACTGTGCGAACTATCCGAGGGTAAAATTATGGTCGACGGAATTGATATTTCGAAAATTGATCTCGATCTTCTCAGAAGTAAACTTTTTAATGTGCCTCAAGATCTCGTTCTCTTTGGCGGAACAATCAGGTAAAATAATATTTCCGAAAAATTAGAAACTCGTCTCAAAAATTTGTTAACAAAATAATAATAATAATAATACTTACTTTCAGATCACATGTAGATCCGTTTGAACAATTCACAGACGAGGAAATTTGGAGTGCCCTCGAAAAATCTCGACTGAAGGACAGAGTAGCTTCAATGCCGGGTCTCTTGGCGGAACCAGTGAAATCCGGTGGCAATAATTTAAGTATGGGTGAAAAACAACTTCTCTGTTTGACGAGAGCAATCTTATGTCGAAGTAAGGTAAGTTTGAAAAAATAGTATTATTCTAACCCTTTGAAAAAAATAGTAAAAAGAAAAATAGAAATTTGTCAAGTTCAAAGTTGAGGGAGAACATTTTTCATATTTATGCATAAGGAAAATTTTCCTTACAGATAATATTACTCGATGAAGCAACAGCCTCCGTGGATCCTGAAACGAGTGCAATAATCGACTACACTATTCGTGAGGAATTTCCAAATTGCACAATTATTATAATAGCCCATCGTTTGCAAACCGTCGTGTCTTGTGATCGTGTTCTCGTTATTGAAAATGGAAGAATTGTTGAATTCGACAAACCAAGGGATCTCATTTCAAATCCAAATTCAAAATTCTCAAAAATGTTGATTGCCGAGGAGACGTCGAAAAAATTCTACGATTAGTTTCTATTTTAGACTTTAATTTCGTTTCGTTTTAATTCTGAAAATTTTGAAGAATTTTTATCTATTGCAACAATTTCTTCTTTTATTTACTTCACTTTTTTAAATAACTTTTACGCTTGCTTTTAATTGTTTTTGTTAAACTTGCGTTACGAAAATATTTACGAATATGACTTTTATAAAAATATTTACAAATCAAAAACTGATTAAAACTTTTGTATAAAATTTTTATATCAAAGTTACATGTATTTTAATAATATTGTTAAATAATATAAATGTTTGTTTATATACAAATTTATATAGAATTTGATGTTAATAAAATTTTTAATGTTTATATTGAATATAACTATATTAAAATGAAATGAATGAAGAAGAAGAAGAACTTGGTTGCCACAGGTCGGGGAATTTAGAGAAAAGTCAGGGAAAGTTAAAAACTCTAAACAAATAATTGAATTTCGAAAAGGTACCCAAAATTTTTAAGTAATAAAATTCTTTGCCAAATTGACTTATTTTTGTAAATAATATTCATTCCTTGAAAGAAATCAATTATTTGCAATAATAATGAAATTCTTCTCATAAATTCAATTATTTTTAGAAATTTTAATAAAATTCGTGGTCAAATTACAACTAATTGCAAAAATTGTTCTCAATACAATGATTTTCAATATTTATATTATTTTTAAAAAATTTCCTCAAAGTGTTCAATTATTTTTAAAAATAATGAAATTCTCTTTGATGTTTAGTTATTTTTATAAAACGAATAATACTCGTCGCAGAATTTTACTTATTTTTTCATAAGGGAGAAGTGAGAGAAAAAGAAAATTAAATTTCTGTGGCAACTTTGAAGAGAGAAGAAAAGTTTATCTTCTTTTCACAATAAAATATTGTCTCTTTTAAATATGACGGCCTATGCCAATGATTTTGGCGTTAGCCGAGTTTAAAGAAAATATTGATCAGCCCGGTTCGTGGTCCAGGGGGATGAGATCTGCGCGATGCTCATGCCCGGTTCGATTCTTCTCAGCTGGCTGCTCGAGTCACTTCACCATTTAAAAAAAAAGGAAAAAAAAAATTTCCATCACCGACACGCCGCCAACATGTTGTTATTAAAAATGTTTATACAACGTTGAAAATTATCAATGTTTTTATGAGAGAGAAAAAAAAATGTAGTTAACACCAGTGTTTGCCTTTGAGGGCAGTTTCATTCAATTCGAATATACAAAAGAAAAAGGATTAAAAAAAAAGAATAAGAGAAACGTTAAGAGAGTGGTCCATATGAATTCTCGTTGGCCCCATGTTCATCTTCTACTGGCTTTTCAGCCTCCTCTTGACCCGAAAATTTAAGTTTCGCTATAATGCGATTAAAATGCACCATCGAAGACAGGAAGATTACTTTTCACCCGGTAAGAAATTTACAAAATAAAAATTTAATATAATTCGATAAATTTATTCCTAACTAAAAATTTTTTATATATCTATATATATATATGAGGCAGCGAATTTTTTCAAGCGGCAACACCCGTTTTTTTTTCTTCAAGGAAGCAACACGTTTTTTACGAATTTGGCATCAACTGGTCGCGTTTTATCCGAAACACAACCCCCGGGGAAAGAAGTTTACCCAAGAAAAGTACGCTTCCTCCCATTCGATATAAAATCATCCATTTCGATGAAAGAATCGGATTAGAAAAAAAAATAAAAATATAATAATTATATATATATATAATAAAATTAGTCTTTTAAAGTTTGCAATTAAATTTACAGCTAATGTTTTGACAATAAAAAAAGGGTGAAATTTAAATTGGGGCGACGTGAGTACTTCAATTAAATGAATGTGTCTTTCTGTTTTATGGTTATTGCTTTTTCGTGTCGAATTGTTTTCTCCTTTTTTTTCTTTCTTTTCAATTATAGCATAAATAGCCGCTACAAAAATTTTTTTTTATCTATTAACCTTATTGAATAAACGTTTCTTTATTAACAAGATTATCTTTACGCAAATTAGTTTATTGAAAATAAAAATCTGTTAATATTGAAAGAGATTTTTCTTTTGTATTCCTATCTTTCGCACAGTGTCAAAAAATGAAATATCCATTTTAATTTTTTGTTTGTTAATAATTGTTCTTTATTTCTGAAGTTTTTACCCATTTATTTGTGTTTAATATATTATTGTTATCAGTAAAGCCCGTTGGCACAGAGTTGAATATTTTCATCTCCAACAGAAACACGAGAACTAAGCAAAATAATTTCTAAACTAATGAAAAATAAAAAAGCAAATTATAAAAATAAAAATTGCCCTAAAAAGATGAAATAAAAAAACGAACGCTAAAATTGGAAAATTAAACATGTATATATTAAAATTGTTTTGTCTCAAAAATCTGTTGGAGATTTGTGCACAAATTTTAATGTGATGTAGAGTGAATCATATTCATTGCTCTCCTTAATGTTCTTGATATAAAAAAAAAATTATTTCGTGTAACAAAGGTGTTGTTGTTGAATCATCGTTTTTTATAGGTTTAAGGGAAATTATTTCCCTGCAAAGTTCAAATTTTCACATTTTTGATTTAATGAAAAAACAAAATTCAGGCCTCGCTTTCATCTACTGTAAAAACATAAAATTTACTATTTTTTAAACGATTTGCTACTATTTGGATACACTTTTTCAGATTCGTGACACTAAAAGCTACTTTTTTCCATGTTTGAGAATTTTCCTTTATTTAAAATTTATTCACAGGAATTTAATTATAATCTTTAAGAATTTTAGTAAGATTTTCATCATTTTTAAAATTAATAAATTTTTTCGCAGGATTTTCCAAAATTCTCAGTAAGATTTCAATTATTTTTTATAATTATTGACAATTTCCGGCAATAAATTTAATTATTATAAATATTTCGATAAAATTCTTCGCAAAAAATCAATTATTTTCACAGATATAGTAAAATTCTGCTGAGAAATTAAATTCTTTTTAGCAAATTTTGAATAAATTATTATAATTATATAATTATTCTTAAAAAAAGTTATTAGAATCTAAAAAAAACAATTTTTAAATTAATTTAATTATCGTAAATTTAAATATTATTAATTTTAATTAATTATCGAGTAGGAAGCCTGTAAATTATTGGTTTTTGTCTTTTAATTTAGCGAAAACGATAAAAAATGTACGTAATCAAAAATGATTGATTAATTTAGAAATAAATCATTTCGCTCTGAATATTATAGAAAGCAGATTAGAATAAATTCTAAAAGCTTTTCTCTTTCCACATATAGCGACTAGAATAGATATTTTTTAGAATTTTAGAATTATTACTTCAGTGATTTGAATATTAATCAATCATTATACATTTGTTCGCAGAAGAAATAAATTTTTGAACTTTTCGGTGAAATTTTTTCAAATACGCATAAAATATTTAAACTTCATGTTGAATGTAATTAACAAAAAAGGAAAAAATAAGGATTTTATTATTTTTGAAAGAATTACCTTATTTCTTCGTTTCACATATTAAGAAACACATATTTAATGTATTTTCCAAATTTCAAATCACAAAATTTTCAAATTTTTGAAAATTTTGTCGAATGTGAATAAAATATTTGATTTTAAAAAATTTGTTTTCTGTTCTTGTATAAAATTTTACGTAACTTAAATATATTAATAAATTTTGTAATTTTTTAGGCCTCACGATTGCGAATATAATCCCAATTATGATGTTGGGACGGAAGCAAAGTCTCAAAGGGGAGCCCGTCCTGGCCGATTATGGCCCGGAGGAGTTCCTCAATGAGAGCGCCGATATTGAGTGGGTGAACAAGGTAATTTTTTTTTTAGTAATTTACGAATTAGGAAATAAATTATAACTCAAAATTTCCAAAGCGAAAGAGAGAAAGAAATGAGGACGTTACGAAAAAATTTACATTTCGATGATTTTTCTTCGCCAAATTCAGAATTAAATATACATTTTTTTCCACAGCTTTGGGTGCGGAGACTAATGAGGTTTTGTGCTCTCGTTTCCCTAGCCTCAGTTTGTTTAAATACTCCAAAAACCTTTGAAAAAGTTCCACCTCTCCAGTATGTGACGTTTGTCTGCGATCTCGTTGTTACATTTCTTTTCACGGCCGAAATGATTGCCAAAATGCATATACGTGGAATAGTTAAGGTAACAAAAAAAATAGAAATGTTATATTTAAGAGAGCTATTTTTGTAAAACTCGGAATTTTACTAAAATCGAAGACTTCTTTTTTCATCAAAATCGATAACAGAGGGACAAAGCTTATCTGAAGGATCATTGGTGCCAATTTGACGCCAGTATGGTTCTATTTCTTTGGCTATCGGTTATTTTACAAATGTTTGAGATGTTGGGCTTCGTTTTGAAATTTAGTTACGCTTCTGTATTGCGAGCACCACGACCACTGATTATGATTCGATTCCTTCGAGTCTTCCTTAAATTCTCAATGCCAAAAGCCAGGATTAATCAAATTTTTAAGTACGAACTTTGTCTGATACTTTTTCTTTATTTATTTTGTGTTTTTTATTCCAATCATTTGGGATTTTTATTGCGATCATTTCTGTTTTCAATAGGCGTTCGAGTCAACAGATTTACAATGTGACGTTATTCTTTTTATTCTTTATGTCGCTTTACGGTCTTCTGGGAGTGCAATTTTTCGGACAATTGACAAATCATTGCGTTCTGAATACAACCGATCCGAAGCACATTACAATTAATAGTTTAGCGATTCCGGATACATTTTGCTCGACCGATCCCGAATCGGGTTATCAATGTCCCGATGGAATGACGTGCATGAAATTGGAATTGTCCAAGTACATAATGGGCTTCAATGGATTCGACGAATTCAGTAAGTTAAATTTGGAAAAGTCTGTTTTTCACTTTTTTGATTTCTGATTTTAATTTTCAGTGACGAGTATTTTCACAGTCTATCAGGCGGCATCGCAGGAAGGATGGGTTTTCATAATGTATCGAGCAATCGACAGTTTACCAGCTTGGCGAGCTGTTCTTTATTTCAGTACAATGATATTCTTCTTGGCATGGCTGGTGAAGAATGTTTTCATTGCCGTTATTACGGAAACATTTAACGAAATTCGAGTTCAATTCCAGCAGATGTGGGGTGTTCGGGGTCATATCAGTAACAGTACAGCATCACAGGTGTGAACACAAATTTTATGATCACAAAAAAATTCATTAAATAATTTGCTTTTAATTTCAAGATTCTGACTGGCGACGAGAATGGATGGAAATTAATAACTCTCGATGAGAATAAACACGGTGGTATGGCCTCACCACTTTGTCATGCAATTTTACGTTCGCCACAATTTCGAATGGTCGTGATGTGCATTGTCCTCGCGAATGGCATCACCACTGCAACAATGAATTTTAAACATGACGAGAGACCGAGATATACATACTACGCTGCTTATTATTACGTCGAGATTGCCTTCACAATTCTTCTCGATTTGGAAACACTCTTTAAAATTTGGTGTCTTGGATTTCGAAGTTACTATAAGCATTCAATTCATAAGTTTGAACTTCTTCTCGCAATTGGCACTACTATTCACATTATTCCCTTCTGCTATCTTTCCGGTTTTACCTACTTTCAGGTAGTTCACAATTTTATCTAAATACAGAATTTTTCAAAAATTAATAATTCTCATTTTTTAGGTTTTAAGAGTCGTGAGACTTATCAAGGCATCGCCAATGTTGGAGGACTTTGTGTACAAAATTTTTGGACCCGGAAAAAAATTGGGTAGTTTGATAATATTCACCATGTGCCTGCTCGTTATATCGTCCAGTATTTCCATGCAACTCTTCTGTTTTCTTTGCAGTTACACGAAATTCGAAACTTTCCCTGAAGTGAGAAAAAAATAGAAGATTTATACTAATTTCGAAAAATATTCAATTAATTATAAATCATGTTTACTTACAGGCTTTTATGTCCATGTTTCAAATCCTGACACAAGAAGCTTGGGTGGAAGTCATGGATGAAACAATGGTGCGAACTCACGAGACAATGGCACCATTTGTCGCCATTTATTTTATCCTGTACCATCTTTTTGTAACATTGGTAAAATACGATTAATATTTCCAAAGAAATTAGTTAACGTTGTTTCAAAAATAATTTCACTAATGCAAGAAAATTGTTTTCTTTTTCAGATTGTGTTGAGTTTGTTCGTCGCCGTAATTTTGGACAACTTGGAACTTGACGAGGATATTAAAAAATTAAAGCAACTCAAATTTCGTGAGCAAAGCGCCGAAATTAAGGAAACCCTTCCCTTTCGATTGAGAATATTCGAAAAATTCCCCGACAGTCCACAAATGACTTGTTTGCATAAAGTCCCCTCCGATTTTAATCTTCCCAAGGTGACAAAATAGAACGTTTTCGAATAATTTTAAAGTAAAAATAAATAATAATGAAAAAAAAATTGTTTAGGTAAGAGAGAGTTTTATGCGTCAATTTGTCTATGAAGTCGAAGATGAGGAAAATGAGGGAACGAAAAAAATTAGCGAAACATTCGATTCGAAAATGGTTTATCGAAAACACAGACCAGTGAAAATATTGAACGATCCACCGAAAGTGAGAAATGTCGTGACTCCTTTGAAGAAAGCAGCAGTCACGTATATAATTAAGTAAGAAAAGAAGACTATTTCTACTTCTAGTTTTTTTTTAATTAATAAACAGAAAAGAAGAAATATATTTGTAGAAAATTGTCAAGAATTTAATTAATCATTCTTTCAGCGATTCAAATAATCAGAGATTAATGCTTGGCGATTCGGCAATGATACCAGTTCCTGGTAAAGGTTTATTGAAACCCCAAGGCACGGTCAGTAGTGCCAAACAATTGAGAATTGATCAAAAAAAGTAAGAATTGAATATTTCATTATGTAATTAAATTCATTGAAAATAAAAATTATACTACCGTTTGCTTTTTCCTTAGATCAGTGCGTAGAAGTGTGCGTAGCGGTTCTATAAAATTGAAACAAACTTACGAGCATCTCATGGAAAATGGAGACATTGGAGCTATAAATCGTGTGAGTTCATCGAGAAGTCGGCCTCACGATTTAGATATTAAACTTTTGCAGGCAAAACGACAACAAGCGGAAATGCGAAGGTTCGATTTCTTTTCTAATTTCTCATTTCAAATTAATTGATGAAAAAAAAAAATTATCAGAAACTTATTTATTGTTATATAATAATCGTACTACTATTAATTATAGTGATTATTAATATTTAAAGTCAATGAATAGAATAAATATTATAGAAGTAAGTAACTAGTGAATATTAATACAATTCTAATTTTTCAATTGTAGAAATCAGAGGGAAGATGATCTTAGGGAGAATCATCCTCTTTTTGATACTCCACTCTTTGCAGTGCCACGTGAAAGTAAATTTCGAAAAATTTGTCAATTATTAGTTTACGCCAGATATGACGCACGATTGAAAGATCCTCTCACGGGAAAGGAGCGAAAAGTCCAGTACAAAAGTTTACAGTAAGTTCTCAATTTTTTTTTATTTGATTTTCTTTTTCTTTTATCGCGAAGAAATTGAATCGGAGATGAATGAATAATTTTTCAAGTGAATCGAAATATTTTTTGCCAATTGAAGAATAAATGAAAAGTATTTTCTGGAGATCAGAAAAAGCGTTCACGCAGTTTCACTATTGATTAATAGTTTTTCTACTGAAATTCCGATTTTGAGAAATGTTTCAAATATTTTTCACTTTCTTGATAAAAAAAAATGATTTAAAAAAAAAATTTCAGCAATTTTCTCGGACTCGTCACATACTTGGATTGGGTAATGATTTGCTCGACGACCATGTCCTGTATATCGATGATGTTTGAAACTCCAAAATATCGTGTCATGGAAGTTCCTGCATTGCAAGTTGCCGAATATGGTTTTGTCATTTTCATGAGTCTCGAATTGGCCCTGAAAATTCTGGCCGATGGATTATTTTTTACACCCAAGGCTTACATTAAGGACGTTGCCTCTGGATTGGATGTATTTATCTATGTGGTAAATCGGATGATTTTTAATTTTAGATTTTCTATCAATTTTTAATTTTAGATTTTCTGTCAATTTTCTACCGTCGAATCAGCAACTTTTTTTAAAACTAAACCTTCTTCTTTTTGAATTGCCGTTTGCATTCCTTTCGTTGCAGGTGAGTTTGGTGTTTCTTTGTTGGATGCCAAAAAGTGTGGCGCCAAATTCAGGAGCTCAATTTCTGATGATTTTACGTTGCGTGAGGCCGTTGAGAATTTTCACTTTAGTGCCACACATGAAGAAAGTGGTTTACGAATTGTGCCGTGGATTTAAGGAAATTCTTTTGGTATCGACATTACTGTTTTTGCTCATGTTCATATTTGCGAGCTATGGAGTTCAACTTTATGGCGGTCGATTGGCACGCTGTAATGATCCGACGATTTTAAAACGTGAAGAATGCGTTGGAGTTTTTATGCGACGTGTTTTCGTGACGAAAATGAAACTTCAACCCGGACAAAATGAAAGTTATCCATCGATTCTCGTTCCTCGTGTTTGGTAATTTAGTTTCAATTCTACTCAATTTGGACGATTGGATTTTTGTCTTTTTGTTCATTTTGGAATTGATTTTGCAGGGCGAATCCGAGACGATTTAATTTCGACAATATTGGCGATGCGATGCTTGCTTTATTTGAAGTCTTGTCATTTAAAGGTTGGCTGGATGTTCGCGATGTATTGATTAAAGCTCTTGGCCCTGTGAGTATGGCGATAGATTTATCATTTTTTAACTGTGTAAATTTTTTCCAACTTACATTTTTCTGATGGAAAAATTCAAAAAAATGAAATTTTTTTTTGCTAAATATTGTTTTTATCTTGCTAGGTCCACGCTATTTACATTCACATTTACATTTTTCTTGGTTGTATGATTGGCTTGACACTCTTCGTGGGTGTGGTGATTGCAAATTATTCAGAAAATAAAGGAACTGCTTTGTTGACTGTGGATCAACGGCGATGGTGTGACTTGAAGAAGAGATTGAAAATTGCACAGCCATTGCATTTGCCACCGAGACCGGATGGAAAGAAATTCAGGGCCTTCATTTACGATATTACTCAGAATATTTACTTTAAACGATTCATCGCTGTTATGGTTTTAATCAACAGTTCACTTCTCTGCGTTTCGGTAATATTTCAATTAATTTTATTAATATTGTAAAGTTCAATTTTTCAATAGCTAGTTTTTATGTTTGAAAGCTACTTTTTGATATATTTTTTTAAAAAATTATCTTGTGCAAAGTGGTAATGAACTTTTAGTGGAGAATCGAGGAAAAGCACACTGGAGCTCTAGCGACCGTTTCGACTGTTTTGACCCTGGTTTTTCTCGTCGAAGTTGTAATGAAGAATATTGCCTTCACTCCACGCGGTTATTGGCAATCGAGAAGAAATAGATACGATTTATTGGTGACAGTTGTCGGAGTTATTTGGATTGTTATTCACGGTACAATGAAAGTAAGTCAACTTTTTCGAATTTTAATTTTCAGTAAAAAAGAAATTAACCGATATTTTCCTTTTAGAATGATCTCTCCTACGTGATTGGCTTTATGGTTGTGATTTTGAGATTTTTCACCATCACTGGCAAGCACACGACCTTAAAAATGTTAATGTTAACAGTTGGCGTTTCTGTTTGCAAAAGTTTCTTCATTATCTTTGGAATGTTTTTGTTGGTATTCTTCTACGCTTTGGCGGGGACGATTTTATTTGGCACCGTCAAGTACGGCGAAGGAATAGGACGGTAAGTAATCTGATTTCATTCCTAATTTTATTTTGACAAAAATTATGTTTCTTAAGTAAATTTTTTTTTGCAATCCAATTTTGTTTTTTGTTTATTTTTTAGTCGAGCGAATTTCGAATCGCCAGTCACTGGAGTTGCAATGTTATTTCGAATAGTCACTGGCGAGGATTGGAATAAAATCATGCACGATTGCATGGTTCAACCACCGTATTGTACTCCGGCTCCAAATTATTGGGAAACTGATTGTGGAAACTTTCATGCTTCATTAATTTACTTTTGTACATTTTACGTCATTATTACGTATATTGTTCTAAACTTATTGGTGGGTGAGTAAAAGAGCTGTTTTTCTAAAAAAAAAAATTGGAAACAATAATACAAGCAGTTAAGACAAACACAAAAAAAAACTATTTTTCAGCTATTATCATGGAGAACTTTTCGTTGTTTTATTCAAATGAAGAAGATGCTCTATTGTCATACGCGGACATAAGAAATTTTCAAAATACATGGAATGTGGTTGACATTCATCAACGTGGAGTTATTCCCGTTAGAAGGGTAAATATTGAATTTATTTACTCTTCCAGAGAAGTCGTGCGATTTTCTTTATTACTGATTTTTGGTTTTTCTTCAGGTAAAATTTATTCTTCGTTTATTAAAAGGCAGATTGGAAACAGATCCACAAAAGGATAGATTACTCTTTAAGTACATGTGTTATGAACTTGAACGACTTCATAATGGTGAAGATGTCACATTTCACGATGTTATCAAGTAAGTTTGCTATTTGGGATATTTTTTTGACAATAATTTTGATTTGAATGAATTTTTTTTCTACACAGTATGCTATCTTATCGTTCGGTGGATATAAGAAAAGCTCTGCAACTTGAGGAATTGCTGGCACGAGAAGAATTCGAGTATATAATTGAGGAAGAAGTGGCGAAGCAAACGATAAGAACGTGGCTTGAGGGATGTTTGAAAAAAATTCGAGCCGTCGGGGTAAGAAAGGGACAAAAGCTGATAAACAAGAAATAATAAATAAAAAAGAAATTTAAAATGTTGTTTTTATTATTTTTCTTTTAAACAGAAACAGCAAAGTAGTCTTATCGATGGATTGAGAGCAACAAATGACGCTGCAGCCCAACAACAAGACCACGTCGAGGAGAAAGCGAAGGAAACAAAGGAAGATCATCGAGAAGAGGAACCAGAGCAAAAAGTAATTGTTTCCATTCTCTATCGTATAAGAGGAAAAAATTGAAAAATAGTAAAAGAATGAATTTTTTGTCGCCAGGAAAACGAGGGTTTGAGACATCGAATGAAGAAACCGGTGGTTCTCCCAAGATCCGACAGTATTGAAAGTAGTTCTGGAAGAAAATATTTAGCTCCTACATTATCGGATCCAGCTTCAGTGAGAACTGAGAAAGATAAGATGGCAGTGTACAAGAAGAGAAATAACAGACCTCCTCGTAAGTTTTTCCCCCCTTTTAATTGTCAGGAAAGTAGAATTATTTTTTTTTCAATTTTACAATAATTGTTCGCAAAAATTCATTTTTTTTATAAAATAATAAATTTCTTCTATGAAATTGAATTCCAGAAAATAATTTTATAAAAATTTCTGTAAATAATTAAATTTTCAAACGATTAATATTAAAAAAATTTTTGAATAATTGTATAATAATAATATCGAAATAAGCAGTATTTCCCAACTTGAAAATACTAAAATTTTCAGCTGTAGTGAAAAATAATTTACCACATCTCACAGAGGGAAGTGAGCAAAGTCGACAGACGAAGGAAATATTTAATGCAAAATCTTCTCCACCAAAAGTATCAAATATCGTCACAGAAGTTCGCGATTGGTGGCGTGAACAAATTGCATATAGTACTGACACCAGTGACGAGGACGACGATTTATAGTCAAATACATAACGTTTGTAAATATTTTTTTTTTTAGTCACTTCGTATTTTCACTATTGAAAAAACGAACTGGAAAAATTTCTATATATTGAAAAGTGAATTAAAAATTTCAGTGTTTTTCAAAAAAAAAAAAGTACACACTGTAAATTTTCTTCACGCCCCGAAAATATATTTTCTTGGCCTTGAAATATTGGCCTATTAAAAGAAAATTTACATCTCTCGGGAAAATTTATAAAAAAACGAATTTATTAAAACGAAAAACTATTTAAATTTACGGGAGAAAAAAATGAAGCAAATTTTTTAAATCGAGAAACTTTTTTCCAAAAAAAAAAAGAAAAAATCAGGGAATATGCGACTGTTAAGTTTTTACTTTTTAGAATTATTTTAAAAATCAAGTGTGCATCGAAAGAATGAAAATCTAGCAAAGTTAATGTTAACATTGTAATATATAGAATAGAAGTAGGTGTGTGGAATTTTTTTACAAAAAAAAAACAACTAGATAGAAATATTGTTAATGTTTAAAAGAAAACCAAAATGGTATTAAAAGGACTAAAGGAGAAAAATAGTTAGTACAAGAATAAAATTAAAAAATACATTTCACAAAACGAAAAAAAAAATTTAGACAGCGACATTTATCTATTTCTGACAAAAAATAATTATCATATAAAAATGAATCTAAATGAACCTTTTGTTTAAAAAATTTAACGAAAGATATTTGTGAAAAGACGTCAAAAAGTATGACAAGAATTGAATAAAAAAAAAAGGAGAGATGATGATGATGATAATAATCGAAAACCTGGAGTGTACAAGAGAAATGGTTAACGTCGCCTTAGATATTTACAAATACCGAAGTTAAAAGAACAAAAATGAACTTTGTTGTTTCGCAACAATTTTCAAGTGATCTATTTTTCACGAAATTCGCCGTCCGTGATTTTATTTTCATAGTTTCGTGAAACATGGATCGAGTATAAATATATAAATATATATATTTATATAAATTTATAAATATATAAATATATATATTTATATAAATTTATAAATATATAAAAATATATGTATATATATTTATTGTATAAAAATGAAAGACAATTATTGTTAAAATTACAAAAAAAAGAGAGAAAAGAAAATGGAAAGAGGATAAATTTGTCAAGCGTTTGCTGTAAATTTAAGACAAGTATTTTGACGATTGCCTAAATGTTAGTTGATGGAGAAATATTATAGCGCGAGTATTTATATATTGTACAACTATGAGTTAATTTTATATACATATATATAAAAATATATTTATTTACACGATAACGAAAAAAAAACGTAAATAGTACGGTTATCGTGATAAATGTTATGATTGTTGCCTAGTTTATGTGTTGCATTTAAGATGAATCATTAAATAATAAATAGAGCTAATAAATGTTATTAGACTCAAAGAAAAAAGAAAGTTTAATTATTAAAAAAAAAATCCTGACTGCAAAAAAAATATGACGGACGTTACAATTGTTGTACTAGGTAAAAATTATGCAAGAAGTTTTTTTTTTCTACAAAAAGTGAAAAAATTTTATTTCTTCCAAAAGTGACAATTTTTTTTTTCTTAAACGTAACTTAGAAACTAAATATGTACCTAGATTAAAATCGATCGGAGCATTTTCTACAAAAAATGTTATTGAGATATAAAAAAGGCACTTAAAAAAAATGGTTTTTAAACAAGTGTTTATATAAAAATAAAAATCACTTTGGAACGTCTTAACTTTTTTATTAATAGGTACTTTTATCATTTACGTATACAAATATATAAAAATTGATTTGGCACTTCTTTCAATTTTCTAATCGAAGGAAAGAAAGAGATTTTTCAATGAGATCGTTTAGGGAGAAATCATCTGTTGGATTCGAAAACAATGTTTATATTGAATAAAAATTTGTAGAATGTTTTTTTGAAAAACGAGAAAGGTGGAAAATTTTTTTCAATTAAATAAGAAAGACTTGACCATCAGCTTCCATTATTTGATTTTCGTCTGTCATTTTATCAATAGCGGCTTTAAACTCACCTTGAGTGAATTCGGTACTTTGCTTGGAATTCACGAATTCACGAATTGTGTTAACTGGCAATGCTTGTGCGTGTTGTTCGGTGAACAGTCGGTTCAATAAAGTTTTGAATACTTTGAGCCTGGAAAGAAATTTTTTTTTTATTAAAGCAAAAGAGTATCAGACTTTGTACTTATCTTCTAAAAATCTATTACCCTTTCTTTTGGAATCATTCACATGATTTATTTAAGATCTATTATATTACAAATGTTCCATAAAAACTGATTTTAGTTTTTAATAAAAAAATTTTTTTTTTTAAACAAAAACTTTTGATTTTTAATTGATGAACACTAACTAACCTTTCGTCGTTAATTTCAACAGGTTCGTCAATTTCCATAGTCGTTGCTTCGCCTGATGACGCTTCAGTGGGGGGAACTTGCTCCTGTGTTTTTTGTGCGCGCGTTACTCTTTGTGACTCCTCGGCTTGTGATTCAACATCATTTTCGATATCATAAGGATCATAACCTTCTTCGCCGGGATTTTTTCTCGTTCTCTTCGGTCTTCTTGTATTGTCCTCATTTCTATCGACATCATTATCATCAAATCCTTCATCGCCCGAACTTTCTCCATTCTCCTGTCGTCGGCGCTTCTTTTTCTCCTTTTCCAAAATACGCTTGAAATACGCAAACTGCACCAATTGAATGGCCGCATTTGCATCCCGTTCTTCCACGGTATTCGAGAGACGAGCTCTCGCGTGGGCAGTCGATAAACGAATCAATGTTTCAAGTGTACGTGCAGTTATTGGTTGAGTCTAGAATTTTCGAATTATTTCCATTATTTAAATACTCGTAATTATTTTACAGCAGAAGAAAAAAGAGAAACTTACTCTAGCCACGTCGGATTCCATTAAATCTTCAGAGCGAAGTTTTGCGTATTCATCGGCAATAACTTCACTTGCCTCCTCGGTTAATTTTGGTTTTATACAACGCGCAATGTGAATGTATTTTCTCATGAAATTCATAGTTAGAATTTTGTCCCTAAAGAGGAAAATATTTTAAATAAATAAAATTTCAATGTTTCGGCAAGAAATTATTTGATCTGTTGTCTATAAAATTCTTACTTTCTTGAACGTAAACTTCCATGCAGAAGGGGATCATATTTCTCATAGATGGAAGTTTCTCTTTCCTCAATTTCAGGAGCATCGGGATTCTGTGTACTCAATACGTCCAAACTACTTGTGAATGGCAAAGCTTCACCGTCCTGTTGAGATGGATTTCTATATCTGTGCATACGTACAACGTGATCGCTGATGACATTATCCTGATCAGTGTCCACAAGGTCCAACATGACGAAGAGTAAATCGAAACGTGACAAAAGTGAATCTTGTAAACCAATATTTTCCATTGGCGTTTTATACTGATCGTACTGTAAATAAATGCAAACATATTTGCTATTTAGAAAATAATTGGTAAAAATTGTAATTGAGAAATACATGCTTAAAAATCAGAATTTTCTACGAATTCTACGAAAATAAAAGAAGACTCACTCTTCCATAAACTGGATTTGCGGCTGCCAAGACAGAGCAACGGGCATTTAAACTCGCGTGAATTCCAGCTTTTGCAATTGTCACTTTTCCCTGTTCCATGACTTCGTGAATAGCTGTTCTATCGATATCGGACATTTTGTCAAATTCATCGATGCAAATAACTCCCCTGTCGGCTAAAACCATAGCGCCCGCTTCCAAGCGTCTCTCGCCTGTTTCTTGATCCGATGTCACTGCTGCCGTTAAACCAACACCCGACGAACCTCTACCGGTTGTTGGAATTGCCCTCGGCGCAGTGCACAGAACATAACGAAGAAGTTGTGATTTTGCCACTGATGGATCGCCAATTAACAAAACGTTAATGTCTCTAAAAGTACAATATTGACAGTTAGTGTAAAACTTATTTTTCCCATACAAGCAAAAATTGTTATCTAAAGTCTTTGCAGCATTACTCACCCTCGAAGTCTCGTGCCATTCGGTAAAATCTTTTCAGTTCCACCCAACATTAAACACAAAATTGCCTTCTTTATAAAATCATGACCGTAAATCGAGGGTGCCAATGATTTACTCAAAAGTTGAAACATATTAATTTTCTTGTTCTTCGACATTTCCTTACATCTCGCCAAATCTTCGGAGGAAATCGTCAAATTTTGTTCCTTACTCAATAAACTAATACTGTTGGCAATTAGAATTGTCCTGAAAAATAATTCGAAAAGTTATTCTCTATTAAATAATTGTGCAAGAATTTACGAAATTTGTTGAAAGAATTGAAATGTAAAAAAGAATTTTAAAAAAATTTCCTTTCTTGGTACTTGAGAAATTTTTGTTTTGGAGAAAGAAATTTTTACTTTAGAGAAATTTCCACAATACCTAAAAGTGCCAGTGGTGTATCCTCCTTGCTTTCCAGGAAGACATCTGTAATTTCCAACAATTTGCACTCGATCACCTGGCTTACAAACATCAACCAAATCATTGTCACAAACAATATCAACACTACGTGGTAATTGTCCAGCCGGCGCTCTTTCGGGCATTTCTTGAATAGACAGAGTCTGGTGATCCTTATATGTGGATAAACCATACTGTGTTTCCAGAGGATTACCGTCTTCGTCCTACAATCAAAAAAAAGTGCCCCCACATTAAAATAGAAAGAAATACAAAATTTTCAAAATATTTAAATAAAATTCTTTAAAAGAATTCAATTATTTTTGAAAAAAATGTAAAGAAATTTTCCGATTAGTAGACACCCTGGGAATTTAATTAAAATTACGTTACCGTTGTGGGATAAACTGCTGATGCAGGATAAGCATCATACGACGTTAAATCGCTGTACATTCTTTCAGTAATTGCTTTCGATGCTTCACAAAAATGAACACTTCGTACAATTTTTGGTCTGACTAATGAACCTGAGAAAAATATTCTTAATCATTAAAATATGAAAATTAATTTTTTGCAAGTAAAATTTTATTAAAAATATATTTAAAAAAACTTACATTTCGTAACAATGCCCTCTAAACATACGAGATTTCCCAAAAATCTCGATGTTAAAGTTCTCGGAGTGACGTGTCTGCTACCAAAACTTCCCTCAAAACCGACAAAAACGTCTTTATTTGACTTTGCAAAATCTGGATCAATTGAAGATGTAAATTGTTTCAGTGCATTCTCAAATGCCATTTGTTCTTCAAATGAATTTTCCAGTAAACTAAATGAAAGGAATTGTCCGTTAATAAATCAATAAGATGTAAACAATGTTAAAACATTGAAATTAAAATTTTTTTTTAGGTATATTTACCTTGCGGCTCGTTTCGGATTTCTTTTACGAAGATCATTGATATTCACATACAATCTACATTTATTTTCCTCAATCATATTTTTCACCAGAGTCGTATATTTTTCGCTGTGTTCCTATAATTAATTGCATGTCATTTAAAATTTATCAAACAAATTCAATTTTGATTATTAAAAATACGAAAAATACAAAAAATATAAAAAAACACTTACCACATCGTCGAGGAATTCCAAATACTCCCGCTCAAGGATTTTAATTTGTTGATCAGATTCGTGTTGATCCATGGTTGTTATCTTTCAATTAATAATTATTACTCTATTAAATATTGATTCTGTTGAGTAATTATTTACAATAATTGTAATTGTAATTCATAATAGTCATAAAGATTATGAGACGAAATAGAATTAATGGTTAGAGGTTAGAAATTCTTACCTTAATTGTATTTTGCAATTTACTGCTTCAAAAAAATACAACTACACAAATTAATATATACAATAAATTAAAGAATTTATATAGACAATTTTTGGTTATTAACGTTATCAATAACACCGTCAAAAAATTAGATTAGTAGCAGCAAAACAGTTAAGATTGTTAAAATTGAAAGAACGCGACCATTTTGGCGGGAATAACCGGTTCTTGGAAGGAAGGCAAAGACAACAACAAACTTTGTGTGAAAACACCTTAAGCAATCGACTGTCGTTCGCATACAGTGTTGCCGTCATCAACTTATAGTTTCTTTCTTAAGAGTATAATTTTATTAATAAGTATAAATATTGTTCCTATTAAAATTACCAAATATTTATTATATTTATATTATTATTGCATTCTTAAATTTTAATTTGTTTGACTCAAATTAACGACATTTTTTTATATTTACAATGAGAAGTGTGCTTTAGAAATAATTAAGGTACTCTCTCACCTCTACTTACAATGAGAGTAAGGAAGAAAAAACATGTAATTTGAATTTTATGACTCTCTTACTCTTATGTGTTACCATAACGACCTGCAGGCAGGCAGTAGAGCTGTGCGAGCGCCTTTATATAGTTCAATCCGTTGAGAGAGCATGTAAAAGATTTTTAAAAACCACAAAGGAAAAGTAATTATCAGTGTAACAAATTCGTTTAATTAAAATTTCCAACAATGCCCGATGAAGGAGATAATCGAAATTTGAAAAATGATGATGGAGTTGAAAATTTTAATCCTGAAGACACTGTTAAAATTTTGCTCGCAACTGATTGTCATCTAGGTTATGAGCGTTCAACAAAAAGAGGTTTGTTTATTTTGATTGATAATAATTAGTATTCTTTAATATTCTTTCTTCAAGTCGATTTAATTTACTTTTTTTCAATGACATTTTAAATTCTAACCTATAACATGTGTACCTATTTTTTTTTTTTATATAAATCCTCAATGCCGGTATTGATGGTATACAATAACAATAACTGTTTTGGTACAAATTAAGATCATGGTATTCAATTTTTCCATTTTGTCAGCATTTTAAAATAATTGATTTTAAGAAACATTTAATGTTTAAAAAAAAAAGGTTTGAAATTTGAAAAATTAGCTTAAATTTTTAATTGTTTTCCGTTATATACAGATCAACAGGACGATAGTTTAACAACGTTCGAAGAAATTCTCCAAATTGCAGTGGAAAATGAAGTAGATTTTATTTTACTCGGAGGAGATTTGTTTCATGAAACAAAACCACCGCAGGATATAACTGCAAAATGCATTGCACTCTTGAGAAAATACTGCATGGGAAATCGGTGCGTATGTTTATATTTTTCCATATTCTAGACATTTGTTCACCCCCAAATATATTTTACAGAAATAAATATGTATTTATTAAATTCATTCGTTCTTTTTTTTCTATTCTAGCGATATAAAGATTCAAATGCTCACTGATCCAGAACTAATTTTCAAAGATACCAGTAACAAAATCGTAAATTTCGAAGATCCAAATATCAATATCAGCATTCCGGTCTTTTCAATTCATGGAAATCACGATGATCCGAGTAATTTATGAAAATATTTTTTCTGAATCTAATTATGTAATAATAATAATAATATGCAATTTTATATAATTATCTTGATAATTATTATTCTTTTTTTCCAGGTTCAGGAGCGACGGGTTCGTTAGACGTACTGTCGGAAACTGGATTAGTAAATTATTTTGGAAAATGGACAAATTTAGAGAAAGTGGAAATTCCGCCGTTGATTTTGAAGAAGGGAAATACTTACATTTCACTTTATGGATTGAGTTACATAAATGATAAGCGATTGGCAAGACTCATGCGAGATGGAAATGTAAATTTGTTTATTCTTGTCTTTTTCAAAAAGGTGAATTAATTTTTTGTCATAAAAATCTTCTTTAATTTTTGTTGTTTTGTTTCACAGTTCAAAATGTTGAGGGCAACGGAAATTCCCGAGAGTTTCGATATGTTTGTCTTACATCAGAATCGAGTGTGTCATGGCATGACTAATTCTTTGAATTATGTAAAACAGGAGAAATTGCCAAAGTTTCTTAATTTTGTAATGTGGGGCCACGAGCATGAATGTCGAATTCGTCCCGAAGAATTTGAGGCCGATCCAAGATACTTTATTTCACAGCCAGGTGAGAAAAAAACATTTCTTAAATTAATTCATACATTTTTCGTACAAAATAACAGGTTCGTCAAAATTCTATCTTGACAGATAATAATTTTTTTCCGGGGAGAAAATTACATTTTTGTGTCAACTTTTGGTAATTTTCTTAATAGAAATTAATTATACCTTTTTTTTTTTTGTTTTCTTTAGGAAGTAGTGTTGCCACTTCATTGAGTGAAGGCGAAGCTGTTACCAAACACGTTGGACTATTGTCTGTGCACAAAACGGATTTTAAACTGAAACCCATTAAATTAAAAACAGTGAGACCGTTTGTATTTGATAACGTGCATGTTTCCAAGGATATGCCGGAATTAGCCGTCAAGAGCAAAGAATTGTGGCCCAATTTAATTTTAAAATATGTCCGCGATTTCATCGAACACGAATTGATGCCACGAGCTGCGGAACTTTTAACTGGTACTTATATTTTTCAAATCTAAACCCACATTTCAAATACAAAGGAAAAATAAATTTCATGCATTTTAAATTGGTTTCATTTCGTTTCTTTTTTGTAAATCAATTTAAATTTTACGTATTTAAACTCGAAAATAAAAGTTCGAGTTCATTTAATAAGTTTCATCAATGAGAATTTGATAAATTCCACCAAAGGGATTTTTATAAATTTCTTCGGAAATTAAAATATTGAGAGTTGGAAAATTCAAAAAAAAAGTATAAAGATTATTTTTATGAATTTATAACTTTCTTTCCAGGACATCCGGAGCAACCGACGTTGCCGTTAATTAGGGTTCGAGTTCATTTACAAGACGATAGCCAACGATTTGAAAACAATAAGTACGTTATGCAAACATTTACTTCTCTCTTAAATTAATTTTTAATTCATATTTTTGCAAAAACATTTCCTCTTTTCTGACTTTTTTGCACAGAATTTCTCAAATATTCTGCGAAGATGTTGCGAATCCAATGGACATTATACTTTTCGTCAAAGACTCAAGAAGTGTGGGATGCACAAAGAGTAATGCGGGTGATGTACCCGTGAAATTCTTTGATTTCGATGACATTTACGTATGTACTTTTCGCATCGTGTATAATTTCTATCTTAATTTTAATGTTAATTTTAGTTTTAATTATTTAATTTTAATTAATTCGTTCGAATTTTTCTATAAATGTATTTTAATTTCATGGCAGGATGAGAAGCAGTGGAACAAAACGGTTCAAGACGGAATTAGCAAATATTTCGCCGAGGATCAGAATGTCGACAAATTATCAGTTTTCACAGTTACTGAACTTAATGACGCTCTCACACGTTTTACTGAGCAAGGAGATAATACTGCGTTCGAAACTCTCGACAAGTATGTGAAATAATTAAATTTAGTTATTTAATTGCTGAAAAATAAATTTTTTTTACTATAATATAACTTTTCGAGTAAGAGAGTAAGAGAAACAAATTTTCTTCTTCAGATATCAGAGACAAAAACAAATCCAACATTTGTGTAAATTGGATATCGATTTCAGTGAAACTGAATGTATCAGGGCAAAATTGAGAGAATTTCAAAAAAGTCGTTTAATGAATAGTGGAGAAGACGAAGAAGTAAGTTTAGAAAAATGAAAAATTCCAATTTATTATGTTCATAAATTATATATATATAAAGTAATATTATTTACGTGTTTATTTAGTTTCTCCGTTTACGTGAAGAAGCTATAAAACGTCGAAAAGAGAAGGAGGAAGGGGAAAATGTTTGTAGAAATGCTGGCAATGCTGAAGAGATGGACGAAGAAGTTGCAAATGTTCCTGCGAGAGGAAGAGGTAAAGGACGTGGAAGAGGTGGAAAGGGAAAATCGCCAAAAGCGATTGTTATCTCTGATGACGAGGAAGTTGGAGAAGAGGATGATGAACCACGACCAAAAGGTAGAGGCAAAGCTCGAGGAAGAGCGACCCGAGCAAAAGCGACGACATCAACATCAACAACAACAACAACAACGAGAAAACCTCGAGGACGAACAGCAACAACATCAGCATCGTCCGGTTCTAATTCTCTTCGTAATTTTCTAGACATCACTACTTCTAAACATTCATCAAAACCCAGCAGAGTAAATAAAATATTCTCTTTTATTTATTCGAAATTTAATCACTTAAAAATAATATAAATAATAGAAAAATTATTGAAATTCTAAAAAATGTCAAATTTTCTATTTCTCCACAGGCGGAGGACGTCGAATTTATAGACTCAGATTAAATCGCTGAAGAATATTTTTGAAAATTGTGTTAAAGTTTTGGGCTCCGTTTTCATCGGCATTGGCTGCAAGAATATATTTTTATTAAAATTTAAATTAAAATCTTATATCTAATTATTTTCTACTTATATTTTTGTACAACTGTTAATAAAAGTTTATAAACGAATAAAGTATTTTATTCTTTGTTTTCCTAATTAAATACTGATTATTAATTATTATTATTATTATTATTACTGTTTTTTAGTGAAAAAATAATTAGAAATTAAATAATAATTAAAAACTAATGTTAAAAAAAGTTGATAAATTCAAAAATTCATACTTCCAGGCTGGCCAACCGAAATGTACTGTATTTTCCCCCGCTAAGGTTGGCTGTCCTTCCTAACCTTTCTTTCTAGTTTCCTGTCTGCTATTAGTAAGGTTAAAAGAGTTTATCTGTTATTATTTTTTCATATTTTGATAGAAAGGTATCAATATTTTCCAAAACTAATAATATTTATCTATTGTGGATTTATTGAAATTTGATAATTAGTTGAAAAATTGACATTTTCATAATTATTGACAGTGATGTGTTCGGATCTAAAATCAACGATATTTCGCATTGTGTTTTCCATTGACGTGCGATGCCATTTTCGAGAAATTTTTTTTTTTTATTAAATATTGATACTTTTTTCTATGATTTATTTATTGTTTTTTTTAATTGTTTAGGTAAAATTGGTTAAAAATTAGTTATTAATGTATCTATTTTGTTATTGAAAAATTACAGTAAACAATGGCGCCAAAACGAAAAGTACAAAAGGAAGAAGTGCAGGTCTCTCTGGGTCCTCAAGTCAGAGAAGGTGAAATTGTTTTTGGAGTTGCACACATTTATGCCAGCTTCAATGATACATTTGTTCATGTGACTGATCTTTCTGGAAGGTGAGTGAAAAAAAACGAATTTCTTTTTAATTTGAGACGAAATTTGGTGGGAAGGGGTTTTTTTTTATGCTTCACTTTCTAATTGCAACAAAAACACGTTCTTTAGATTTTATTTGCAAAAATTTAGTTTTCTTTTTTTCTTTATAATTTAATCCACATTCAGGCAGCAAACAGGTGATACTAAGTAACTATCCTGGAGGCGTTCATGTGTGTGGAAAATAAAAATTCTTTCGATTATTCTCGAAATGGAAAAATTTGTTTCGTTTCTAATGATGGAAGAAGACAGGAATTTAAAAAATCGGACGAATTTTAAAAATACAATTCTCATAAAATGAGTTATTAATATTATTTTTTGTTTTTAGGGAAACAATCGCCAGAATCACCGGAGGAATGAAGGTGAAAGCAGATAGGGATGAAGCGAGTCCTTACGCCGCTATGTTAGCTGCTCAGGTAAATTTCAACACTATTATTAAATTTGTTGTAATTTATTTTTAATCGCAATTTTTTTGTTCTTCTAATTTTTATGAAATTCAATTATTATTCGAAATACTTAATGTTTTACCTATTTTTTAACTAAGCGAAATTTAAATCCTCGAATCATTTTTTCGATAATTTTAACTAAATGAAAGTTTTATTTCTATTTTTTATCTTTTTATTCTTCTCAATGAAGTAAATTTTCAGTTTGAATTCGATTAAATTTGCATTTTCTCGCTTTGAATTTCTCAAACGAGTATATTTTCGAAAAAATCATTCCACACTCAGGCAGCATACAGGTGCTACTGTGTAATTATCCTGCAGGCGTTCATGTGTGTGGAAAAGTAAATTTTTTTCCCCACCATATTGGAAAATTTGGCTCGAACCATTTTTTTTGTGGGGGAAAAAGACATACGTAAATTTAAAGTTTAATAAAAAAAATGAAATGAAATGAAAATTCCATCTTTCTTTTTTTTGCCCAGGATGTTGCGGAAAAGTGCAAGACACTTGGAATCACAGCACTTCACATCAAACTTCGTGCAACTGGTGGAAATAAGACAAAAACACCCGGACCCGGTGCGCAATCGGCACTTCGTGCATTGGCTCGATCAAACATGAAAATCGGCAGAATCGAGGACGTTACTCCGATTCCTTCAGATTCAACACGCAGGAAAGGTGGACGTCGTGGTCGCAGATTGTAAAACATTTTTTCTTTATTTTTACAATTTGTCTTACATTTCAAAATAAATATTTGAATCTGATTTAAGACAAATACTCCACTTTTATTATTCGATTTTTCATTATTATAAAACGAAGAATGGTTCGGAGCGATCGATAACTTTATTGAATTTGAAATGAATATTTTTTGAAAATTTTAATCAACAATTCGAATTAAATGAAATGAAATGAAATTTGATACAAGTTTTTAAATTAAGTAAAAATTTATTACGATACATTTGATAAAAAATGCCTTCAATAGATTAATGATCGCCATCACTATGATTACATTTCACTTTATCGTTTGTTATAAAACAATTTAAGAAACAAACAAAAAAAGAAATTCCGTGCATTTAGTACCTAATTAAAAAAGCTGTTGAAAGCTAAATTTTATGTCGATCCGTGAAGATTTCCAACAGTTAGAAATAGCTTTGCTCGTAAATCAAGTTTCTGTGGTGCTTTATGCTCTAAAGTTGCAATTGTATTCACGTATCCATATTGCATTACAAATCCTATAATAACGGGATTTCCGGCTTCATTCGTTTCACTGGGATTTGGCGTTACGAGTAATCTCACAACTGCTTTGTTTCCTTTTCGCCAGACGACCAATCTGTTGGTTAAAAAAGAAAATTCTATTATAGCGAACATTATCAAGTATCTTTGGAAAGAAATCTTCGACAGATGAATTTTTATCAGTTAGTAGAGAGACAAAAATAATAATCTTACTTTGGATCGTCTTGGAAATTGTGTGAATCTCCAGTATCGTCATATTCAGCGGCATCGTCACGAGGAGGGAGAATTAATGCACTGTGCGGTAATGTTAATTCGGCGTTTGGTGTAATTTTTATCGGCTTTGGATCTTCCGTTACAATCATTTGTCTCACTGCCGATGGAAGTAAATTTGGCGACTCGGTGCCCTGGAGAGAATTTTCATTATTAATTGTTATTAATTAATAAAAATAATTTATATTAATTGATAAAAATATCAACTTAAAAGTAAAAAGTTTACGATCAAACTCAAAGAGAAAAATATGGGGAAAAAATATTTAAATTCGTTCCTAAAATTTGAACATTCAATTTTTAAAATCCAAAATTAATTTTAAACAATTTGCAGGAAATTTAAAGAGACGGAAAAGTTCTTACGAGTTGCATTGTTTCACGTTTGACTTCGACCTTCTCGCCGGTTATTGTCACTGTTGTCGGTGTCGTGGCAGTGTCAACGGAAAATAAAATAATTTGACTCTGATGTTGCGTTGGATTGCAAAACTTTAAAAGTAATTCACTTGTTTTTCCTGTACGCAATGGCTCGCAGGTGACAATTCTCACTTCCGGCACGTGATAACTGAAGAAGAATTATTTGGAAAAATGAAATAAGGTTATACTAAATTGGTAAAAAAAATAATTCTTCGTTTAAAAAAAAAGAAGAAGATAAAAAGACACGTTCTCCGAACTTACAAGGCAGCGAGTTGAATTTTAAATTTTGTCGAGTGAGAGGAGAAATCGGGTTTACTGACATTATGCTCACAAGCACGACAACGTTGCGAGCGTTTCACCAAAAATTGCTTATGCTGAGGACGTAATTCATTTATTGTCTCTGCCTGTACTTCGGGATGATGAAGACGTTGCTCTAATGTCGTGACTGTAAATAGGAAAATTTACACTCGTTACTCTATCTTCTTTTTTACTCTTCCTTCTTTTTCAAATATTACAAAACAACAATATTAAAAATTAAATTAGTAATATTAGAAAATTTGAAATATTTGAGAAATAATTCTTTTTCTTTACTTTTTGTTATGTCAACTGGCTCGGTGAAAATATTCGCAGGCAGTTCCTCGACTTTTTCAATCGCGACGGCAGAAGTCGGTCGATTACTCTCTTGATATTTCGGCTCGGGTAGAGGAGGTCGACCCACTCGTTTACGAGCCATTGCAGAAGTCAGGCCAAATTTTTCCTTTAAATAAATAATTACAGCATTTTTTTTTTTTTAGAAATTATACCAATTTACAGAAGTTATAGCAATTTTCTACGCAATTAAATAGAAAAATAAATTAGAACTTAAAAAAACAAAAATAGAGAAATTTTTTCCTTTTGAGAAATACTGACAAATTGTAGAAAAGTGTGTTTTTTCTTTCTATCGCGTTGCTGCTTCTCCTTGGTCGCCAGAGCTTTATGATAATCAATCAATATATTGATTCTATTTGTATTCGGATTTTCCTGCTCCGGCCAACTGCCAGTTGCTGTAAATTAAAAGAATTTAATAATAATAATAATGTTCATTGAAATATTCTTAAAAGAATAAATTGCAAATTTGAAAAAAATTAATTTGGAAAATTAAAAAAAATGGACAGTTTTCCCCTCACCGATCGATTGATCAGGAATGCCAGCATCTCGGGAACTCCAACGACACAGGGAACAAAAGAGATAATAAACTTTCTTTGGAGGCGCCTTTGAATCATCAGCTGCCGATGATTGTTTTATTAAAGCGTGTCCAGCTCGAACTGACAATGTTTGAAGACAGCATGGACAATCGAAGCAATTAAAGCATCTACAAGAAAAATAATTGTAAAAAAAAATATTTCTTCTTATTTTCGGTTCTGTTATAAGAGTGAAAAAATAATTACTTGTTCTTTTTAATACGAGCTTCTAACGTTGGCAATTGTTCCAAACAACTGGGACAATAATGCGAATCTACCTGTAAATTACAAAAGCTAATCAAAATCAATTAATAAATTAATATGTTTACAAATTGAAACCCATGCGAAAGAAAAAATATGATAATAAATGAAACATAACCTTAAAAATTTAATTATATTTTCTTTATACAGGAAAAAACTTTCTATTCAAAGAAATAGTTATAACAAAAGTTATTAATTATTATTTACCTCTTGACAGACACAGTAACCACATCGAATTTTCAAGCAGTGACGACAGAAATAAATTTTCGAAATTGGTTTCAATGATCCACAACTGCACGCATATTTGACATACTCAGGTTGAAATAAATAGGCCATTCTTATTGAGAATGGAAAAAAATTTGACAATATTTAACTGCTCTTTAAATAATTTACAACAATTAGTGCAAATTACGTATAGTTATTTTTACCCTTCGCCCTTTTTTGCTCGATTTTTTGACACATCTTTTTAATGACAGCCAGATGATTAGTGCCAACCTAACGGAAGAAATTTCTAACATTTCCTGTCGATTCTATATACCAACAGGACGAAATGAATAAATTTCGAAATTCATATATTTTTAATCGAAACCTCTCAAATAATTAATTTATAGAATTCTAAAAATTCGAAATAAATTCAGTTATTAATTAGAAATTCACTCAAATATTAATTAGAAATTCATTCAATCATTTGCTGGAAAATCTTGAAATTCATTAAATAGTAAACTGGAAATAATCTTGAAATTCACGGCATAAAATAACAATTAGGAATAGATCATTTTAATTTAATTACAAATGAGATGTAATTGCGTCCAAGGTGATAAAAAAAGGGGAAAATGTCAATAAACACTCTCTGCTTAATATTAAAAGATAATTTATTTCTTTGTATACTTTTTAAAATACTTTATGGAAAATATTAACTTTATTAAAATAAATTTTCACAGTTTTAAAGGAATATTCGGCCAATAATTCGGTCGTGTTCTATCCTTATGACTGTCGATTGTTGCTTGAAGTGCAGTTTCCATTCCCAATATTCTTGGACTCGACTCTCCGTATAAAAGTTTTGCATTCTCGATTCTTTCCTTCAATGAAATTGTCCGCAATTTTGGAAATGCATCTTCTTCATCGCGCTCGAGTGCCTCTCTTTCTTCACGACTCTGTTTCAATTCCATTTTATGCTTAATACTCTGCTTTAAAAAATCCATCATACCTTCATTGACATGAAATTCGAAATTTTCATCATCCGATTGAATTTCATTGTCCAAATTGTATTCATTCGTTAACCCCACATTGTTTTGATATTCCATTTGATTTTTCTCTTCAAATTGCTTTTGAATGTTTTTGTTCTCCTCACAGTATTGTTCCTGTATTTTCGCCAAATGATTTTCATTTAAAGACGAGAGAAAGAGATTATTTATTTCTCGTGCATTTCCACATTGACATTGCACTGTTTTTACCAGTTTTTGTATCATTTCACGAAGAGTTTCATTTTCAGCTTCTAATGCAATGCAACGTGATTTCCACCAAGCTACATTGTGCCTAGAATTATTTAAAAAATCACTTATTTTCTGGTTATAGTTTTGATTTTCGAAAAAAATTTCAAAAATGGGAAAATAGAAGGTATGATAATAATAATAAAATTTCTTACGTTTGTTGCCATTCCTGAGCGGCGGAATAATTTTCCCAAAATGCTTTAGCTTCCATTGAGTTTTCCGATTTTTCAAATTGTTTCTTATTCACGGGATTTGTAGGTAAATAAACACTTGCACCAGCAATAATCTTTTGACGTTCTCTCGATCTAACCTCA
Source organism: Leptopilina myrica (nomen nudum) (assembly GCA_032872475.1). Taxonomy (NCBI): domain Eukaryota; kingdom Metazoa; phylum Arthropoda; class Insecta; order Hymenoptera; family Figitidae; genus Leptopilina; species Leptopilina myrica (nomen nudum). Next base: position 44,581,902 of record CM065461.1, read on the forward strand.
AATCTTAATCTGTCACGATCGGACTGTTTGTTTTTTCTCACTTGTCGACGTTTCCTACGATTTCGAAAACGTTTTCTAGAAATAGAAATAGATTCCATTACTTTTGCACAAACTGTTTTGTGCAATCATTTACAATTTAAGGATTTAAAGACAATTATAACAATAATGTTATTTTGTTCATAACAAAAACAATGCTATGTTAATACTGCGCATGCGGCGGTAATAGTATACTCCATTTTCACCGGAAGTGCTAAAATTTTCTCTTGTCAATTTCATGTTTACTTTTAGAATCTTTTAAAACCTTTAGAATAATTTTACTTATTCTTACAATTTCTTTTACTTGTTTTTCTTCTGCGTAATGGAGTATTAAATTTTCTCTGCCTATGGCAAATTTAACGAAATTAATTTCGATATTTTAAATAAACGCGGGTGATTTGTTCAGAAACACTTTTCCGCTTTTGGCTCCACGCATTTCCGTTTTATGGAACTTCCGCTTCTTTTCGTTTCGTCGGAGAAAGCGTAAACACGTGCGCTTACGATTTTTCGCATTTTATTCAGTGAAATTCCTCTTTTTTTTAATATAAAATAATTATTTAATTATTTAAATAAACATGACTTCCAAAGCCGAACTCGCCTGTGTTTATTCTGCTTTGCTTCTCGTCGACGACGATGTTGCAGTTACGGTAAGTTTTGAATAACCTGACGTTTCCCATACATGCATAATTTCAAATATTCACAAATTTTTAAATTTAAATAACTTTATTTATTTATCGAAGTAACTGTAAATGACTGTATTTTAAAGCTTTTTTTGTTTTTTCAACTATAAATACATTAAATTTAAATTTTCAATTGTTATCTATTTTGAGGTTATATTACACGTGAAAAATCTTGTTTTAAAAATTTTTTTTTTAAAAATGAAGAAAGTATTGTAATTTGGAACGTTTTTTTAGTAATTAAGTATTTTAGCATTATATTAGAACCAGATGAGTCAATTTTCTTGCTGATTTGGTGTCGAAATGATGCAAAATCAATTAAGTACAGAGCGTAAAGTGTAAGATCTTCATTTCTTATGCGACAAGTGATGTGCACATTGTTATTAAATATAGTGATTGGTTCGGCTGAATCGCATTTAAAATATTTATAATTTAAGGAAAATAATGTTATTTTTAGGGAGAGAAAATTCAAACGATCCTGAAGGCCGCAAACGTTGACGTTGAACCTTACTGGCCAGGACTCTTCGCCAAGGCTTTGGAAGGCGTTAATGTCAAGGAACTTATCACGAATATTGGCTCTGGAGTCGGAGCTGCACCAGCTGCTGGAGGTAATTAAATTCCAACTAAGAAATTGATTAATAAGAAATTTAATTTAAATTTTTTGTTTTTAAACTTGAAAAATTATTTTCAAGCTGCTGCTGCACCGTCTGCCGCTGCTGGAGGCGCAGCTGCCGAGTCCAAGAAAGAAGAGAAAAAGAAGGAAGAGCCCGAAGAGGAATCCGACGACGATATGGGCTTTGGTAAGTAATTTCAAAATAAAAAACAAAATCTTTTTATAATATTAAAATAAAAATTCATTCCTTTGTTTTTTTTACAGGTCTCTTCGATTAGAAGCAACGATTAAACAAAATCGATTTATTTTTGTACAGTTCTATTGTGCATTGTAATTATAAAAGTTTCTTAAATTAAAAAAAAACTCCATATACTATGGAAATGAAAGATCTTCTTTATTTTATAAATATACAATTATTCAATTAATACATTTTTTTTAAAAACAGTTTTTCCAGAAAAGTTAAAAATTTTTCTAACTTTACATTAGACATTTACATACCGCTCACATATATATACAATTTGATACGTTTTTTTTGAGAGAGAGAGAAAAAAAGGAAACGCAAATTTTGATTACATTTTTTTTTAATCAACTCAATTTGTAATGTCTCTTCTAAAATATATAGAAATCACATAAAGGATAAATATACTTATTTTTTAAAAAATAAATCTCTGCTTTTTTTAAAATATAAAGTATATATATACAATGATTGGGAAACAATTTTTTAAAATTGTTTTTCGAAAGATAAAAAAAAGCTTGAAGAATTTTCTTTGTTAGTAGACATTTAGGGTGCAATTATCGTGAGTATGATGGAAAAGTATTTGGAATAGAATAAAAGGAAAATTCTTCGACTCATGTGTAGGACATACTCAAACCTCGTTCGAATGCAACTTCGTTGTCTCCAAATTTAATATTTCCCTCGGCTTCATGCTCGCGGGAATTTTCTTCATTTGTTGTCGAGGCACTGCTTCCATTACTGATATCAAGTTCACAAGGCTCTGGACTTCGATTTAGTGGCTCGAGGCCAATTATTGTACGAACACTGTCCGGAAGATGAGGCGCCACTGCCATTAATTGATGATAAATTCCCTCGGCTTTCGATATTGTCCAGGGCAATTCGATGTGCAACGATAAATCATTTATGTGCTGAAAAGAAACATTTTTAATCTTTTTTATTCAACAAAATGTCCATTATAATCCTTTAATCTTTCTTTTCTATTCAAACGTCGACGAGGATTTTTGAATAGAAATGGAAAGTTTAAATTTACCTTTCAAAAAAAATAAAAATTCTAAATATACCTTTCAAGAAATTAAAATTTTAGATTTACCTTTAGAATTTCAGTGAATCCATATTGATTTTCCATGAGAACGGTTTTCTCGGTGTCCAATATTGAGGCGCAAAGGAGAAGATGGAAATTCTTACAGGGCAAATCGGTCCAAAGTACTTCCCAAAGTTTCATAATATCAATGGCGTTAAATTCACGTTTAAATAAAACCAAAAGCCAACGAAAGCAGAAAAACATATTTCCCGAGTCGTGTTTATCTAAATAATTCGCTAATTGCGGTTCCGTCATCAGCAGTAAATTATGAATTTGACTTAGTTGGCACTTCATGCCCGCTTGATCCATTTCGAAATTCGTGTACTAAAAAGAAGGAAAAAAACAGATTAATTTTTCTTCAAACTATTGCAATAAACACATTTTTAATTTATATTTGAAAATAAAATTGATAATCGACTAAAGGGACTTGATGTTTCCCCTTCTTAAATTTGATCCGAAATCTAATATTGTTATAAACTTTATGTGGATTTCAATTTTACACACGATTTCTAGTTACTTACGACTTTGTTCATGAATCCAACGAAACACCAAAAGGCATCAACTTCATTGTCCATGAGACACAAAATCGGACTGAGCAAGTCACTCATTCCTTGAACGTATCCCAAATCGAAATTGTACATCACGTAGGTCATTAGAATATCGTACAATTGTGCTAAATGAGGATTATTTTCACCAGAGTAATACACGTGAGTTCGATCCGTTCTATTTACGTCTTTCTCTAAAGAAAACATAATTTGAAAATTTACTTAAAATTTAAACATTAAAAAGTATTGTATCTTGTAAAAATTGTTTTCGTTCTTCAAAATTATCACCTATTAAAATTTAATTGTACCTATTAAACTTTTGCGATCCCGATAATCGGCGAAACGATTTTCCTGAGCTTGAGTCATAGATCGCCATTGGAGTTTCATTATGAAATATTCGTCAGTCTTCTTTTTTTTCAGTTCCAATCTTTCTATACTCGTCGAATTCCATGGATAGTAATTAAGTAGAAATTTCCAGACTTCATAGCGTAAGGACGGCGAAATACCCTGGAAATATTTGTCTCTTAATTACAATTAAAATGGTGTATTTTTAATCCTTAATTCTATTGCTTAGATCTCTTTTTTCTGGACGTGTGACAAAAGAGACGAATAAAAAAATTTTTAAACTCACGCCTCTAAAGATGATTTCTTTAACAGCGTCAGGATTCATTACTCTTCCGGTTGGATCCTTGTATTTGTCCCATTGTTCTTGAGTTAAAGGAGCTCCTGAAGGAAAACATTTTTTATTTTTTAAGAAATAAAATTCGATTTATGAGAAAATTACCTCGAGGACACGGCGGTCTTGGTGGGAGGAGAACTGACGCACTTGAAACGCCAATTACTTCGTATTCTTCTCCGGAACTCACGGAAACCGAAGGCAGAGGCACATCAATTGACAGAGAACGATTTAAAAGATCAGCCACTGCTTCCTCGACTGGTCGCTTTGCATCAGCGTCCTTATAAACTAAAATTAAGATTCAAGATTGTCAAATAAATAAATAACAATTTAAATCAAAATTAAAAAAAAAGTTTTCTAAATTTGAAATAAAATTGAAAAACTAACTCCAAACGTCGGCCAATTTACTGAAAGCCTCCATAGTCGTTTCATAAGGACGATCATGTAAATTGCGAACAAATTTCCAAACATAGTCCGATGTATTCTCTTGAAAAATATCCAATTCAGCGAACGATTTATTTAAAACATTACTCACTTCATCGACGATAATATATAAATTTTTATCCATTTTCGATTTGACGAATTTAATGAAACCCTTCAATGAATTCACGAAACTCTCGGCATTCGATAATTGAAAGAATGCCACATAAGTGGTACCATCTTTCTGCATAAATATCAATTGCTGTCCATTGTGATTAATACGAAATGATTTTAAATCGGAGAATAATATTCGTACGGTACGCGTGCGTCCCAATGAATCGGGACCCTCGGAAGATGTTCGCGTTCGTCGTGTATGCGAATCGACGAGCGACCATTCTGGATCCTGGTCCTGAATCTCCGAGACAATTGACACTTCAATTGGTTTCCATTCGATGCATTTGCCAAAACTCTGCATTAAAAAGTAAAAAAAAAGAAACAAATTAAATTATTAATTTTAATTAAAATGTGAGTGTAAATTAATTTTTTCCAAATAATTCCTTACGTATTCGACAATATTAAGAGTTCCTGAACTGTGAACCTCGTCTTCTCGTGTATTCGCGCCTCTTAAAACAACTCCAGTGTGAATGCAAAGTTCCTGGATTGAAAGAAAGAAAAATTAAAATTTTTCTGAATTTTCTTTTTATTAAATCAAATTTCTCAAGTAGAAAAAAGATAAACAGACTTTGCAGTCGATAATTAATTTTAAAAAAATGACAAATACACTTTGGGGTGAAAAAAGTAGCAATCAAAGAATTAAATTAAAAAACTGAAAACGTTTTAATCAATTTAGAAAAATTCAAAAAAAAAATTTGATTCTGTTTTCCTATGATTTTTATGAAAAAGTTAACTTTTTTCTTAACCTAGAAAAAAAGAGAAAATGAAGTAATAAATATTTTTTAAAATTTGGAAAACTTAATAGAAAAAATAATCTTTTTCATCGAAAAGGGAAGTAAAATAAAGAAAGAACAATATGGTAGCCTTTTGTCTGCGAAATGCCAAAATAATTATCAATTAACCCCATGATTCATGTATGAAAGTTAATTTTTTTCACTCTTATTAGCCATGTTATTATCTACTTCCCTCCTTTAATTGAAAGCATTAAATAATGCTTATATGACCCGAGACATAATTTCAATCAAAACTACCAGTTACCAATTATTATCAATTTCTTTTCCCAAAAAATCAAACTCAAAAGAAAAAATAAACACTTTAATCTAATTTTACATAATGTGGGTTTTTTTCTAACTGCGCCTCTAAAAAGAGATTATATTAAATTACAACTACCAATCTTTTGTACGTAATTTGGAATGATGTAAATATACGTCATATTGAACGAATATCATGAAACTCGGGGAAAATAATTTACATCAATAATAATATTTGCAATAAATATTTTCTATATATATATATATATAAAGAGAAGAAAATCATGCGTATTTTTACCTTTCCCAATTCCGTGGGTTCGAACATCTTTATAAAAACTTTGCCAACTTCTTATTAAAATTAATTATATTTCAATACATTATTTTTAACTTTATTTGAAATAATATTTGTTCACTTGTTCTTTATTGACTATTTAGTAATTAGTAATTATAATTGCAAATGACACGTAAAATAGAACACATTCCTCTGTTCTTTAAAAAGTTTTTTCTTCTGCTCACTGTTTATTTTCAATGCGAAGCGACAAAAAAAAATTTCAGACAACACACTCACACACAAATATCTGTAATTATTTCACGCAGTTGCCCAATAAATAGCAAGTACGTAATGTAAAAATAAAGTCCAGAACCAATCAACAAAAGGAATTCATTTCACTGGGGATTTTTTTTATAAAATGTCTTTTTACTGCGATATACAAATCTCGCCTTAGTTCTAACCTCAAAAATTAACAAAATTTGTCTATTGGTATTAATTTTCAAGATTTTCACTTTAACGAATTGTTGTTAACAAATTGTATTAGAGTGAATGAACTAAATTAGTGAAAATGAACAAACTTTGTATGATTTTAAGGAACATATCCCTTTCTTTCTTGGACGAAAAAAATTAGTAAATAGAGAGATGACACGAATGACGTCACACTGTCATGTGATCTCTTTGTTTATAAGAGAAAATTATTTTCGCAATAAATAAACATTTCAAGTGGATTGTTTCTGTTATTTATTTTGTATTCAAAATAAGTTATTTTTTTCGTAAATTATTATGTAAAGAATAAATTATTCTATGTTTGAGAGAGGTGTTAAATAAGAAAATTAGAGTGATATTTAAATTATCGGATGTGATTGGAGAAAAAAATGGTGCAATCAAAGCAGTCCTTTCTTCCGAATTGATATATAACGAATATTTATATTTCTAATAAACTATATTTCTGTGACTTTTTTTCTTGTTTTAATATAGAGAAAAGTAACTAAAAAGTTAATCTATTTAAATTTAATTAAATTAGAAAGTTATTCAGCGTAAAGTGTGTTTAAAGGGAACGAATTTTTTTTCCCCGCCGAGAAATTTGAATTGCAACGTGTGTTTTGATTGGTTATTGAAAACATCCTTCATAATCCGAAATTCATGAGAAATCACCTTAAACATCACTCACTCAGCACTCACCGAGCGAATTGCTCCGAACGTCATTAAATGGAAAAGGACTCGAGTTAAATTCGAAAATAGTTGTTAAAAAGATAATTTTCTTGCTCGCAAGAGCGTTTCAATAGTTTAGTCCATGTATTAAAGAATAAATTCGCAATTCGGTATTCTCGTCAAAGGTGATTGTTGATGAAAAGAGAGTTTAAGAGAAACAGGATGGCGACTTGACCCCTTCGAAGAATGAAACACTTTTCACGAAGGTATGTCTTTCTCAAACATGTGTCAAGTTTCGAAGAATTTTGTGTTTTAAGTTATTGTGTTTATTATTCTCCAATATTGAAATTCAATGAAAGTGCATTAAGTGTTCGTCAATAATTTATCAATGATTATTTGAGAAAGTGTTTTGAAAGTAAGGTATACATTTATATTCCTAATGAAGCATTTCCTCGTCTCGTTCTTTGCCTGATTCCCAATTCATCTTTTGTGCTTCGTGTATATGTATATATGTATACAATTAATGGTAGTGTCTCTCCTATAAACTTAATTAAATTGTGATTCGTTTTCTTCAAAACGTTTATATTTCTACGATGAAAGAAAAAAGTGTAAAAATGTGTTTCAGAATTGGGATTTGAGCTCTGCTAAGAAAACAGTCCCAGATATATACACGGGGGGAAAAAAAAGGTGAGTTTCTTTGTCAGATTTTTCGCTCGTTAAGAATCCGTTAGAAAAACAATTTTTGAGTTAAAGGAGAAAGTCGTAAACAGATTTGAAACGTATATTTATTTCTAAATTGAGAAATTTATTTTGTTTATTTAAATTTCAATTCTTTGCGCTTATTTTTCTTTCTGTTAATATAATATAATTAATTTTTAATTTAGTGAAACGTATCGTTGTTACTATGCGAATTTAAATTAATTTTTTTTCAGTGAATAATTATTCGTATTCGTGTCTAATTACTATTTTTAATTGTATTTATTTGAATGTACGAATCAGTTCTATATTTATAACGTTTCTCTTTCGATATTTTTGTTTTAATTTGACCGAAAATGCGATTATTTTTAATTTTGAGTATAAATTATTTTCAAAATATTAGAAACTTTTCGGTTAAATTGAAATGAAAGTGTCGATTGAGTTTGTCATTTCTTTAATGATTTCATACAGGAAGAATTAGTCACTGAATTCCCCAAAAATTCGTCACTGGCAATAATTTCTTTCAAATTTTAAAGTTTGGAATTTAAAAATTTATCATTAGTTTTGCTCTGAAGATTTAAAGAATTACACAATTTTATAAAGTTTACTTTATTGCTTTATATTATTTTTTCTTTAAATTTACTTCTTTATCACTTTAATATATTTATATTTTATATTATAGTTATTTACAATTTGATATTTTCTATTGTAAACTATTTTAAAAATATTTCGTTTCTTAATCTGTCTATTGCATCATTAAAATCTCATTGCGAGAGAAATTTACCTAAAAATTTTTTTGTTATGTTTTATTTTTAGCTCAAAATATGATAGACTAGAAGTTCTCTTTTTTTTCTCAGTGGCCTTAGTTTTATGATTCAGAAAGCAGATTTAATTAACTTGTCTTCATTACCTATTGCCTTTAACGAAAATAGTTTGCAAAGTAGAATCAAGAACAAGCAACAATAGAATTAATTAATCATTCAACTATTTAATATACAAAAGTATTTATTGTTGAAAAAAATGTTCACAAAATACTCTTTTTATTATAGATAAAAATGTAATTTTACAAAAAAGTTAAAAATTGTTTATCAATTATTTTGTTAATTTTATGATTTTTGGAGAAAAGAATGATTGACTCGCGATTTGAAAATGAAAAAGAATTGCAAAATTTAAAATGGTTTTATTAATATACAAAGGAAACGGGGGCAAATAACATTTATGGCTCTTCAAGAGGTATTAATGTTGAAATTTTAAAATAAATTTGGAGAAATTTTTTTTTAACGAGTATGTAGTAAATTTTTTTTTAATTTTAGCAATAAGATGGCGGACGTGGATCCGGAAACGTTACTGGAATGGTTGAGTATGGGGCAAGGTGATGAAAGGGACATGCAGCTGATTGCACTGGAACAACTGTGTATGCTGCTCTTGATGTCGGATAATGTCGATCGCTGCTTTGAAAGGTATATAACTTGACATTAAATAATTTAACACTCGCCACTTAAAGGAAAAGTCGATTTTACATTTCTTACATTGGGAGAATTTTTATTTCAAAACTTTTTTCGCAAAAGAAGAAAAAAAAATTTATTGTAATTATTTAGAAAAAAAAAAATTCAAAATTATTTTTCTTACTATTCACTTTTCTATTAGTCATTGAATAATTTTGACTAAAGTCAGGAATTATTCATTGATTTTTGTTAATAGTTATATTAATATTATTTAAATTGAACGCAATTGTTAGAAAGAATTTTTATTTTCTTGATAAATATCAAAATTCTCGGGAAAAAATTCAATTTACATTCGGGAAAATAAAATTTTCATAAAAGTTTTTGCGAATTTTAATTATTTTCCCAAATAACGATTTATGTAATAATACAATTATTTTCAAAAAAAAAAAAATAATGGTATTTTTGAAGAAATTCAATTACTTTTAAAAACAATAAATTTTTTTCAAAGAAATTCATTTATTTTCAAAAATAATAAATTTTATCGAAGAAATTCAATTTTTTTTTTGAATTTTAAGAAAATTCTTGTCAATGTTTTAATTATTTTCCAAAAATTATTCCTAATGTAAACTTGAACCTTGTGACCACTCTGAATTTATTTTTTTTTCTCTTTTTACTAACGAAATTTGTAAAGTTTTCGATGAAAAATAATTATTTTCTGTATAGCAAAAAAAAGAAATAATGATTTATCGAATGTGAATGAAAAGGAAAATTGAATTTTTTTCAGTTGCCCACCAAGAACGTTTCTGCCCGCGCTCTGTCGAATATTTCTGGACGAGCATGCACCTGATAGTGTTCTTGAAGTCACTGCTCGTGCAATTACGTACTATCTCGATGTCTCTGCTGAATGCACCAGGCGAGTAGTTGCTATGGAGGGTGCCATCAAGGCCATTTGCAGTCGTCTCTCAGGCGCAGCGCTTGGTTCACGCGCCAGTCGTGATCTCGCCGAACAATGTATAAAAGTGAGGAGAGACTTTCATTTTATTTAATTCACATCCGTTGGATAATTTCCGTTTCCTTTATTCCTTCTGTTTTTCCCTCTCTCTCTCTCTCTTTATTTCAAAGATCGAAAAAGAATACACCCCACATTTCTTTTGTTTACATATTTCTTATTATGAAGAAAAGTTCTTCTTTCTCTGAATTATTAATATTCACACTGAATTAGAAATAAATTAAATTCTGCATTAGAATGTTTTAATTAGAAATACAAATTTTCTTAAGTTTTCAATTATTTGTAAACATTATTTTCGTCGTTTTTTAAATAGTAAGATTTTTTTTATAGTTATTTATTCTTATAGTTTTTATAGTTATTGGTTTTTCTACGATATTCTTAATGAGGATTCAATTTTTTTTTGTTATACAGGTTTTAGAATTGGTTTGTGCTCGAGAGGCAGGTGCAGTTTTTGAGGCCGGCGGTCTCCCGTGTGCTCTGTGTTTCATTCGTGAGAATGGAGCGCGAGTTCATCGCGACACGCTTCATTCGGCAATGGCTGTGGTCTCGCGTCTTTGCGGAAAAGTTGAGCCTCAAGATAAAACATTACCCGATTGCGTTGCGGCGCTATCGACTCTGCTTCGTCACGAGGACGCGCACGTTGCCGATGGTGCGCTTCGTTGTTTCGCATCATTAGCCGACCGATTCTCAAGACGTGGCACTGACCCTGCACCACTTGCCTCCAATGGATTGGTTTCTGAATTACTCTATAGGTAAAGAAAAATTACAATTCCACGAATTAATTAATTTCATCAATCTTATTTTACAAAAAAATAAAAGTTAAATAATTTGAAATAAGTGAATAAGTTGCGTATTGGAGTAAAGAATTAATTGTGAAATGAAAATTTGCTAGGTTATCAAATGCAGCTGGACCGAACACATCCGTGGCGGCGGCATCGGGAAATCCAAAAACACCACCTCCGAATACGACAGCAACAACGATTCCCGCAACTGAACCAAAATCGTGCGCTTCTGTGTCGACAATCATCAGTCTATTGTCGACCCTTTGTCGTGGTTCACCATCAATAACACACGACCTTCTGCGATCGGAATTGCCCGACGCTATTGAAAAAGCCCTCAAAGGAGACGAAAGATGCGCACTCGATTCAATGCGCCTTGTTGATTTACTTCTCGTTCTTCTATTCGAGGGACGTTCGGCGTTAGGTCGCAACAACACGGGCGGTCCATCGGGACCACTATTACCACGTCTTCGTCATTTGGACAGTGCGGGGGAGAAAACGCATCGACAATTAATCGATTGCATTCGCTCGAAGGACACCGATGCACTAATCGAGGCAATCGACACGGGAGGAATTGAAGTGAATTTCATGGACGACGTGGGACAGACATTATTAAATTGGGCCTCTGCTTTTGGTACACAGGAAATGGTGGAGTTTCTCTGCGATCGCGGTGCGGACGTTAATAAGGGACAACGTTCGTCGAGTTTACATTATGCCGCGTGCTTTGGCAGGCCAGCAATTGCAAAAGTTTTATTGCGTCACGGTGCAAATCCGGATTTACGCGATGAAGACGGTAAGACACCGTTGGACAAGGCACGCGAGAGAATTGATGAGGGACATCGCGAAGTGGCGGCAATACTTCAATCGCCGGGCGAATGGATGCTGCCACCGAATCAAGACAGTAGGAAAGCAGAAACTGAGACTGAGGAATATATGGAACCAAAAGGTGATCCTGAAATGGCGCCGGTTTATTTGAAGAGGCTTCTACCTGTTTTTTGCTCGACTTTCCAGTCGACAATGCTGCCCAGTGTGAGAAAGGCGAGTTTAAGTTTGATACGGAAAATGGTACATTATATACAATCGGAATTGCTCGTGGAGACTTGCGGTTCGGACAAGACCGGAGGATGTGGAGCAATGCTCGTTGAAGTTATTGCCAATGTTTTGGACAACGAGGTAAGTCATCGAAATTCTAACCTTTTTTTCCTTATTTTAATAAAAATCTCTCTTTATTTCGAGAAAAAATTTTAATTTAATCTTTTGCAACACTTGAAATTATTTAGAAAGTCGATGAGATTACTTGAGGAATAAATAGAGAGTAGAAAGTAATTCTTCTTTATTATAAAATTTAGTCTCATTTTTACTTCTCTATGGAAAAAATTTTCTTTTTTCAGAATTTCCATTGAATTTTCTTTTCTTTTCTTCCTTTTCTCTATTTTTTCCCTTTTTAAACATTTTATGAACACAATTATAAAGAAATAAAAAATTATTTTTTCAAAAAACATTTATATACATTCTTTAATTTTTTCTTTTATTCGAGAAAAACTAAGAAAAACGTAGAGGCAGACAGATAGCAAGAATCCGATGCGATTTAGATAAAGAGATTTTTCGCAGGAAATTGAGATAAAGACATCACCGGCACCACATCCGCCTCTCAAGTTGATCATTGGCCCAAAATTGCCCTGCTTTACGGCACGCAAGTCTTCCAGTTCCCAGAACTTCATTATTGATAAGACGGTAAAATCCGTACTTTTTTATTTTGCATTTCGCTAACTCCAAAAAAAAAAATCCCAATTTAACAACAATTTTTTGGCCATCGACTTGTAAGTCGCGTTTTTTTTAAATGGTGTTGCACAGCCGCTGGCTTTTTTCACCATTAACATTAATATTTTTTTTCTTTATACATATTTTATAACAAATTTTTAGCATGATTTCTGTTCTGCTGAAATTTTCCTTTTCTCTAGTTTTTCATTGAATCAATGCTGATTTTTAGATTATAAAAATCAATTTTTTTGTTGAAAATATTCTGAACATTAAAAAAAATTTTCTTTTTTTGATTTGAAAAAAACAAGTTTTAGAAATGAGTTGTCGGAAGTGGACTGGTTGGTGTATAGATTAAAAAAATAAAAAATGGGAGTAAAATAATGTACAATCGATCTGGTAAAACTAAAGAGAATTAATATCCAAGAGGAAAAGTTTCTTGTAGAAATTTAATTGTTAGATTTGAAATTGTTTCGTCCTTTTTTTTGTCTTTAATTAACAGATTTCAATTTTGTGTTATAAATGTGAAGAATAGTGAAACAAGGGAAACGTGAAAACTCTTGCTAGTTGTTGATTCCATTTTTTTTTCTTAATTCTTAATTAATAAAGGCTAACTCTGTCTGCCTGCTACCATTATGGTTTGAATACTGACCGATGGTAGAATGAAAAAAAACTTTGTCTTTATTAATTTCATGTCAATAATAATTGTGTTAGGTAATTATTAATTCTTAATTCTTAATTTTTAATTCTTAATTAATAATAATTAATATTAGAATTAATAGAATTGATAGAATTAATTAACAGTATTACTGATGAAAACAATTGTTACAGAGCTCGAACATTCACTAGTTCGAGCTCTGCTTTTAAATTTCTCCTTCTAATATAATATTGCGTTATTTTTTCATTTTTTCATATTTTTTTTGAAAAAAATCATAGGAAGACGAGGACGGTCATCTAGTGATACTTCAAATGATACAAGACTTGATGATTAAAGGGAAGGACGAATTTTTAGAACATTTTGCGCGTCTCGGTGTATTTTCGAAAGTTGCATCATTGGCTGGACCACAGGAGACAATTCCCGAGCCTGAGACAGAACCAAATCAAAATGGTGATGAGCAACGTTTGGAGGATGCTCGTGAATTATTAATTGGAAAGGCTTATCATTGGCGTGATTGGTTTATTTGTCGTGGTCGTGATTGTCTTTATGTTTGGTCAGATGCAGCGGCATTGGAATTGTCAAATGGCAGTAATGGATGGTTTCGCTTTATTCTCGATGGAAAACTCGCGACAATGTATTCAAGTGGAAGTCCCGAGGGTGGAACTGACACGACGGGTAAGTACTTTCTCTTTAATAAAAATTTTTACGCATGATTTCTCTTTTTTTCAAGTTATACCAATTGCACCATTTTTTTTTTTTTTTAATATTTTTATCCTGTTTACACTAATTTCATGTGATTTGAAATTTGTCCAAAAAAAATTGCCCTCATTGTCTCGTCTTTTTTGTCTATTTTTTCTTGTCAGTCCATTTTGATTTTCTCTATTTTGTTTATTAAATTTCTTTTTATTTTATTTTCTTTTGTTTTCTTCATTTTATGTCTTTTGTTCTCAATTTTGTTATTATTTTGGTTTTTTAGTTTTTCTTCATTTTTTTGTACTTAATTTTGTTATTTTAGATAATTATTTTGTTAATTTTATGTTTATTTTTATATTTATTTTATTGCATTACATTTTTTTATTATTCCGTTTTAATTTTTTATTTCGTTTACTTTTTTAATTATTTACTGGACGTAATTTTTTTTAATAAAACAAAAAATGTTCTGAGCAATTGGATAATTTTATTGTTCCATTTATTATATTTAGAAAAAGAAAACAGTATTTAAATTACTTTTTTATTTAATTTAAAATAATTTTTTCAGTTTTTAATACTTTTTGTAAAGAAATAAATTTAGGGAAAAATGGAAGGAACGAATTGTTAATAATTGATTTGGAAAAAAGATTAACTTATCAGAAAAGTAATAGAAGAAAATCCGCATTTAAATTTATGGCATGAATTTTTCTTCATAGCACATTTTCAATGTTTCGTTTTTTTCTGGTTCTATTTCTATTTCTCTTTTTTATTTGTAAATATTTCCAGTTTATTTTATTTTAAGCATTTTTGATCTTTTCAATGATTCGGATATTAATGTAGTTTTTCGAATTTTTTAAAAATACTGTGCAAAATTGTACAAAATTGTAAAAAAAAGATTTGTTTAAACAGTTTTTAAAATTTTCATTTTATTTGTTTTGTTTCTTCTCGAATTATAATAATAAGAAAGAGATCAGAGTAATAGAAAGTAAGCTGTCGTTTTAAAATGGAAAATCAATTTTTGTTGGAAATGATTCCTCTCCTTTCATTTGTGATTAACTTGACGCAGGGAATGGTTTCGAAAATAACTCGTTTTACTAACTGCCTACAGGAAAGGGGAGGAACACTGAGTCGCTCGGTACTGAAGGTAGGTAACACGATTTTCAATGATTATTTTTTTCTTTACTCTCATTCCTCCACCTAATTTTGTTTCTTTCACTTCTTCTAACTTTACAACTAAACATATTCATTATCAAAATCTCGTAATTTTTGCTTGTTGTTAATTTTCCTTTTTTTATAAAAAATTCTCTGATCGAAATTTGGAAAGAGAAAGATTTCTCTATTCTTATATGGGAAATTTATTAATTTTTGCAGAAAATCGGGGAGAATTTTTGGAAAAATTACAAAGAGCTCGTAGTCAAGTGAAGCCAAATTCAGTGAGTCAACCAATTCTTTCGCGTCCTGGTGTCACGAGACTTGTCGTTGGCAATTGGGCATTGTCGAGCAAAAAGGAGAGTGAATTGTCAATTCATAATAGCGATGGACAACAACAGGCGACAATACTCAGGGAAGATTTGCCTGGATTTATATTCGAATCAAATCGAGGAACAAAACATTCGTTTACTGCAGAAACAAGTCTGGGTAATTGGTTCTTTTTTACTTTTCTATTATTATTATTATTATTACTTTTTGTAAAAAATTTTTTTATAAAAATCTTTTGAAAATAATTTCCTCTTTGTGCTAATTTTCAGGACCTGAATTTGCAGCCGGATGGGCGGGCAAACGTGGCAAGCGATTACGATCAAAAATCGAGGCTCTCAAGCAGAAGGTGAAGAATCAAGCACAAGAGATATATGAGCGTTACTTTAAGGCAGCACAGGCAGAGCCACGTGGTGTTGTCGCAAAACTAGGCACAATTGTCAGTCAAATTGAGAAAGCATGTCATAAACAGCAATCAGGTAATCGAGAATGGCGAAATGTTTTGCAAAGTGCTTTGGAGGAATTGAAAATTCTCCTGAATGAAGAGGGAAAAGTATCGGCCTATGAATTACATTCAAGTGGATTGGTGCAAGCTCTACTTGGTCTGTTGGCGGCGCCAACAATTTCCCAACCGCCTTCAATTCGTGCGACGAAACTCCGTCTCCAAAGGATAGCGGTCTTTAAGAATTGCTTTCAAGCAAAAGACTCACACAAGGAGCACAATTCAGCAAAGACTTTAGTACAAAAATTAATTTCCGTACTCGAGTCTATTGAAAAATTACCAGTCTATTTGTACGATACACCTGGTTCTGGTTATGGTCTACAAATTTTAACTCGTCGTCTAAGATTTCGTTTGGAGAAGGCAAATGGCGAGAGTGCTTTGATAGATCGCTCGGGAAGGAGCTTAAAAATGGAACCATTGAGTACTGTTCAACAATTGGAGAATCATTTATTGAAAATGGTGGCTAAACAATGGCACGATCATGACAGATCGACATTTACGTTCGTTAAGAAACTCAAAGATGGTAATCGATTGCAATTCAAGTATCAGCACGATTTCGATGAGAATGGTGTTTTATATTGGATTGGCACTAATTCAAAAGCGTCGCCCGAATGGGTTAATCCTGGACAATATGGCCTCGTTGTTGTCACATCGAGCGATGGAAGAAATCTTCCGTATGGTCATCTCGAGGATATATTGAGTCGCGATCCAGCGGCATTGAATTGTCACACGAATGACGATAAGAGATCGTGGTTCTCGATTGATCTTGGCGTTTGGATTATACCGAGTTCGTATACATTGAGACACGCGAGAGGTTATGGACGAAGTGCATTGAGAAATTGGCTATTTCAGGCGTCGAAGGACGGCGTCAATTGGACGACATTGTACGCACACGTTGACGATTGTTCGTTGAATGAGCCGGGGAGTACGGCGACGTGGACTTTGGATCCGCCGAGCGATGAGGCGCAAGGTTGGCGACATTTACGTCTACAGCAGACGGGGAAAAATGCCTCCGGACAGACGCACTATTTGTCGGTTTCTGGATTTGAGGTTTATGGCGAAGTGACGGGAGTTTGTGAGGATTTGGGTAGAGCCGCGAGGGAGGCTGAGGCGGGAGTTCGAAGACAGAGGCGATTGATTAGAACGCAAGTGTTGAGACATTTGGTGGCTGGGGCGAGAGTTGCGAGGGGTCTTGATTGGAAGTGGCGCGATCAGGATGGAGTACCACCTGGTAATTTGTTTTATTTTATTATTATTATTATTACTAAAAGTATTGTAAATTTTGTATTGAGTTTTTGTAATTTAATGTGTTTTCTTCTTTTTTTAAATGAAATTGAAGGCGAAGGGACCGTGACCGGGGAATTGCACAATGGATGGATCGACGTGACCTGGGACTATGGCGGTTCGAATTCGTATCGAATGGGCGCTGAGGGCAAATACGATCTTCGACTCATTGGCACTGGAATGGACTCCGAGAGCAGTATAAAGGGTAAGATTACTGGCGTTTTAACTGGCCGAAAATCGAGCAGTACTCCGAGTCTACCTGATTGCACCGACACTGTTCGATGTTCCGTAGCTTCCACCGACCAAGCCGCGAGCACCGACAACTTAGCAGCCAAGGTAAAAATGCAATTTGCAATTCACATTCTTTCAAAGGAAGAAAATTCTTTTTCTGAAAGAAAGAAGTTTCTCTTCTTGATAGAAAAAGAAATTTGTGATTAAATATTATTTTTCGATTTTAGCAAGCAGCGGAGTCGATTGCTGAGAGTGTGTTGTCAGTTGCTCGAGCGGAAGCCGTCGTCGCTGTGACTGGTGAAGGAGGGGCAAATTCAACCGGCGAACTTTCGGTCGTTCTTCATCCGCGACCCGACACAACGGTGACGAGTGATTTGGCCACAATCGTCGAAAGTCTAACTCTCAATACGGAGTGCTCAACAAATAGTAACAGTAATCGAACATCGAATAGCTCAAAACCAATTTTCCCTCCTGTTAGAGGAAACAAGGTGAGTATTTTTTCTACCATTGTCTTTGAATAGAATTTGTGACGAATTCCCAAGAAAGCTGCGTAGGCTTTCTAGAGACCTCGTCACATTTGTTTTCATTTTAATTTTATAAAGTATTGCCTGAAGGTAACAAAAAGAGGTAAAAAGGCCTAGCATTCATTTACTAGAACCTACTACCTAGTTTTTTTTTATAAAGTTAATTATCGATCAAAAAGCCTGAAATAAGAAAAAAAATGTCTAAATTGTTTCATATAATTTTTCCGAATGAAATCGCAGCCTGCAAGTAGTTTGCTGAGTCTGGAAGCCGCCGAAGTTCTGGATAGAATGCGAGAAGGAGCGGATAGAATGAAGAATAATACGAATAGTTTCCTGAGTGGCGAACTAGTCGGTTTGGTTCCTGTTAGAATTAGTGTAGCTGCCGAAACTGAGGAAAATTCACTGAGGATAAAACCAATTCCCAGACATCCACCTCACATGCTAGACGGTGAGTGTTTCCTAAATCAAAATTTCGAAACCTCTTCTTATCCTCGTATTCCCTGTGTAAAAAAAATGAAAACACTGTAATTTTCATTTTATCGTTTGCATGCAGTATTGTTTTTCTAATAAACTAAACAAAAATAGAAAAAGATTGAAATTGTGTTGTCTCCAAATGAGTAGGAAGTAAAGAGTGCAGCCGTGATAAGGAGGCAAGCTCTTCCTCGCAAAATCCCGCTGGAGGATGTTCTGTTGTTACCAATCCAATGTCTGTCTCTGTGCCCAATCTTGCTTGTTCCGATGTTAACAACACCTTGGAACCGGCAGCCGCTACTGGCTTGCTGGAAACATTTGCTGCGATGGCGCGAAGACGAACATTAGGTCAGTTCACGTCTTCACTGATCAATCACTTTTAACTCATTAATATTTACCCGAAAGAAAAAAAACGGTGGTGGTGGTGGAAACAGTTTTAATTTTTCTCATTTTTTTCCCAAGAATTTTGTTTTGTCCTGTGAGTGAAAAAGAACTTATAATTATAATTTATAAATAATAATAAATATAAATAAAATACATTTTTGGGAATGATGATTTTTTTTGAATTGTTCAGGTCCGGCAGGTGGTCAGCACATTGCTCCGAATTCGAATTCTAGTTCAAATCCAAGGGGACCTAATTCCGTCTCTAGTTTGGTTAGATTAGCACTTAGTTCAAATTTCCCCGGCGGATTATTGAGTACGGCTCAAAGTTATCCAAGTCTCACGAGCAGCGGTCAAGTTGCCGGCAGCGGTGTGACGACAACTACGGGACCAGGATTAGGACAAGCTTTTACAATGTCCCTCACCAGTACAAGTAGTGATAGTGAACAGGTGAGCTTGACTCTCAATTTTTATCAATCTTTATCTCTTGTCTTCTATTAATAATAATTTACAACTATTTAGAAGCAATTTTTTTAAAATAAATTATTATTTTCAGTAGAGTGTTGTAGAAAATTTCTCCAATAAATTAAATTATTTTTATAGATTTTTAATTATGTTTTTTAGGATTGGGAATATAAATGAAAACTCAGAAATTTCTTTTAATACATGTTCCTTCGGGAATAATAATTATAATGATTGTAATGAAACAACAAATATATATTGACTGATTCGCGGTCAAACGTTTTTTTAATGTAATTGGAAAGTTGTGGCTGCAGGTTAGTCTGGAGGATTTCCTGGAGTCTTGCGGCGGTGTCGCGGGCTCGAGTGTCAGTGGCGGTCGCACAACTGGCGGACCGACTCTTCTCACTGAATTGGAAGACGACGAAGATCCCATTCTCCCCGAGGAAGACGACGACAACGAGGACAATGATCAGGAAGTATGTTTAATTTGCAGAAGATGAGCTGATTTACTCCATTTGATCATTAATCACCCAATAAGTTTCAGTTCCTTTCAGTTATTTTCAATTAATTTCAATCAATTTCAATCAATTTCAATTAATTTCCATCAATTTTAATTAATTTCAATTAATTTCAGTTCAATTACTTTCAGTTATATTCAGTGACTTTGTTTTTAATTCTTCCCGAACAATTTAACAATAGACCAGTTTATTTTTTCCTTTTTCTCTTTATCCACATTTTTGCTTGGAGTAAATCAGCTCCTTTATTCCCTGTAAGAAGAGGTGAAATCAGTAAAATTAGTAATTTATTAGTGAAAAATAATTTTTCTGTTTGTCTTTTATTGCATTCGCCTCCTTTTACAGGGTTTTGATGAATAATTCTCGTTTCTTGTGTCAGAGCATGCAGTGTATTTATATACACTTGTTGAATTTTGAAGGTATACTTTTTGCAGGATGATGATGAGGAAAATGAGGAAGAGGGCGACGGCGGCGAGGGCGAGTACGAAGAAATGATGGTTAATCGCAATTTGTTGGCAGCATTTTTAGAGGAAGAAACACCACAGAGTACAAAACGACGAGCATGGGACGATGAATTTGTATTGAAACGACAATTTTCCGCTCTTATTCCAGCCTTTGATCCTCGTCCAGGCCGAACAAATATTAATCAGGTATGTTTTCGATTAATTTCTACGAATAAAAGAATTTTTATTTTTCGCTATTATATTTGCTATTGAATATTGTATTTGCTATTAAAGAATAGTGGTTAAGTTGTGAAAATTGTTTTTTTCAGACAACTGATTTGGATGTACCTCAACCGGGAAGTGAGACCCAATCGAGTGTTCGTGTCGGCGCAACGCAAATGCCAAAATTGTCCCTGACATTAAAGGGTCCCGGACTTCCGGGAATTGCCGACGTTGAATTACCACTTTCGGAGCCAAAGGCCAGTATTTTCCAATCTGTCCAAGAACTGATGCAACTCACCGAACTTGGAAGTAGACAGGAGAAATTGCGAAGAATATGGGAACCTACTTATACGTAAGTGTTTTGGAATAGAAATTTGTAATTTTTGAATGTAGAGTTTATACGAATTTTTTCTTTTTTGGTAGAATAATTTACAAAGAAGCGAAAGACGATGAGTCGTCTGGACGTGCAACGCCAATTGTGACACTTTATTCTCGTAATGCAAATAATCAAACGACAAATCCGTGTACAGTGGAAGATGTATTGCAACTTTTGCGTCACGTTTATGTATTGAGTACAACCAAAGATGAGAAGAAGGATGAGAATTGTGTTGCGAATGAAGACGAGTGTCTCGTTAATCCAGATGATTTTACATCGAAGAAAATCACCAACAAAATAGTACAACAAATTCAAGATCCATTGGCGCTTGCTGCCGGTGCATTGCCAACGTGGTGCGAGGAATTGGCGAGGAGTTGTCCATTTTTATTGCCATTTGAAACGAGACGACTTTATTTCAGTTGCACGGCATTTGGCGCGTCGCGATCAATTGTTTGGTTACAGACGCAAAGGGACGCTGTACTCGAGAGACAAAGGGCGCCCGGACTTAGTCCAAGGCGCGATGATAGTCACGAATTTCGTGTGGGAAGATTGAAACACGAGAGGGTCAGTGTGCCTAGAGGTGATAAGTTACTCGACTGGGCGGAGCAGGTTCTCAAGGTGAGTTTTAATCTTTTTGACATTCTTCAAAATGCAAATTTCAAAGAATTGTTTTTAAAAACTATTTTTCCTTTTAGGTTCATGCGAGTCGAAAGAGTATTTTGGAGGTGGAATTTGTAGGCGAAGAGGGAACGGGTTTGGGTCCGACTTTGGAATTTTTCGCCCTTGTCGCCGCAGAATTGCAAAGAAAGGATTTGGGTCTTTGGCTGTGTGACGATGAGGAGCCTTGCGAACAAGACAATCTTTGTCCGTCCGGCGAACAGATCCGACCACACGGTTACTATGTAACACGTCCCAGTGGTCTATTCCCGGCACCATTGCCACAAGATTCGCCCGAATGTCAACGTGCGACGCGATACTTTTGGTTCCTTGGTGTGTTCCTCGCGAAGGTCCTGCAAGACAATCGCTTGGTCGATCTACCACTGTCGAGGCCGTTCCTGAAATTAATGTGCCGCGGCGACATCACAAATAATGTGAATGAAAAAATCGGTCTAACTGGTGTCAATCAAGAGAGCATGTCATCAAGTATGGCGAGTAGTTTTATTTCCGAAGAGGGCGAGCAGGACACGGCAACTTGTTCGGCACTCGAACCAACGCCCTGGTACAGTGGAATTCTCGATATCGACGATCTTGCACACGTTGATCCTGTGCGTGGGGAATTTCTCAAGGAAATACAAAATTTAACATCAAAACGCGAGAGAGCAATTTCAGAGGGTCAATCGTCGGCCGACGAGAGTTACGATTCGTTTAGAATTACACACTCGTCGGGCACATCGGTGGCAATTGAGGATCTTGCACTGACAATGACATATGCGCCAAGTTCGAAAATATTCGAGCACGACGTTATGGAATTGAAGGAGAATGGAACCGATGTGACAATTACTTTGGACAATGCCAAGGAATACATGGAATTAACGGTGAAATATTGTCTCGATCGTGGTATTAATAAACAAATGGAGGCGTTTCGCGCTGGTTTTTCAAAAGTCTTCCCCATGGAGAAATTGCATGCATTCAGTCCCGAGGAAATACGAGCAATGCTCTGTGGTGAACAGAATCCACAATGGACGCGCGAGGATCTTCTTAATTACACCGAACCGAAATTGGGTTACACGAGGGAAAGGTAAGTCCTTTTTTTGATTAATAAAAATTTTCCTAACTATTGAATATTTTTGGTGACAATAATGAATAATTTTCTCGTTTTCAGTCCCGGTTTCCAGAGATTCGTCAATGTCCTATTGTCTCTGACGGGTGCAGAGAGAAAGGCCTTTCTGCAATTTGCAACCGGGTGCTCGGCACTTCCACCCGGTGGTTTATGCAATTTACATCCTAGACTGACAGTTGTGAGGAAAGTCGACGCAGGATCGGGCGGCTATCCATCCGTAAATACGTGCGTGCATTATTTAAAATTACCGGAATATCCAACTGAAGAAATTTTAAAAGAAAGACTCCTCGCTGCAACGCGAGAAAGAGGTTTTCACTTAAATTAAACAACAAAAAAAAAAGAAAGAAGAAGAGGAAAATAAACTTAGTCATCGAATAGAGACACTAAAAAAAAACAAACAGGAACATTAACAAATTTCCGTTTTGGGTCCTTTTTCATTTTTTTTGTTCGCTGAGAAAGTGTGTGAAGAAAAATGAAACAAAAGTTTCCGATAGTTCCTGAAATTATTATATACAATATTAAAAAAAATATAGTTAATTTTTTTCACTCTACAATAGAACTATTGAAACATGAATTCTCTTCAGTCGCGAACTTTCGTTTTCGAGAGACTTAGTTTTTTTTCTTTTCATTTCATCGATTCAAAAACAAGCTTTCCACCAATAACGAGAGAAAAAAAGTCTTTGTAATCATTGTTATTTCAAAGATAATGTGATAAACTACATGTGACAAAAAAAAGAAACAAAAAATGTCTACAAAACTAGGTATTGTAATATCAGTCCTTGAGATGGACTTGGAAAAAATTTTATTCTCTACTAATTTTTTTTTTTAGGTTTACACAAATTATGAATTAATCATTGTTTCATGTATTATAGGACTTATTGTAATATTTCGTTTATTTTTCAATTTCTTTTCATTCTTCTCTCTCTCTCTCTTACTCTTTATTTCTCTAGGAAAACAAAAATCTTTTCTTTTTCATATCTTGTGTTTCTAGTAGTTAGTATAATTAACTCAGTACTTACCAGTTAGGTTTTTTTTCCTTCTTTGAATTTTATCCGTTTTTCTTTTTTCTTCTCCTCGAAGGGAAAAATACAAATTTTTGTAGTTCGATTTAAAAGAAAACCCCTCTTTTTTCATTTTATGAATGATCATTAAAAACATTTGATGTTGGCTTTAAATAAATAAATTAGAATTTATTTTTCACTGACTATAATTTTAGTGAATCTTTCCTCTCGAATTATAATAAAAAAATAAAATAAAACGTCCGTATCAATGTTTGTCTCTTTAAGGGAATTCTAGAAAAAATTGTATGTTATAAAAATTTTAACAAAACTTTGAAAATAAATTTTTTTTTGACTTTTTAAGTCAAGCATATATATATATATATATTTATTCTAAAAAAAGAAAATTGGATTTTCTTCTTTTTTTCTGAATTCATGTTTCCTTAGTCTTTTTAAAAAAGCATAAAAATAATTATTATTGAAAACGAAATACTTGTGGTCCTCGTGATTTTTGTTCGTTTTCGAAAAGAAAAGAAGAAAAAAAAATATTAGTCAAATTAAGCACTTTGTTTGTACGGTAACATACTTAATGCTCACACGGTATATACGACTGTAGATTGAAACAGAAAAAAGGGGAAAAAATAAAAGAAAAAAAAAAGAAAAAGAAAACAATCGTATACCTGTAATTGCATATAGAGGAAAGTTTTAAAGATACATAATATAAATGTGAGAAAATATTAATAACGATAAAACGATGTCGAAATGGAAAA
>CM065461.1:44606782-44656782 GCA_032872475.1 Leptopilina myrica (nomen nudum)
CGAATCAATAGATTGGACCACGCCAAAAATATCAGTGATCAAACTTTATATATTTTCAATATTAAAAAAAAACAATGCTGCCCAATCATGTAGAAAACCATCAAAACTGATGAAAAAAAACAAATATCAACAACAAATTCCGTTACATTCTCAATATATGCGTATTTACAATAAAGAGCGTAAAAATCAAATTATCCTTATTGACATTACAGTGTTACTGTTTACATATACATTTTAATGTTTGTTTTATAAATATAATAATAAATCATTTCTGATATTAACAAAATTTTGTTTGTACTATTATTATTATTATTATTTTGAATGTTTGTTTCGAATTTTATTAAATTTTTTTCAAATAATTGAATTCTTATCGATATGAATATTGTGATTTATAAAAATAATGACATATTTTCTAATCAGGGTTGCTACGAATTCAGCATTTCAAAATTCCCTGACTTTTACAGGTTTTCCGGAGCATTTTTTTTAAATTCCCTGACCAAATTAGTTCGTTGTTGTTTGCTTTCTTGTTTCCTAAAATTTAAAATGTTTTTCCTTTTATATATTTTCAATTTGAAAATTAATCTATTGAACATAATTGAATACTTGCAAAGAAAAAAAAATTGGAGAATAATTCAATTTCTTCGAAGAATTTTATTATTTATAAAAATAATTTAAAGCATGCGAAGAATTTTATTAAAATGGTTGACAATCCTGATTAAATTCTTCGAAGAATTTGTTTTAATTTTTTTTAAAAATGAAGTTTTATTAATAATTTTAATTGATAATTTTCCAAATAATTCATGTTCAACAACAATTGATTTTAAAATTTCTAAAATAATCGGTGTTTCCTAATAATTGAAATTAAAAATTTAATAATCAAATTTTATTAAAATTTCTAGAAAATTATTTATTAATGTCGCTGTTTTTAATAATTATAACAAATAATTATACTGTAAACAATTATTAAAATTTTTGCTGGAAAATTTAACTCTTTCTTAAAAATTAAAAACAATTATTTCTTTCGTGAAATTTTATTACAAATTGTATGGAAAATAATTGAATTTTTGAACAGATTTAAGACTAACTTGAACAAAAAATAGTTAATCAAGTTTTTTAAAATTACAAGTGAGAATAAAAATGAAAAATTGAAATTTTCCCGATTCAGATACGTCAAATTAATTTTAAAAAAAAATATTTTCTAAAATTCCCTGACATTTCCAGGTTTTCCCTGACAATTCCAGGTTTTCAAGGTTTTCCCTGACCGTAGCAACCCTGATAATTGAATTTTGACAAGAATTTTACTATACAATTCTTGAAAATAATTGAATAACTGAGTCTACAAAAGATTTAAATTAAAACTACGAAAAACTAAGCTTTTAAAAAATTTGAAAGCTTTTCAGAATTCAATTATTTCTAAAAAAAAAAGTACCATTTAACTGACTTCAAATGAAATTTATTTCATTCAAGTAAATATTTAATTGCCAATGATCAAGTAATCGGAATATTTGAAATGTTACTATATAATGTATGGTAAACCTTATCTTACGTCCAGTAAACGATGCTTACAGTGAATTTTTAAGCAAATATGAATCGAACCGTTTAATTGATAATATAGTCAAGTATAATAATCGGTGATTTGTGTCAAATTACTAAAAAATATTATTACCTGTGATCGTAAATAATAAAAGTCCTCCAAGAATCTTGATGATCATTGTTCACAATACCAAAAAAGGAGGAAACACTTATAAAAATACACTTTATTCGTTGAAGCACCAAAAAAACTGTTTCACTCAAATTTCCGACAACTTCTCCTCGTCAATTTCATCATTAATTTCTATTTAACAAAATTTAGAAAATCTATCAATTCCTGTTGTTACTTATCAATATTATTTCTTTCAATTAATTGTAATTGAAAATTTGTAATAATACCAAAAATTGATATTAAAATGAAAATTTACAAAAAAAGTTTACAAAAATCGCTATTAACTGTATATAGGAGAAAAGGTATACCAGATATAATAGATATGGTAGGTATAATGAATTGAGGGGATGAAAATGTTGGAAAAGTTTCATTCAAGAATTCTTTTTTGGGTGTAAATGATGAACTTGAAGGCACGTGACTCGGGGTACAGCCGCGAAGGAAATGCAGAAGTGACTAACGATAACAACACACACACACACACAAGTTTAACAGTCAGTGACCGGTTGACTATATAGGCAGCCAGCAGCCTGGCAGTCGGTTCAAGACTGAGTACAAGTTCACAACTTCCAGCAGCCCTGCCAGGATTCCGCAGTCCATATGCGGCCACTTCTTCTACCATTAAACATTCAAGAAAATCATCTGACACTGGTAACCATAAGAAGAACATGATCCAGTCCCAAATAGCGCAATATTATTATATACTTATATAATTCATTGTATTACACATTATTTTATTCGCAGAGCCCACAACTTGCTGAATAACTATATAAACATCAAGAAAATATTCACTAATTTTCAGTCTTTCAAATTCGTCTATAATCCTCCGCACTAATTAAAAATAAATTAGGAACGTTTTTTTTCCAATTTTCCCCACACAAAACACATCTCAGTGGGCAAAAAACCATCATTGTTTTAAAAACGTTCCAAAAACGTTTTTAAGAACGTTTCATGACTGTCAAATAACAATCCCAAAAGCGTTAAATATGTTTCAAAAACGTTTTAAAAGAAATGAAATGTTTTTGGAACATTATTTATTGGCAGACATGAAACGTTTTTAGTTTTTTGCCCACTGGGTATTTTATTATAATATAATTTTTATCGAACTCGGTATAATTTACATCATAATCCATGTTTAACCGCAAGAGATTTTAATGCGACATTGTTTCCAAACTATATATGAGGACATTAAATTTGATTAAACGGCTCACAATAAATTGGATACAATTGAAACGAATATGCATTGGGATATATGTGCGCGACAATATATATTGGAATCTGGATTTAAAAACATATATTGAATGAATAGAAAAATTTTGGGATTGTTACTGTTATTCATATGCATTCCAAAATAGTATTTAACGAATTTAAAATGCAACTAAACAAAAAGGATTATTACAGACTTCTGTTGTATAGGAAAGAATTTAATAAACTGAAAAAATTTTATATACAATACAATTTTTTAAACAGAACTCCGAATAAAAGTATAGTCGTATAATGTCTCTTTTTTCGCGTTTACAATTTATCTAGTGTTCTAAAAAGTTTCAATTTTATACAAAGGGATTTTTGTTCACTTTTTTCCCTACATATTGTTCTCGCAATAACAGACAAATACATACATGCTCTATACATAATAAAAAAAAGTAATCGGTTATTTTGATTCAAATAAATCATTCTAATTTACAAAATCAATAATTAGTGAAATTTTGTTTCATCAAACATTTAATAAAATATTTTTACTAATTTTTTACTAAAAATTAAATCATTTCGTTATTTTAACTTTATTTCGTTTTTTCAATAGATTGTTACTGAAATATTGAAAAAGAAGTGATATTAATAATTAATAATTCTGCAATGTAACTAAAAGTTACAGCAATGGAATGTTTAGAAAAATTAATGTAATATTTGAGAAAATAATTTTCTATTATTGGATTGATATAAAGTAATATTATTTTCTTAATTAACCGTCTAATTGATTTTTATATCTCAATAGTTTATTTTCCATTCAGTTCAATATTTTTCTCAAATTAGAAACTTATTAAATAATTAGTATTTAAATGATCCCTCCTAGTTTTTTAATGAAAAAAAAGTCTAGTCTTTAATTTACTCACAAATTTAAAAAAATTACGTGTCAATAACTAGAGACACCTATCGCAATGTCAAACGTCAAACGACTTAGACTGATCAATAATAAAATATTAAAAATAACTTTCATAATTCACAAAGAAAAAATGCGAACAAAAGATTAAAAATAAAAGCAGTAGAAATTTAGAACAATTTTCAAAAAGTTAAAAAAATTCAGACTAAAATTCATAAAAAAAAATAAACAATTCAAATTCAGTAATCTCATTGAAACTAAACAATAATTCACAAACGTGCAAAAACGATAAAAATTAAGGTCAGAGTAATAAAATGACAAAACAGAATTTAAGAAGAAAATTAATATATATTATATAGAAGATAATTTCCACAGTTGTATCACATTTCTTTATCTATATTTTAAATACATTGAAAATAAAAAAAGTTGACTAAGCTTAGTGGAATAAACAAAAATTTTCGTTTCTATTTTATTATTATTATTTATTTATTTTAAAAAGAAAAGCTTTTTAGAAAGCGCCACCTCGAAGTCGTAAAACTAAATGAAGAGTGGATTCTTTTTGAATATTATAATCGGACAGTGTTCGGCCATCCTCCAATTGTTTGCCAGCGAAAATCAATCTCTGCTGATCTGGTGGAATTCCCTCTTTGTCTTGAATTTTAGCCTTGACATTTTCGATCGTGTCGGAGGCTTCAACCTCCAAGGTGATTGTTTTACCAGTCAAGGTTTTCACGAAGATTTGCATTCCACCTCGAAGTCGGAGGACCAAATGAAGAGTGGATTCCTTTTGAATGTTATAATCGGACAAAGTGCGTCCATCTTCCAATTGTTTGCCAGCGAAGATCAATCTCTGCTGATCGGGTGGGATTCCCTCCTTATCTTGAATTTTGGCTTTTACGTTCTCGATCGTGTCGGATGCCTCAACCTCCAAAGTGATGGTTTTACCAGTTAAGGTCTTGACGAAAATTTGCATTCCACCGCGAAGTCGGAGAACCAAGTGCAAAGTTGACTCCTTCTGAATATTGTAATCAGAAAGCGTGCGTCCATCCTCCAATTGTTTGCCAGCGAAAATCAATCTCTGCTGATCTGGAGGAATTCCTTCCTTATCTTGAATTTTAGCCTTTACGTTCTCAATTGTGTCGGAAGCTTCAACCTCTAATGTAATGGTTTTACCTAAAAAAAAATAACAAAAAAATGTTTATAATTTACAGAATCAAGTATTTTTTTTTCTTCTTTTTCTTCTTCTTCTTTATTAATAACAGTTAACTATTTCAAAATTCGAATTAAAAATAAAATCTTGTAATCTTTTGAATTAGTGATTAAGAAATAGTTTTAATAATACTATTTTTTTAAAATAATTAAATATTTTTAATTGAATTTAACTTTTTAATAGAATTTTTTTTAAGCACCAAGTTATTTAAATACAAAAAAACATTATTTCTTGAATAAGGAAATGTTTTTCAAAAATTTAATTCACCTAATGAATATAATTGAATTCTGAAGAAAATTTTTATTAATTATTGAGATAATTGAAATTTTGACATGTTTTTAAAAATTTTTAAACAGAATTGAATTTCTGCAAAGAACTTTACTGCTTTTAAAAATAATTAAATTTCAACAAACAGAAATTCAATGTATATTAATCTTTAACTAGAATTCTTCTCCAAATTCATTATTTTCAATAATTTAAATTAATTGTTTGAATATAAAAAATTTAATTCAATTGGAATTATTGACATTTTTTCAAATAATTAAAAAATTCTGAGAAATATAAAAAATTGAAGGTTTTGTATTTAAAAATGTAGAGCAATCACGTGTAACAAATGTTAATAACGAAAATTTTAGTTAAATTAAAATTCCCTTACCAGTAAGCGTTTTAACGAATATCTGCATTCCACCACGAAGGCGAAGGACTAAGTGGAGCGTCGATTCTTTTTGAATATTATAATCGGACAGTGTTCGGCCATCCTCCAATTGTTTGCCAGCGAAGATCAATCTCTGTTGATCTGGTGGAATTCCCTCTTTGTCTTGAATTTTAGCCTTGACATTTTCGATCGTGTCGGAAGCTTCAACCTCCAAGGTGATTGTTTTACCAGTTAAGGTTTTCACGAAAATTTGCATACCACCACGAAGTCGGAGAACCAAGTGCAAGGTAGACTCCTTTTGAATATTATAATCGGACAGTGTTCGGCCATCCTCCAATTGTTTACCGGCAAAGATCAATCTCTGCTGATCGGGTGGGATTCCCTCCTTGTCTTGAATTTTGGCTTTTACGTTCTCAATCGTATCGGATGCCTCAACTTCGAGAGTAATTGTTTTACCGGTCAAGGTCTTGACGAAAATTTGCATTCCACCTCGAAGTCGGAGGACCAAATGAAGAGTGGATTCCTTTTGAATATTGTAATCGGACAAAGTGCGTCCATCTTCCAATTGTTTGCCAGCGAAGATCAATCTCTGCTGATCTGGAGGAATTCCTTCCTTATCTTGAATTTTAGCCTTTACGTTCTCGATCGTGTCGGAAGCTTCGACCTCCAAAGTAATTGTTTTTCCAGTCAAGGTTTTCACGAAGATTTGCATTCCACCACGGAGTCGAAGTACTAAATGCAAAGTGGACTCTTTCTGAATATTATAATCGGACAAAGTGCGTCCATCTTCGAGCTGTTTACCGGCGAAGATCAAACGCTGCTGATCTGGTGGAATTCCCTCTTTGTCTTGAATTTTGGCTTTTACGTTCTCGATCGTGTCGGAAGCTTCGACCTCCAGTGTGATGGTTTTGCCTAAAAATGAAAAAGATTTTTTTCAATTCACAGACTAGAAATTTACCATTCATTTTTGTGATTTTTATATACGTTGAATTGATTTTCAAACAGTAAATTATTTTTGAACAATGGAGCTAGAATTCATCAAAATAGAATTTCGTTTAAACTTTAAACATTTATAATTTTACTACACTTGTTATTATTTTAAAAATAAGTTGATGATGATTTCAATAAGTACAAGTATAAATATTGCTAATGCAATGATAAAATAATTAAATAACAAGTTAAATTAAACAAATTAAACAGAAATTATTTCAATGCAATTTACAATTCTTTACCTGTGAGAGTTTTAACAAAGATCTGCATTCCACCTCTAAGACGAAGAACTAAATGCAAAGTAGATTCTTTCTGAATATTATAATCAGACAAAGTGCGTCCATCTTCCAATTGTTTGCCAGCGAAAATCAATCTCTGCTGATCTGGTGGAATTCCCTCTTTGTCTTGAATTTTGGCTTTTACGTTCTCGATCGTGTCGGAAGCTTCGACCTCCAAAGTAATTGTTTTTCCAGTCAAGGTTTTCACGAAGATTTGCATACCACCACGAAGTCGGAGAACCAAGTGCAAAGTGGACTCCTTTTGAATATTGTAATCGGACAATGTGCGTCCATCCTCCAATTGTTTACCGGCAAAGATCAAACGCTGCTGATCTGGTGGGATTCCCTCTTTATCCTGTATTTTTGCTTTAACATTCTCGATCGTGTCGGAAGCCTCAACCTCGAGGGTGATTGTCTTTCCCGTCAATGTTTTCACAAAAATCTGCATGTTTGCCTGTAAATAGTTTACGTTTTAGTATCGTGTAAATAATTACTAAGAGGCCATACACAAACTAGGTAAGGCTTTAAGGGGGGGGGAAAGGGTCATGTTAAATCTTACATACAGCAAAAAAAAAAATGGCGCTAATGTATTGAAAATGTCTTACGCCCTTACAAATAAATTTAGCTTATTTCTAAAAATATTACGATTATAAGAATATTGTAGTACTTTTTTTAGAAATCAATTAAGTTCAATTGTCCATATTGAGCAGAAAAGTATTTTGAGCGTAATTTACAGTTGGGCAACGGTATTAAATTTACATGACCTTTCTGTATCGCGAATCATTTTCAGGGATGTTTCGAAATTATTGTCTCCCTACTGTTTATGTAATGCTCATTAAAAAAAAAAAAAAAAAAACCAAAATAAATAATTCCTGGTGAAAATAAAGTGAAAAATTATCGACACTGACAACTGAATTCTAATTTTTCTAATAAATGCCACGATTGCTGTAAAAAAAGTATATGTTCCGAATGAGTAATGACCATTTGAAAAAACATGAATCATCAAAATTTTCACCAATACAATATGATCAATAAAGCTAAAATGGACTCGTCCAATATGGTGGCCGTGATGCCAGGGAACCGCCCAAGCTCATCACTTGGCAACAAAGAAATTAACATCAAAATCGCTCACCAAACACCAAAGAATCATTTAATTTCGAAGGAAAATTCATAAATAAATTTGCAAAATTAATAACAATAAGGGAAATGAAAATAGGAACGAATCAAAAGACAAATGATCACAAATATCAATATGTCAGTTAGTTACAGATGCACAAAGTCCATGGAATATAATTTACAAATAAATTCTTCTAGAATAAAATCTTTGAATAGAAAAAGGACAATATTTTCGAAATACTTACAACCAATTATAGAAAAGACGTAGAAATCCAAAATAACGATCTTATTCTCAGAAAAATAATATCACGATTAAAGACTTGTTGTGACGCCGTTGAAGAACACTTGAATACTAAACGGGAGAGAAAGAAACCCCCTCCTTTTATAACTTTTCACTGACGACAACGGCGATGGCGTCACCGGAAGTCATTCCTGATTGGTTGGAAACTATATCCCACAAAGAATTAATAATATTTTTAGGAAAACAAAAATCCTTTGTTTTTTAAAAATAAAATACACAAAGGATATTTAAATTTTGTTATATTTCAAAAAAAAAATAAAATTCTTTTTTAATAACATTTCTCTATACAAGCAATGATTTTTTAGAGGGCTTTAACTTTACTATAACTGAATATATTTATCTATAATTGAATTTAATTAAAGAGAAATATAATCAATATTTCCAGATATTGCGTGCTACTGCCGTCGTTATCAAAAATGTCTAGAATATTCAGGATAGTATTCTATTCTCAATAATATCAAGTCATTGCAATACACGTGCATGTGTTGTGTTGTATATTAAAAAAGAGCTGATGCAATATTAAAAGACAGGTTAAAACACGCCAACAATATGATTCATAATTTTTTCAAATTTCTAGAACATTTCTTTTGTGCATAAAAAATGTGTTTTTAATAAGCATTTTTTTCTCTTTATATAAATACAAGTCGAATATTTCAAATATTCTCAATTCTAATTCTAAAAAAAAATTCTATTTCAAATATTCTTTTATTTGGTTAGTCTAAAAATAATTAGACACTGTTTATATACTACTGTAATAAATAGCATAAATTATTAATATTTCTCTAAAATTTATGTTTAACATTTCAGTTTTCCGGTAAACAAGAATTTCGTGGAAAAATAGAAGATATTGTAAAAAAAATTGTCATTAATAGCATCATTTTTTTTTTGTTTGAAATATGAATTAGTTTATTTATTTGCATCAATTTTACACAATCCTAATGAATAACATAAACATTACGTATTGCGCAGAAATTACAAAATAATAATTATAATAATAATGGTATTAATTATTACAATGAGTTAAATTTCTAAAAATACTGAATAAAAAAAAAGAAAGAAAATCATAATTGAGTTTTTAATCGTCAAGTTGAAAAAAAATGCTGAAACGAGAAATGAAAAATTTTGCTTTTTAAAAATGTTCTCCTTCTGTTTCAGCATATTTAATTGTTTTATATTTATTAATTAATGCACTTTGCAATAATGAATACTTTCTTACGGTGTATTGTATAACACATGTCATAATAATATGACGACTAGCATTTCAAGTCTTTTATTTAAAAATTACTAAGTGAAACATAAATTTCAATATTCGAAATCTATTCTTTTTTTTAGGAAAAGAAAATTAACGCAGTTTACAATTAAAAAAAGTGAAATATAAAAGGATTTCAAAAATTAATAAAAAAAAAAGAGAAAACAATGTCAAATGTCTCAAAAATTAAAAAAAGTTTTCAACACATTTGACAATCCATTGACATAATTCTAAGAAAATTGAAAAATATTTACCTTACCTGCAAAATTATTGCAAATTAGATTTTCTATTTTCTATTTTGATTTCTTCTTTAATAAAAATTATGTTAATAGATTGAAAATTATTCAAACTTTTTTCATCAAATAATCACAATAATTAAAATTTCAAATTGCACCTAAAGTCTAGTATTTTTCATTTGCAAAAAAGAAAAATAGTCTATAATTTAAATATTTCGCTAATACGATGACGAAAACCGCATTGAATAGTGGAAATGTAAAAATTACATTAAAAAGAATAAAAAAAAAAGTTAATGCCAAAGAAAAAGAAATCATAACCACTTTTCAATTGGGTGAACTGTTATTTTTTAATAGGAACAATACAAAAGTCAATATCATGTATTTTTTTGTATTAAAAAAACACGATTTCAGTATATTTATTAATACTAATTAAATTTTACGCAGTTTTCCACAAATACTCAAGACAATAAAGATCACAACAATTAGAGACAAAAATTGTTGTAAACAAAATATCTCAATTCAGCGAAAAGTGATTATTAGTAAAACACCACAGCATTCAAATAGGATTAGTTTTTTTTCTTTTTTTTTTGTAACGAAGATACAAAAAAATGACGGCATTCCTTTATATTTATTTTTTTCATATTCCAAAAAAATTTCATTGCTTAACTGATGAGCAAAATAATTAATTATGTTTACAGAAAGAAAAGAAAATTTACAATAAAAATATTTCAAAATTATGAAACTATAATTGATGTGATTTTATAAATTACCATTTTCTAGTTTCACATCTCTACTACATTAAAAAAAAAAAATGTGTAGGAAAAAACAATTTGAGGAAAAGTGTTTCACCGGTTCATTAAAATAATTGTGTTCATGTATGTGTGTGTTGCCAGATACACAAAAAATTGGCTCCTCGCTTAAATCCTGTAGATAATAATGGTTTTTTTTTTTGTTTAAAAAAAAGGAAACGTCCAGAATATTATACACGTTTGGTTTATTCAAGTGTTGCAAATACAAGAGCAAAAAAATACACCGTATGTCGAAGAAGAAGAACTACTTTTTAAGAACGATTGTTTAAACTAATAGCAAATTTTTTGAAAGTTTAAACTTTAATTAAACTGGAAAAAAACTCGATGACATTTAAAATCTTATTGCAAGCAAATTTCTTATTCGAAATTACTAAATTACTAAAAATGATTAATAAGAACAAACGTTTCTTTTTTTCTTTTTTTTTTTTTGCTTTTCTTTTTCATTTCTGTACGACTACACACACACACAACATACACATATGAAGTCTCGATACAAATGTGGTCTCTAAGTTTTGCTTTTTTAAAAAAAAAAAAAAAAAATTACAAATTTCCACAAATTTCTTTATATCTTTCGATTACAACTCCCTTTATGTCAGGCGGTTTCGTTTTTAAAGTAGATTAATTGCTTAATACGTAATCCAAACTACTCAATGCATTCTCTATCAATTCATTCGAGGAATTCCTAGAACTAGATTTATTTCTGCGACAATGACCTGTTTTTAATAAGAAGAAGGGGGAGGGGGGGTCAATAACTTTTTATAATAGTTATTTATTCAGTCTACCTATCTTTCGATTCAATTAAAAAAAAAGACAAACAAAAAATTAGTTGACTCTTTTCTTTTATTTTCAAAAAGAGATAAAAATTGATTAAACAATATAGATGTAAAGAACACACTTGGAATTAAAAAAAAAAGGAATTAAAAATTGTCAAAGATAAACGAAAAATGTTTTCTGCTTATTAAAAAAATTTCCAAACATTGTCGTCGAGAATCAAATCAAATCAAATCATTTTTGTTTGTAAAGAAAAAACTAAACAACTTTGAACTTTTTTTAATATTATATAAACAGGCCATTGAATGCTTGAGAATTTCTTCTTACGTTTAGATAAGTTATACTTAATCAGTAAATTGAATGTTTTGGTAGGAATCTACTTAGAATCCGTCTCCATTTTGACTTCTTCGGCTTTCTTGTCCTTTTTCGAAGTCTCGCTGTCCGTTCCCTCGCCATTACTATTGTCGCGTCTTCGTTTACGAGCAAAACGTCCCTTATATTTGGGTGGCGGAAGTTGTTCCATACCAAGGACTTTATGAATTTGTCGGAATGCCACTAACCTAAGTGCATGCTGCGCCGAGGAAGTTATATCTTCCCTTTGTTGGGCAGTCATATTTCCTATTGCATCAATTGGATCCTTTTCGCAAGGATCGGACAATCCTGGAATTCATGAAAAAGGCATTTTCATTAATTTTTCAATTATTCAATAAATGGAAAACTTCTTTGAATCTAGAATTATAAAAATCAGTCTGCCAAATCATCTGCGAACTATCATAAGAATCTAGAAATGAGTAGAGAAATCAAAAGACTTGATTTCAAGATCATCAATAGTTTTACGATAGTCTCAGTCTCGTCATCAATCTCATCATTTTATTGCAATATAAATTTACTAAATTTTTATTTCATTTAATTAATTTAACTTTTATTTCTTGTATTAAAAGTAAGTAATTTTTTTTGTAAGTCTTACCTGGACCTCCAGGAAGTAAAATTCCTCCGGCGACACATTCCAATAATCGTCTTAAAGCTTCTCCTGGACTCAATGGACCACCAGCAGTGCTTATCACTTTCTCCGTCAACAATTCCAATGCCTAAAAGTCATATAATTAAAAAAATTTTTTTTACATCTTTCTAAGAAATTTTTTATGGTTTTTCCTTGAAAAATTTTAATCAGTTTGCCAAATCATCTGTGTAATATCGCAAAAATCTAGAAACGAGCAAAGAAATCAAAAGACTTGATTTCAAGATCATTAATAGTTTCACAATATTCTCAGTCTCGTCATCAGCTTCATCATTTGAATTTATTTTCTTCAAAAAGGAATAGAAAGAATAAAAATGCACACTCTTAGTTTTTAAAACTGAAAAAAGTAATTAAAATGTAGCTGTAAAAAATTAAATTTAACAGTTTTAAAAAACTTGATTGGAACATTTTTTCAAAGTAAAAGAATCCGATAAAAATAATAATTGCAAAAATTTAATCAAATTCTTTCCAATGATTTTAATCCTACAATTTTTGTAAGTATTTTATTTTATTTTGTTTTAAAGAATTTTATAAAAATT
Source organism: Leptopilina myrica (nomen nudum) (assembly GCA_032872475.1). Taxonomy (NCBI): domain Eukaryota; kingdom Metazoa; phylum Arthropoda; class Insecta; order Hymenoptera; family Figitidae; genus Leptopilina; species Leptopilina myrica (nomen nudum). The sequence goes on from CM065461.1 coordinate 44,619,752, forward strand.
TTAAGAAATAATTCATTTACTTTGAATAATTTTTTATTCAAAAGTTTTGTATTGAAAATAATTGAAATTTTGCGACTATTTATGAAAAAAAAATGGACAATTATTACATTTTTATCAAAGAATAATAAAGAATACTAACCCATGGATTTAACGGTCCCCAAGTTGGTACACGGTTGCACAGATCACGCATTATGCGTATAACCATTACGCAGCTCTGCAATGAGGTTGCTCTAGCCTATTGGAAATAAAAAATAATTATAAATAGAGAAAAAAAGGATAAATATTTTTTTCACTAAAAACAACATCTCATTACCGTCGTAATATTTCTTTCTTTCTTTCTTTCTTTTTCTTTTTTTTGCTTTGTGTGGGCTTTAGCTAACCTTCCAACCTCGTGCCTATTTTTCTTTGTATATACAATGTATTTCCATTAGCCCATATCAATTTTACCGGGTGTTTATTTTTCATTTCAACAATAATCACATGGATAAATTTTTCACAGAAAAAATGTAATTTTTTTTTAAACTACTAAATAATTATACATACATTAAAAATGGAAACAAACTATTTTCTAGTGAGAAAAAAATTGCAAAAAACACCCGGTATTCTCATGACATCACACTGTGTACTTGTGCTTGTCTGTCTCTTTTTCTATTTCGAAAAAAATGTGCTCTCGTGTCTTGCACAATTATTAATCAATATAATAAAGTGATAAACAAAATATAGTAAATATTTTTAAAATTATAATTTCTTCCTGGTTTTTTTTAATTATAGAGAAAATGCGCCATTATTTAAAGACAGACCTAGAACAGAACTCAGTCTATAGGCTACATTGCGCGCATTAAATCCAGAATAATGAATAAAATTTCCATATTACATGTATATTTTTGAAAATACTTTTTTCAGCAAAGAAATCAAAGTTGATTACAGAATTTGGAATTTATTTTTCAACTTTATTGTTTATTATTCTGGATATCAATAACTACTAATGGGTATTATTTATAGGAACAAATTGTAAACATACAATTTAAATCAATTGTCTGTATTACATGAAAGTTCCTGCCTGAAGAAAAACTATCTGATCGCATTCTTAAATGTAAAAAGCGAAAAATATTACGATAATCGCGTCAGAAGGAAATCTAATCTAATTATTAAAAAAATAAGCGAAAAATATGCTTTTAAACATTGGATGCGAACAAACGAGCGAAAATTCAGGCCGAATTGTCAATATTTCTAAAAGGACACTCGATAATGGTAATAAAATATTCGACAAGGCTGGAAGTTCTAAGACTTGCTCTTTTCGATTTTCGAAAAGAATGATTTGGCACTCGTTTTCTTTTTATCGATACGTAGTGGAAAAAAATATAATCTGTCTCTATTTGAAAATTTGATTCTTTTCTTTTTTTTTTTGTTTTGTTTTTTTGAAATTCTGAACTTGAGTGTTTAATTGATTCAAACCTGAAACCACTTGGCATGCCTGAGTGCAGCTAAAGCCTCCAAACACTTAGCCTTGGGAAGTACGTCTGGCGGATCTGGTTTGGTCACAGTTGGCGTAGCGGGCGTCGTTTGTGGTTGAGCAGCTCCCTGTTGCTGCTGTCCAGCATTATCTGAGATTTCAACAAAGAAAGCATAACACGCTTAGACAACACTTAGAGTGTTTGATCATGCCCCTTTTTTCTATTTTTTTTTATCATTAAAATTATCAACTTATAACCCAATTTGAAATCGCATTTTAAATGCACTTTAATGCATTTTAATGCATTCAACAAAAAGAAACAATATATATATATATATTAGAAAATAAAAATAATTATTTAAACTACCAGTCATAAATGCTTAACGATGCACACACGCTTCTCTTCCCCATAAGTTCTAATAAAAATCTCAAAAAAAGAGATTTTGGCTAGATTTTTAAAATATAGTTGAGTGCATTTCGAAAGAGACAAGTTCGTGCATCGAGCATCGATAGAGGGTAATTAACAACAATTTGTAGCATGATCAAAAAGTCCATAGTTTTAAGATTGCCTCAGCGTTGTTTCTTGATCTCAGAAGCATGTCCACGTTCGATGTGTATCCGGTTTTAAATAAAAAAGCAGCTAAGTGAAAACTATTTGCGAAATTTGTTTTCTTTATCAAGAAACTAGTGGAATTTTGTTTTAAATTGCAAATCCAGGCATCACACAGTATCTTTTATTATCAGAAAAAGGTAAATTGTAGACAATCTTTTTCCCTTGGAAAAGGGCAAATAATATACTAAACAAATTAAAATATGATTTAAATTGTACTAATAATCTATTAATACTCACATTTCTTAGTTTTAGATTCTTTGATAGAAATGGGTTTTTTTATTTTTTTTTAAAAGAATTTCATGAAAATTTAAAAGAAAAAAAAGATGAGAAAGGCAACAAATCACAAAAAAAAGTAGGAATAAGTGTGACAATATTAAAGAAAAGGGGAAAAAGGCACTATCTGTGATGCCTGTTAAAATCTAACAAATGAAAAATATTTGCAAAATACGAGATTATAATTTCAACTGACAAAAAGAAAAAATTACGATTTTAATAAAAAAAATGTCTACCAACACATGAGACTTTCCACTACTAACCTAATTTTCATTGAATCAGAACTAATTCTGATTTAATTCAAATTTGGCATTATTTTAAGAAATATTCTCTCTTTCTCCCTCTTTCTCTCTCATTGATAAAGAAACAATTTTTCTCCTTTAAAAATACATAGCAAAAAACGTGAAGAAAGCGCGCGCGTTATCAAAAAAAGAAATCAGAAATAAATAAAAAAAAAAATTAAATTCCCCGTGGACACACTGAATGCGGCTGCATCAAAAAGGAAATATTTGTTAAATCGCGATTCAACTGCCATTTTTGTTGTCTCAAGTCCTTGGCTGCACCTATTTTTTTTCATCTTGTAAAATAAATTTTTCTCACTCACTCACTCACTCACGCCGTTGTGCTTCTTAAAATAAAGACATTACACACAATATTCAGGCCATGAAAAGAACAAAGGAAAACGCGCGCGCGTTTAGGAAAAATAAAAATGTGCTTCCTCTAAAATGGCAGACTATTGAAGAAAATAATGTGAGTAATGATAATAAAAATTATTAATTGGATTATCCTTTTCTTGGCCGTCGTTAAATCAACTTTAAACACATAAATTTACCTGCGGGTGTTGCTTTTGTTGTATCGCGCATCAATGGACTTGTTAATGTTATACTGACAGTTACGGATCCTCCAGACACTGTCAAAGCAGCTGATTCCGGATGCTTACCAACATTGTATGAATCTTCTGGAGCGACTGTCTTTAATTGAGCTGGTAATATTTCCGCAACTTTGTTGAGTAATGTTCTAAAAATCAAATCAATGCTCAATTATTTATTTTCATAAGAAACAAATCTTGGTAATTTAATTCAATAAATTGTTCCAAAACTTTGCACTCAATCAATTAAACTTGATGACTAAAAAGATTCGTTTTTTACAGCCTAGTTTTGGGGGTTTTGTAGCTTTTTTTGCTACATTTTTGGCACAACTTTTTTCTCTATTGGAAAATTACTTGATACAAAACCCCAAAGTCACAGAGAGAGAAATCGTCGACTGGGACCCAAAACTAGTCTTTTTCTGCGAGATGTCCTTTCTAGTATTTCTTGAAAATAATTCAATTGTTTTATGATTTCCAAATATTAGCGATTTTAAAGTAGAGTGGAAATTCTCAAGAAAAAAAAAACAATTGAATTAGAAACTCTTTGAATGTCAAAAATTGAAAAAAAGTACCCAAATAGTAGTATAACGTAAAAAAAAAGGAAACATTAGGTTTTAATAGATGAGTGCGAAGCCTGCTAATGTCATTGAAGAAGAAAAAGAAGGTTTTTGTTTTTGCTTACCTAGTAGGTTTCTCAGCGCAGAGAACGACGAGACAAACATGGTTGTCACCGGAGAGAAGGAGACCTTTGGCGAGATTTCCAACGCGCATGACACCGCGAAGAATTCGCGAATCTTCCTTCTCCTTTTGGAAGGAGAATAGATTACCATCGCTTCCGTCCTCCTTTTGCGGAGGTGTTGAGTTGTTCTTCTTCTTGTCAGAATCCTCTTTTTTCGCCTCAGAAGCAGCAGCAGCAGCTGGCGCAGTCGCCACGGCCGCTGTATTATTTGCAGCACCTGCTTTCTTACCACCACCACCACCTTCGGCAAGTGTGTCTGAGACAAACTTTAAAGCCTTTTCCGTGTGTGAAACAATTTTCTGAACTGCCTGCAGTTCCTCCTCCTTAGGATAAATTGTCGAATGATGAGAGAGAACGTGTTTATCATCCGACGAATCGGGACGTCTCTGTGGTCCTGGGAACATCATCATTGGAGGTGGTCCAGGGAATGGTCTTGGCATTGGTGGAGCACCAGGTCCACGACCGTAGCGACGATACCATTCATAGTATTCGCATTCCTCTTCATAACGACGTCTCTCTTCCCAGTACATCATTTCCTCATCCACCATTGGACACATCGGTCCCATTGGTCCCATTTGATTCATTTCCTCACGACGACGCATATATTCCTCTCTCACTTGTTGTCTACGCAATTTTTCCTCAAGCATTTTTCTTTGCTTTAGACTTGGTTTCATATCGACGACAAGATCTGGATTTACTTTCTTCTTATAGGCAAATCTATGACGGCGACCCTTCATATGCATATCCTTTGCATTTGGATCATTAAAACGACATTCGCACAATTTACAATTGAAACTTATGATTTTTCCATCATCAGATTTATTCTCCTCGATGTATTCCTGACCAACTGGTTGTATATCTTTTTCGTCAATATTTGCGTCATCGCCTCCATCGTCAGCGCCATCCTCAATTTTCACCTCGACCGCAGCTTGATTGACGGTTCCAAGATTTCCAGCTGAACGGAACCAAAAAAAAAAAGAAGAAAATGTTGAATGTTTTTATAAATTGGAATAATTGTGAAAATAACCTATTTTGCATAATTATATATAGTAATAAAGGGGGAAAAAACCATAAAAGCATGGAAATTTGTTGATAAGTGGTGGTGAATATTGAAAGAATGAGAAATACTAACATGCAACAAAGTTGATTTTAGGAGTAGCCGTGACCGTACCGCCGCCACCTTTCTTTCCAGTTGTTTTAGCAGCAGCCGCTGGTTTTGGATTGAGAACAGTTGGATCGGCGCTTGGTATTGGTTTCCCAAGTTTTGTATGCAGTTTAACGACCTTCTGATGTTTAGCGCCACGAATGTGTGCTGCGTAAGCATCATTCCCAGTGCAAGTAACGTCGCAAAGTTCACAACGCAATGAATTACCGGCGCCTCTCGCTGGCGGTTGTTGTGGTACTTTTAGTGATGCCTCCTTCTTCTTATGCTTCTGACCCTCCAAATGCTCCCGATATGTTTGTGGTCCAGCACAACTTATCTTACAAACATCACAATAATGTAATTGCTGGGGCTTTGGGGGTTGTTTTGGACGCATTTGCTTCATTCCACCGCCACCAGATCCAAATCCTTTACGTCCGTAGCCTTGCCAACCACCCGTCTTTTGATTGGTGGAATTGGTATTCGCAGTCTGCTGGGCTACATACATGGTCGCAGCGCTGTAGAGCGCCGCGTCGTAGCCAGAGTAAGCTGTACTCGCCGTTTCTAGAGAGAGAGTGGAAGAAAACAAACAGAATATTCTAGTTGTCGAAAAATTACATCAATTTTAATGATAAAAATAATATTAGCAGAAACGAATTATTATAGATTGTGTTCGATTTAACTTGAGTTTTAATTACTTTTTCTTCATGAATGTGCAGCTTTTATTGAATAATTTTCGTGCAATAAAGACTTGAATTAATAATTTGTTATAATAATTCATTTCTCTTTCTGTATGATTACTCCAATAATTTTTTTAAACAAATTTTTCCAAGTATTTCAATTTTTTTTTTCGAAAAATATAAAAATTCAAAGAAATAATTCATTTATTTCAAATAATTTAATTAGAATGGATAAAATAACACACAAAACAAATTGAAATTCTTCAGTTTGAGTTAGAGCCCTGAAATAATTGAAACATACATATATGGAATCAATAAAAAAAAGTGTAAAACTATAACTTGATTAATCTTTGGAATATTTAAATTAATTTTCGCTTCAAGAAAAAATAACCTATATTAAATGTTTGATTGTAAATGATCTATTTATATATGAAATATGTACCCAATTTTGAGCAGAGACCGTTATGAGAGTTTAATATGAGTTTTATGCAATTAAAAGTTTCGTTTCAAACGAATCAAATTATTTTTATAAACTCTACCTCTCTGAAAACAAAATAAAGTCATTTCTGCGAGTCATTGATTAATGATTGTTAAAATTACACACATTTTAGGAAAAAATTTATACTTACACAAATGTTAAAATTATTATTGGCGACGAGATGTTTGTAAATTGGAAAAAATAATTGAAGAACAATTCATGTTAGAAATGAAATAAAACAAGAGCTTACTATTTGTTGCTGCGGACGGAGTAGCAGCTGGCGTTGGTGGTGCAGTATATCCTGAAGAATATGTTGCACTTTGAGTTGGATTCGACTGTTGTTGGTAAGCAGTACTCGAGGCTTGGTAAGTTTTCGCCTGACCAGTTGTTGTCGCCTGTCGAGGTGCTCCTGTGTAAGCACTAGTCGTGCTGTACGCTGGCTTTGCTGCCTGATAATGAGTCTCTGTTGTCGTGTAAGTTGCTGGTGCAGCTGCTGGTTGCTGATAATACGTCTTGGTTGCGTCGTAAGTTGCAGCCGGTGCAGCACGTCCGTATCCGTAGTCGTAAGTCTGGGCCACAGTACCAGGATTTGCTGTTGAAAATAAATTAATGTTTAAAAATACGAATTTTTCATTTACATTTCAACTTACGATCAAAATGCTTAGTCTAAAAATGGAGTTTCCTAGAAATTGCTTTCAAAAATTGGCAGCTCTCCAATTTAGCGAGAATCAAGAAATTAATTATTTCCTTATTATTGAAGAGATGGCTTTCTACTAGACTTTATCATTGCTTTCCTCTAAAGAAAATTGCTTTTCCAAAGAAGAGGAATAAACGATAGAAAAGTGTCGACGAGGAGAAGATTCTAGACGAAAAGAGGAGGAGGAAAGTAAAAGAGAAGAACTTACCGGCGTATGTAGTGCCAGTGGCGGCTGCAGCGGCGGCCGCTTGATAAGTTTCGTAACCAGTAGCTGCAGCTGCTGCAGGTCGTTGAGTGTATGTGGCGGCTGTAGCCGCTGGCGTCACTGCGTATCCCGCTTGTCCTGTTTGATAGGCGGCGGCGCTGGTCGCCCTATGTAACATAAATTCACTCTAGTTTTTCGGCTGCTCGTATTTCGTTCTTCTTGTTATTGGTTAATAATCGCACACAACTTCAAAATAAAGGGAAATGAGTTACGCATTCTTAAATGATCTGACTTGAGAAGAAGAAAGTGGGGAAAATAAATTCTAACCCGGAGACTATAAAATGATCGCGGCAACTCTAAGAGACGCTCTACACACGTCGAGAAATGGCGGTCGAGCCGGCAAAGTGCAAACGAGAAACACGTTAAAAGCCCCCTCGAGTGCAGAGAAAGTTAAAAGTATCGCGCGTTCAACCCGTCGCGAATAAAACTTTCCACGCTTAACACTAACTACTTAATAAAATGTAAATTCAGACGAATTCGTACCCATATTGAGTTCCGCCGTGAGTAAATCCGAAATAATTGTTCTGCGCCATCCTTCCTTGTAGAGAATCCCGGAAAGAAGGACAATGGAGGAAGTCGTAGGGCGTGCCACGAATTCAGCCTTAATGGCGTCACTAGATAAATTTCTATTGGCTCTTCCGTTGGAGCCAGGGGAAATAATTCATTTCGAGGTGCGCCACCACTGGTCAATTTCTTCAAGAAATCATGCGCCGATATTTCGAGAGTAGTTCTACCTTTGCGCAATCAAACACGCTATCGCTAATTTACAATAGAGATACATAGCCCGGAAAAAAAATAAACTACACCGAGAAAAATTCAAGCAAGCGATAAAAAGCTCATGCGAGAAAACTGCAAGGACTTACTGTTACGCGATCCTTCACTCCAAGAAATCTGGTAGTTTGTAGTTTTTGTTGGATATTTTACACCTGGTCAACTTGTGTTTCCACGAAACGTCCGGCGTGCGCAAGAAAATACAGGTTTGCCGGTGAAGCGTGCAGTGACAGCGCCGTCTACCGGTCAGAATTTATACCGATACACCCTAAAGTCTCGTTCACCGGTCCGCGCGAACTCATTTCCGGTGCATTGTCCAATTTATGGACAAATCAAATTAGGCTTCTTCTGTCTATAATAGCAGCCACAAATATTTCAAAAAACTGCGTAAAAAGGTTTTAATTAATAAATATGCTTACGCTGATGAATTTTTTTAAATAATAAATAATTACAAAATTTTTTTAAAATACTACAATTTTGTAACTAATTCAATGTTTAAATATCTCCGCCAAAATAACAAATCAAATTATCAACCTATATTTATCCAACAAAAGGAAATTTATTATATATACTTTTATCAGTTTTGTATATAATTAATTTTCAAATGTAAAATTTCAGAGAGAAAAGAAATCCAAAAACTTTTTTTTTCATTTAATTATAACATTGTAATGATTATTTTGTTTGATTTTGATTTCCGGTTCCTACTTTGGATCAGCAGTGTACATATACATCGTCGCCATTATATAGCGACGAGTTCGCGAAAGTTGTAGGCCGCAAAAAAATCGTCGTTTACGGCGACAGGGAGAAAAATTCTCCCAAAAAAAGTGTTTCAAGTTTTTCTCTTAATCCCCAATTATCTCGATTTTGTCAAGATATTGCCTTCTAGAAGGTTTTCTACTTTGGAACTGTCGAACATGGCTTATTGAAAAGATGAAGGGTCTGCAGCAATTAATTGTTTCTCCATACGGAGGAGATTATATCTCAATCGTCGTTAAAATTACTGACGGCTCGTGCCGTTTTTATCATGGAAAAAAAGTCGAAATTCCCGCAATCCACGTCCAAAGGGACGACGGGAAATGATGTCAAGAAAAATCAAGGTGAGTCACGATATTTTCGCGTCGAGTCTTTCACACACGCTACATCTTTTTTCATTTTATTATTTTTGTTTTTGTTCGTTTCATTAATTTTGTTATTCATTTTATTTTTTAAAAAAAGCAGTAATACGAAAAATGTTTTTGTTGTTTTAAATTTTTAATCATTTGCCAAATGGTTCAAAATTATTGTTTCATGTCGCAAATTTCACAATTCGCTACCAATTTCAATATTGACAAAGGTAAAATTGAACTTATTTCTAAAATGGAAGATTCTATTATTTAGATCATCACCTTGAACTTGATGTTTCGCATTTCCTTTCGAAGTAATTAAAAATAAAAACATTTAACTACAAGTTATAAAAATGCGTGATAGAATTTTTGTTTTAATTTCTATCAATTTCATTTAGGTATATTGTTTCATAATATTTTGAAATAATTTAATTTTTTTTTCTTATTAAATAATTATAAATTATTAATTGGTTTGATATGAAAAAATTGTATGAAATTATAAATAATTATTATTATCCTTTTTCATGAAATTGCGAAATGTTTGCAATATTTAAGAAATTTTTAGTAAACTATTATTTTAATTTAATAAATTTGTCCCGAACTGTAGACTTTTTAATTGTGATTTAAAACATTATTTCGTTAATTTTTACTTTGCTTTAATAATGAAGAACTGTGTTTTACTTTTAAATATTTTAGCTGATGTTGTTAGCAGCAGACCATTTCCAAAATCTTCTCGCAAACGTGAACAACAACCAATTGGTGGTGGTGGTGGTAGTGGTGCGAGTAACTTTTCAAAATATGATCAACCGAGGAAATCCTTTGCACAGAAAGGTGGAGGAAAAAGTTTTGATAAGAGACCAAAATTTAAAGGACATCATAATGGCGGTCCAAAGGAGGATTCCAAGGTTAGCAATTTTCCATCATTTTAATTTTTACTCTTTAATAATCAGTAATAAAAAAAATTGTTGTATAAAAATTAAAATGATTGTATAAATAAAAATAATGTAAAATATTGTTTTTAAATTTTTGTTTATTTGGGGAAATGTGTATTATTATAGTGAATAAATAAAAAAAAAATTTCTTTTCCTGAATTAATTATGAAAAGGTAGTAGAGAATGAAGAATTGGCTGAGCCAGGCTCAGTTATGAATCAAGGAAGTAAAAAGCAGAATTTAAATCATCTGCTTAATTTTCATTATGCTCCACGTGATATGAGGAATGGATCATCATCCGCCACCACGTGGAACAGAAGGAGATGTTCAAATTTCAATCATAACAGCAATCGCTGGCTTCCACCTGTTCAACGACACAAGTATAACAAGGAACAATTTTTGCAAGCAAAGTACGTAACCAGTTTATTGTTGCGTAATTTAAATCGTATTTTGGTAAATTAAAAAAGAAAGGTTTTTCTTGGTACTATTTAACATATCACTGTTTTTATTTTTATTACAGTTGTCAGTTTATTGTAAATGCAAATGCAGATTATACTGCGAATTTAGCCGACCCGGACACACTGGTCGAATGGAAATTCATCGAGCAGATTGTAAGTTTTTTTTTCCAGACACTCATCGCATAAGTAAGGTGGTTGAAAAATTTGATAAAAAAGTAATTCTTTTTTCTTTTGTTTTTTTTTTTATAATTTAGAGATTACATACATCTGATAAATTGTCGTGTCCAATTTGTTTGTGCTCGCCCGTCGCGGGAAAAATGACTCGATGTGGTCACGTCTACTGCTGGGCTTGCATTTTACATTATTTGGCATTGTCTGACAAAACATGGCGCAAATGTCCCATTTGTTATGAGTCTATTCACAAGTCTGACTTGAAGAGGTAAAATTATTGATTAAACATTTTTTTTATTTCATCTCGCTTATTCAAATAAAATTTAATTCATTAAGTTATATCATCAAGTTTATATTTTTCACATGTCCCTTTGTGGTGTTTTGCAGTGTTGTCGAAATTGAACAGAACGTGATAAACGTGGGTGATGCTGTAAAATTACGTCTAATGCGTCGTGAGAGAGGCTCTTTAATCGCCACATCGGTTGTTTCTGAAGGACAGAAGAAGGAAATTCCAGCGCCCACTGCTTTTTTTTCAGTCTCTGATAATTTCCACTGCCAAATTTATTCTAAATTACTCCTGGCGAATATTGAAAATGTAAGTGTGTGTGCACTTGACAAAAAAAAATAACTTGTGTAAAAGTTAATAAAAAATCTTTTACTCTTAATTATCTAGATTATGGACATAATAGAATGCGAAAAAGTGCAATTGAAGCTTGAATTACAAGAAGATCCTCATTGTCCTGAAAATTGTTTCATCGAGCAAGCTCTCAGTGAATTGGAAATTCGAGAACGGGAACTTGTAATAGTAAATGTATGTAAATAAAATTGAAACAGAAAATTTTATTTTGAATAAAATATTTATTTAAATTTAACAAAAAAAAAAATTCTTTTAGGGTTCTAAAATATTTGATCAAGCAGGTTTGGAATTGAAAAAGAAGAAGAAGGATAATGTTGATAAATGCCAGGAGATGCCAAAAACCGAAGATGTTCAGGAAGAAGAAATAAGAGGCAACAGATTCTCTGAAGATATTGTTGAAGCTGATAATGAAATTGACATTCATAATAATGAGAGTAGTAATGAAAAAGTTGCAAAAATTAATAACGATAACGAATCACAATTTGAAATTGTTAAATCTTGGTGGGATGGAGAAGAATATGAATTATTGACATCGCAAAATGATTCCAATGATATTCATGTGAATTCATTTAAACCATCAAAGCAAATGGAGAATCACGCCACTGACCTATTTACTTCTTCTTCCAATGCGCAAAAGTTTTTCTATTTTTATCAAGGTACCTAAACACGCATCGTCAGGTGCTTATTCTCTCTAATTTTCACTAACAAAATTAAATAATATAAATTATTAAGAAATTCATTAGTAATAGAAAAAAAGTAAAAGTTTCTTTTCTTTTTCTTTACATTAATAATAAAAAAAACTATTGAATTTTTATGGGAAGATTACGTAAAAAAAAATGTTAATTTCAGCTGAAAATGGACAGCATGTTTACCTTCACGCAATGAATGTTAAAATGTTGGAAATGGAATATGGAAGTTTGGAGCATTGTCCAAGAACGATTACGGGAAAATTATTAGAGAAAGAAGAAGGAAGTTTAACTGAAGATTTGAGACGTCGACTGCGATATTTATGTCATTTACCACTTACATGTCAATTCGAGATTGCTGAAATAGAACTATTACCACCTCTCGTTTCGCAAAATGTCCTTCAACAATTTCATGGTAAAGTTTCCTTCTTTTATTCACACAAAAAATTTTCTTTATTCCTAATTGTGTGCTCATTTCTACTTGAAACTGTATTGTGAAATTAAAATTTTTAAACTAAAACTTTCTTAATTAAATTTAATTAATCTTTAATAAAAAAAAAAATAATGGATAATTGAAAATATTTTCACAGATCAATTGGACATGCGACAGAGAAAGAGACAGCGCAAGGATCGTGAGGAGAGAAAAAGAGAGAAGAAAATAAATGAAGAGGAAAATAAGCGAATGGGAAAGTTTCCAACTAGAAAGGTTCATATTGAGTCTCGTCGTCATTTCCCACAGTGGCAACCTGATTCGTCGTCACAAACTGGGTACGAGACTTATTCCAAATTTGTATTTCGTCTATTTTGTAAAAATAAAATTTACTTTCATTTAATTTTCTTTTTTGTAGAGTTTCAATACCATCGTCGTCGCCTCCGGAATCTTTAAGCGTTGCTAGCAGTCCATCATCACCGACTACTACATTTGAGCAAGTTTCATCTTCAGTTTTGACTTCAGTTGATGAATCTTTCATTTGGCCGTCAAATAACACCGATTCTGGTCCATCATTCGCTCAAATGCTTCGTCAACAAAATGGTGGACAACGTTCTGGCAATAGTAGTAGTTGGCCATCAATAAAAACACGATCAAATCCGCCACCTCCTGAAAATCAAATACAACAACCTATTCAGCAAATTGACGGTGATGACGGTGGTTATGTTTCGCTACGTAATTTTAATCCGACTTTTGGCGATGCACTTGCCCAAGCATTGGAGCAATCCAGTTTAGAAGAGTCAGGTATTATTAATCTCTTTAATTCATTTCATCACATGAGCAAGTATAATATTAATGTTTATTGTTTTAGCTGTGGAAAGAAGAAGAAGCGAAGAAAATTCAGGTGGTGGGAAAAAGAAAAAGAAGAAAAATAAACCAACTGTGTTGTTCGCAACTGGAATGGCTCGTGTATCTTAAATAGGCATTGTTCTTAGAGCAAATGCATTGCGTAGCTTATTGTGTATTGAAAAAAGATTTCTTTTTTTAATATGATTATTTATGTAGGCAATTCTTTTCTTGCAAATTGACACTAAAAATGAAAAAAAAATAGTCCTTTATTACCCATTATTTTATTCTGAACGACGTTGCGTGAATATTTCGGTTGTAAAAATATATTTTACTTTTGTCTGCTAATGCTTAAAAAATTAAATTTATCTTGAATCACTCAAAAAAAAGGTGTCTTTCTGTTATTCCTCTCTCAACCCCGAATGGGGTTACACGAAATTTTTAACCAAAATCCAAAACATTAAATATCAAATATCCTCGAAATTTAAATTCCCCAATGTTCCGAAAAAAATCTAGAATAATTTATAGGATCTGATCGGAGTAAAATTAATTAGTTTAATTGTACACACTCAAGTATCATATATAGATAAAATTTAATAAATTGTAATATTAAGATATTTATTTAGCAATCAACACTCAATATTCTACAATTATATACAAATATTTATAAATACACACTAATCGCAAAAATAATAATTTATCAAATCGCGATTTTTGAAAAGAAATGAAATAAATTTGCACTTGTTTTTCAAACAACGATAATAATAATTATATATACAAATGAAAAATTTAATTCTCTCATTTTGTTTTTTTTTACATTCGTAATTGACGGTTTTTTACACGCTCGTGCGCGAGATGTGTATTATAAAAATTTATTTTTAAATAATAAATTCCGCTCACAGAGCAGAGCAAATAAATTTTTTTTTTTTTATAAATTCACGAGTTGAAAAAGTAGAGTGTGTGTGTTTGTTAGTCTTTTAACTTTTTGCACAATTTAACAATTTACAAGGATATAATTCTAATTTAAAGTATTGTTAAAAAAATAAAAAAGTCGACTTTAAAAAAATTATTCCGGTGCCCTTTTGTGTTGTCCCCAACCGTGAAAACATTTTGTAAAGCGACGAGATTCTTTTCCTTTCGCAGATAGAAATAATTTTCTTTGCTTCTCCGGTTGCTTTACCCGTAAATGTTGAATGTAAACCTGCAAAATTTCATTTATTTAACAAGTTTTATAAATCTCCATTTTTTTTAAATTAAAACTCGAAATTTTATTAAAAAAAATTCTTGTTTATTGATTTGTAAAACTTGTTGTTTTACCTGAGCTGATTTATAGGCTAATTTTATTTCTACTTCTGAGCATCGAGTCCCCAACCAGAGGAAAACTTGTTCTCCATTATCAAGAATCATAATATCATCGTCGGCTAAATCATCCTAAAATTTCATTTAATAAGAAAGAAATAATAATAATTAAACATGGAAAACAATTTGAACATAAAAATAATTCCAATTCAAAACCAAAAAAAATTGATGTAAAATAAAATTTCAACATTTATATTACCTGACAGAAATCTGTACATTTTTCACTGATTGTAAAATAACCTTTTTCATTTGAGCACCTAAATAATCTTGTATATTGCATGTATTCAGCGTCAGTTTCATATTGTTTCTTACCGCCTAAACCAACCCAAAAAAAGTTATCAGGCTCCTCTCCTTCGTTCAACACCTGTAAACTGATCCAAGGCTGAAAAACAATAATTTCTCGTTAAACTACACATTTTATATAACATATATTCGTAAAACATTGTTTATAATTTGCTATTAATAATATTAAAATATTAATATAATATAATATAAATATTAATATTAAATATGTTTGCTATTAGTAATAATAATAATGCAGAAGGAAAATAATTTTGCTTATAACTTTTCGCAGTTCATTTCAAAAGTAAATTTCAAATTTCTTTTTTAGCAAATAAAACATTTTCTCAATTATATATGTAAAAGACAAGAAACAACTTACATTATTAAACATTTCCTCAGCAATTGTTTCGATTAATCTGCTTTCTTCAATATCAGCCTTCGATCCAATCCAAACATAAACTATTCCTGTCTCATCGTCATTATTGAACGGGACATTCAAAATGTAACTGATGAATGATGAAAAAAATATAAATTTATTAATTAATATTATTATTGTTTAATTATACAGAAAATATATATTTTTTTAAAATAAAAATTCTCACCAAAATGCAGAATTTAATAGCGAAGCATCGGGTGGTACTTGAATGAGTCTTGTGCACAATGTACTGCCATTACTTCGTAAATGATAAAATTCAACTTTATTAGGAATCTTTTGTTTTCGTTTTCCCTGGTGGATGATAAATTTCTTTTTGAAATGGGCCATAAATTTCAAATTCTCTTGTTGCTGATGAGTTCTAACGACTTCTAATTTTTCACCAAAAAGCGATTTAAATTTTTTCAAAAGACTAAATGTAAATGTTAGCCAACCCATGTTGCCCGCATCTCTTCCTTGCCAAAAATACACCATACATTGAAAATCATCTTCACATTGATCGTCGCCGCCGCCGCCGCCATCCTCATTTTCCATCACGTCCAATGGCTGTCAAAAAATAAAACATTCCCAATTCACTTTTACATATCAATAAAAACAAAAAAAAATGTCAAAGCAAAATAATAAAAAATAAAGTAAAAAAAATCAAACAAACAAATAACAGAAATTACTTTTTTACCAATTTTGATAAAATTTGCGAATCTTACCACCCAATAACGACAAAGAAAAACGTAGCAATCGGCACTATAAAAATGTCCCAGTTCATCTTCGGGCAAACGAACAAATTTCTTTCCCTCCAAAACGAGTGCTTCCATCGCTTCCAAATCATCATTCCATTCAGCCATCAATTGTTGAGCTTCCGCTGATGACATTGATGGTTGTCGAGGCATAAACAAAGCCGCAAGATCAGCCTATTTTATTTCACAAAAATTATTTCCAAGAATTTTTTTTCAAATAAAAAGAAATATATATAGTTATGTATTCTTCCAACTAGGAAATAAAAGTATACATTTCCCAATTTCCTGTTGCTCTTTACCTTTGTGTCTTGTTGTTTAGCCCATTTTGTAAGATCGGCTCCAGTTTTTGCAACAGACTCTGCGGTTCTTGTAAAATCAACAGCTATAACTTCGTCCCACCCGGCAAATTTACATTTAAATATCTAAAAATAATGTAATTAATTAATTATAGTGTATTTTTTATTTTGACAAACAAAAAGTGATGGAATCGAAAATTTAAACAAAAAAGAAATTTAAAATACTAATTTAAATTTTATTAAATATAATATTCTTAATTATAAAATCTTGAAATAAAAACCTGTGATTCGGTTCCTTCCTGAAGACGAGTAACCAAAGCATAATCGGGACGTTCAATCATATTAAATAATTCCTGAGAAAGTTTCACAGCTGCCGCGCGCACCAATCTCGTTGATTTCTTTCCAAACCTTTATTAATTATAATAAATAACAATAATAATAATAAAGAAAGATGAAATTTTTTTCCAAATAATTTTGTTTGATTGAATTTTCTACAATTTTTTTCCTTAAAACTTACCAAACATAAACGTCGAGAAAACAATCAAGAATATAAACATTTCGATTATTTAGTAAAGTGTTTGCTAATTTTCCATGAGGTACTTCGACCTGAGGAAGTTCCAAATATCCCATTCCCAACTGAACTTGATACAATCTTGGAATAACAGGCATAAAGTCCGGATCAACGTGTTCCTAATTAAAAAAAAAGAATAATAATAATAGGCTAATGGGCTAAACAGAGAAAATTTAAGATTTTTTGTACGTGGAACCCTAATTAACGAAAATTAGATGAACTGAACTACGTACGACGGGAGTATTGGTGGTAGTAGGCCGCTGACTCTCGATTACTTCTTCATCGCTTGCTAAATAATTCCAAAAATCATCGCTCTCCGTTCCCATTGTTTCCGTAATAATGTCAGATTTGCCTTTTCTCTCGTTCTTATTAATTTTCTCTGCCATCAGTCTTGCTTTCGATTTTAATGTATTTTTCGCTGACTTTCCATACCAAATGAATATTTTACTGCCAATGTCAAGAACAAAGACATAACCGGGATCCAGTGATTCCCAATAAACTGGAACTGGTTCCATATGAATTGAAGCGCCGGCCGCGTGAACACGATACAATCTTCTCACTGTTGGCTGCAAGAAAAAAAAACAAAAAGAATTAAACCCTTTTCTCTTACTACCAAAAAAAGTATTCAATATTTTCAAAATTATTCTGAAAAAAATTTTCCATTTCAAATTAACAAAAATTTCTTTTTTGGACAAAAGGGAAAAATATACAAAAACGAAAAATTTCTGTCAATTCAAATTAAATTTAAAAATATTTATTACGCAATTAAATATGAAAAGAAAAAAAAGAAAACTTACAGTGTCTTCAACTGTATAGAAACCGGACGAGGTTCGTCCCCCTTCGATATACGTGATTTCCGAGTCGAAAAGCAAAAGAAATTCATCGGATTCATCGCCTTGTTCTTCTCGTATTGTTCGACATTGGGCACCGAGATAATTGCGAAGATTCACAGCGTGTATTGCGGCGCAAGCTCGTTTATCCAACTGTTTTTTTTTGTGAGAATATTATAAAATATATTTAATAACAATCGTAATAAGTGAAAAAATGTAAAATACAACTTGAAAATTGATATTTTCATATTTAGAATCAAAATAAAGTAGTAGTAGTAGTAGTAGTAGTAGTAGTAGTAGTAGAAGTAGTTTAAATACTTGGTTTTTTAATTTAAAAAATATATATTATTACCGTCGCCTTTTCGCCAATCCAGAAATAAATTGCCCAAACTAATGAGCCACTGTTCTCGTCGATGCTTGTTTTCAAAATAATATAACAATCGCCCTCGTAAAATTTTCCATGCGCAACCTCTTCAATTTGATTTGGCAAGAAATTTTCAATTTCCCAAATTTGTAATCCAGGAATATGTCCCGCGCCCTCGTCGAAAAATTCCGAATAATCCAATGGCGGCTTCTCCAAAGCTTCGTCCCACCTTTTCGGCCTGTGAAATCATTCAACAATTTAAAAAAATATAATTGACATTTTTAAAATTTAACAAAATTTTATTGTTCATAATAAGATGGAATACGGAAATAAAAAATGTATGCTCACTTTAAAGATTCTGCTTTTACGTCTTCCCAGCCTTTGTCCTTGTTTTTTTCCTTTGCTATATCTTTCATTCCCTGAGAAAATATGAATTTTAATTGAATTTTCAAAAGGAAAAAAAACATTTATAATATATAATTCTTTTTATTAACAACAATATTATTATACTTTTAAGATTTTCGCTTGATCCTGGTCAGCTTCCTCCTGATCTCGCCTCCTTCTCAGTCTCATTTTACGAGCGATTGGATCCTTACTGCTATCTATTGTGTTTATTATTAAATTAATAAATAAATTTAGTGTTTGAAGTAATTCACATACAGAGTTTAATCTTTTTTTTTTATTTGTAAACAAAATTTCAAAAAGAAGAATTATACATTTTTTAAAAGAGAATTATTAATTTTTCTTTTTTTTTCTTCTTTTAATTCAGAAAGGAAATTTCTTTTCAAAATAACTTACTTGCTGTTTGAGCTGGCGCTGGAATATTCGCTCCAGCGAGACGAAGTTGATGTTGCAGGGAAAAATCAATATTGTAAAATTCAATTCCAGCGCCTTTTTGAATTTCAGTCGGTTTCGGTGGCATTATTAAATTTGGATTGTCCCTTAAATCTAAACAATCCAAGTCCGTCAATAAATGTATCGCATCTGGTACAGTAATCAGTCTATTCGAAGTCAATATCAATTGCTTTAATGAACCGCATCTAAAAATGAGAATAAGAAAAGAAAAAAAGAATGGAATAAGAAGAGAATTTTTTTGATAATTTAAATAAATATTTCTCAATTCCAACCTGCATAAACCTTCTGGTATCATTTCCAAATGATTATTGGCTGCGGAAAATACTTGTAATGCTGATAATTTACCAATTCCGGATGGAATACCTTTGAAATCTAATTCATTATCATTCAAATATAATCGTCTCAATGATAAAACTTTACAAAGAGAAATTGGCAATGCCGTCAATTTGTTTCTACAAAGATTTAATGTTTCCAATTTCTGCCACATTTCTACAAAAAAAAATATTCACAAATTTTTAAAAATTACTTTCTCTTTCTGTTAAAAGTATATTTTTCATTTTTGAATTTTGTAAAAATTAACATTTACCAATGGCTGTTGAAAGTTCAGTAATTTCATTATCGCTCATATTTAATCGTCGTAAATTAGGCAGTGAATAAAGAGCATCAGGCACACGTGGCAATGCATTTTGTGAAAGATCAAGTTCTTGTAAATTCGTTAAGCTTTCCATATTCGACGGAATATTGTTTAATGTGCGTTGTGTGTCTCTCATTTGCAATACTGTCAAGTTCATCAAAGATGGTAGTTGTCTACAAAAGAAAAAACAAAAAAAAATTAAAACAGAAAAAGGATTTTAATAAATTCTCAAACACTTGTAATATAATATTATACTTGGTTTTGTAAATACTGTTTCTTTTTAAAATTTTTCTCACAAATTATTTACTAGTTTACTTGCAATAATAACAAATTTTGCTTCTCTAGTTGTTGTTAATAATTGAGTAAATTTGGGGAAAAAAACTTTTTCTCTTTCAATCAATTTTCAAAATTATAAATATACCTCAACTGAAAATGACCCAAAGGATTATTGTTTAAATTTAAGGTCTGTAAATTTGCGAGACGTCTGGTTTGAGGCGGAAGAGTTTCCAATTGATTATTGCTTAAATCCAAGAATAATAAATCCGTTAAATGAATAAATAATGTGTTGGGAATAACTTGGATGCTGAAACAATAAAAATTTGTTGATTATTTTTTTTTATTATTCGAAAATAAATAAAATGAATATTTACTCCATTATTCAGAATAATGATAATGTTCATTTAGCGTTTATTATTGTTATATTATTTTGAATACAAGTAATGGATATTATAATTTTTGTTATCATTATTATCATAATTATATATATACGACCTTGAAAAATAAAAATAAAATTATGTAATAGTATAAACATTGAAATTAAATGTACTTTACTATAGAAAGTTTTGAAATATAAATGTGACGCGCTCCAAAGAAAGATCTCCCAAGAAGCAAACGAATTATAGGTTAGGGTCGTGTTAGATTTCTCTTCATTAAAAGTTTATTTTCAATTATTTGAATTTGAAACCTATGTTTATTGAATATTTTGGATATAATGAAGACTTTAAGATTAATAATTTTTAATTAATAATTGATTTTCATTCAGTATGTTCACTTGAAAAATTAAAAGCAACCTGTAAGTTTTTGCTTAACAAAATCCATGTTGGTAATAATGTAAAAAAAGTGTGCTTACTGATTGTGACTTAGATTTAAATTAAGTAGAGATCGAGCTCGTTCTAAACCTTCGGGAACTTCTCGTAAATTATTGTGACTTATATCTAAAGTCGTGAGCTCTTCCAAATGAAATAATTCACTAGGTATTCCACTCGATTTGACATTATTGTGCCTTATATTTAATGTCCTCAGACAATTCAGTTCAGTTAATTCGCCATACAAACGTTCCAATTTATTTCGTACCAATGAAAGATGTTCCTGAAAATAATTTTCCCAATTTTTATATTAATCTACTAAAAAAATTATTATTAAAAAAAAAGACTCTATAATTTTCACCAACATTTTCTTTACATTCAAAAAAGAGAAATAAGTTTAATAATAATAATTTTGATTTATATTTATCTACATTTATGTTTATTTATAAAATATTTATAAATAAAGAATGGATTTCCTTTGAATTAAAAAAAAAGTAAAGGAAATAATTTTTATATCTGTTAAAACATTTAGACAATTTTCATTTTAATTACCAATTTAAGTAATTTTCCCATTTCCTCAGGGATTTCTGATAAATTAGTATTATCTAATTTTAACCACTGGATCCCAGTCATCGCACGTACAGACTCTGGAAATTTCCCCTTCTGTGTGTGTGTAGATGGAAGGAAAAAAAAATTTGTTAATTTTATTTGCCTTTCTAAACTGAAAAAATTTCCTCTCGATTCGCAATTCAATATTTACTACTTTAAAAAAAGAAAAAGGAAACTATGAACAATTCTGTATGTAGAGTTGGAAAAAAGATTCTATCTAAATTAACATTTTGTAGTTTATTATGAGAATTGATCCAAAAAAAAGTTAATTTTCCAAAAAACAAAAAATTTTCCACCATATAAGAATAGAGAGTAGTATTTGAAGCAAATATATATTTTTCATGCACATTTTTGTGCCTAAATTTATATTATTTTCATAATTATGCGACTTTTTTAAAAAAAGAGGCGACTTAAAAAAATTGAATTAATTATCAACAATAATGTATTTATTTTACTTACTCCAAAATCATTTCTACTAAAATCCACTCCTCTTACAAAAGGTAATACTCCTGTATTTGCCATTTTTTTCTAATATAAATAGTATTAGAACTTGAAACTTTAAAAAAAAGAAATGCTAGTCAGTCTCTGTAATAAATAAATAATTTAGACTCTATAGAGACATGCAATAAAAAGAAAAAGGAGGATTTAATTCGTCTCTCATAAACGAAATTGTGAGGTTAGGTCAGTCGCGATGCCTTTTATATTTTTTACGCGTGATTGGCGTTACCGCGAACTATTCACATTATATAATATAAATAAAGACAATTTACAGTATACACTTGATTCACAAATAAATAAATAATTTGAATATGTCATTGGATTTTTCCTTTATAACATATATATAACAAGTGCGTTATTGTCAATTGGACACTATGACATTATCGTCTCTTGCCTCATGAACAGTCTCTCTCTCTCTCTATCTTATTCTTGCACTTTTTGACATCATCATTATTGCTCATCGCCGCCGCCATCATCACTAAAGGTAAATTCTACCCATTTTATTTTATGGTGGGGAGTTAAAAAAAAATAAAACACATTGGATGGAAAAAAACCTTCCATTTACACCAATTTTGTATAAATTTAAGGCGTATTTTCAAAAAAAATGTCTTTCTTTCAAAAACTTGTTCATACGTGCGCGCGTGTAACCAACAACCTAAATAGACCAATGAGAGTATTGTTAAATACCTAAAGGTGCATTTTTATAACCGCAATTACAAAATTGATTTTAAATAATAAAAATGTGTGTTTAAAAGAGTTGTTTGCTTGCTGAAAATTTCCTGCAAGTTTTCGTGTTATGTGGGATAATTATTATTATATGAAATATTATAAACTGTAGTTTAATTAGGAAATTTCTTTTTATTTAAAGAAATCAATTTTCAATTGTTTTTGAGTGAAATAATACAAAGATTCCTTTTTAATTTTTATTTATGTACAATAATAGTTTGATGAAAACTATACACACACAAATCACGTTTTATGATGAATATATTACTGACATTAGATATTAAATCACAAAAATATTCAACTAATTATTTTAAATTACATATACCCTCCGAAAAAAGGAAACAAAAATTTTTTTTTCACATTTCACGCTCTATCAGTACAATTACAAAAACAATAATAAAAATTGACATAAAAAAGCAGTATAAAAGCATAAATAACGAAGCGTTTACGTTACATTTGCGCTCACTTGATTGACATGTAATAATTTACAAAGAAAAGCCAAATATTCATTTTGAAAACTAAAATGGAAATTAATTATCATCATAATTGTAAAACATTTTTCATTAGAGAGAAGAAGAAAATTTTACATTTTTTATCACTAATAAATTTTGTGATGATTTAACAAAATTTCTAATTTGTGCTAAATTATTTTTTGTGTATTCCTTTCCGGCAAATAAAATTGCCATTTTCTATTTCCCTTTGCACACGAAAAACTCCAAAATATTCATTATACATAATCAGATAAATTATACGCCACAATTACTTTTTTGTCCATTTCGAGAATATCTGAAAATTATTAAAATTAATTTAATACATTATGTAAAACAAAAATTTATTGAAAAAAGGTCAAATTTACATTTTCTTTTCTCTCAAAAATATCAAATATATAGAAAATTTGAAATGACTAGAATTTTGACTCATTTTTTATTTTTAGATTCAAAATTTTTTTGAAATATACATGAAACAATATTGTGAAAAAATAGTATATGCAAAACACAAGTATATATTCGCGAGCATCTTACCTTTTTCAAAAGACGTAGAATGAAGTTTTCTATTTTTTTATGTAGAATAATTTTTCCTTTATTTGTAATAATAAAACTTTTTTAAAAAGCGTCTATTTTTTTATAATAATAATAATAATAATAATAATTTGCAGCAATTTTTCTAATATCGATTGATTGTTGAAACAATGCAGTATATTCTTTTAATATCTAAAAAAATATGTAAAATCAATCGTCGTCGTCGTCATCGTCTGATGGAACAAATAGATCGTTTTCTTCCAGAAAATTGGCAATATTTTTACTAATAGCAGCACCGACAAATAAACCAAAAGCAATCCCACAAATAATACCAACAAAACCAAAACGTGGACGTTTTGGTTCAGGAAGAATTGCCCCCGACGGACTCGATGTTTCTCGATAAATTTTCACGAGATTTGGTTGTCGACAATGATGTACTTTATGCAAGACATTTGTGTTTTGCATGAATTTCAATAGCAATGTTGTCATTTTCAAGTAGAACGTTAAATTTAATTTAAATATAATTAAATACACTGCCTAATGTCAGCACACAATGATAATAATGAAAAAACACAGTAGCAGACGACCATTTTTTTCTCTCTTTTGCTTTCTTTTTGCCCCTTTTTAACAACCTCTTACCATCTATGCGGCTGCGCGCAAAAAACCTCAAAAAATGAATAATATTCCAATTTATATAATATAAAAAATCCGTTTGGCCGGTCTAATAGGATGTTTAGCAAAATAATATTATAATTATTATTAGACTATACTTTTTGCAATTGATTATTTAATTTAATATCCCATTTCTATCATTTAGCCGAGATTTTACTATTTGAAGCGCGCGGGAAAACTAATTCAAAACAGAAAAGCCACACATTCTTCAAGGCTTATTTTCAATAATTTTACAAGGATAAGTTTTTTTTCTTTTCTTTTCTACTTAAATGACTTTTGGCGTAGCCGACTGTCAGAACTAAAAACAACGATAAAGTTTTATTAAATAATAAAAATAAAAGATTTTAAACGTATTGAAACTTTTAATTGAGTTTGAATTTAAAAACAACCCGCGCAAAGAACATAAAGGTGCAACTGATTTCTGATTGGTCGAGAGAAATTGCATCGTTTAAGGCAAATTTTCAAGAACTCCCGCCAAAATATTCTCGTTTTCCGGTTTCACTTGTTGCCGATTGTTTGGGTCTCGTTAAACGTGCTGTGATTATTGCATTTAATTTTAAGAACAAAAACAAAATTTTAGGAAATTAAATTGACAAATTGAACAGAACTGAAGTGCTTCATTGCAATTTGATTAGAAGTAAACAAGTAAATTGAGTTTTTTTAAAAATACTGGCCTGAGACTAATTTTTTCATAATGGTAAGTCTTTTTTGTTCATTTTGATTGCTCTGGCGAATGTTTGAATCGTTTTTTATAAAATATACTTTTGTGGGTCTTATTTGAAGAGCAGGTAATAAAATATATTTACTGAATATTAGATTGTTGAGTGTTAGTTTTTCGTTTTGTTTATTTTTGCTCACGTTCCTGTTTTTGTTTACATTTTTATTGAAACTTTGTAGAGTCAACCAAGTTCGCCAGTTCGTTCAGATCGTTATCGTGAAGCTCTAACATCACCAGCTCCCGATATTGACGAACCTTTTGTCGATGAAAGTGATTTACTTGGAGACGAGAATGACATTCCAAATGAAGAAGATGAGGAGGGCGAGGAATTGTTTGGCGATAATATGGAAGCGTATGTTTTATAAATTTTCTTTATGCAATTAAAAATTCCAATTTCTTTTTTGATTTATATTTTTTGATTTTTTTTGTGTAGCGATTACCGACCAATGTCGGCTCTCGATCGTTATGATCGAAATCTCATGGACGACGAAGATTATTCAGAAATTTCGCAAGGAGATCGAGCGGCCGCTGAGGACGAGATGAGAAAACGAGATCGTGCCGCAGGAATTATAAGAGACGACAGAGATCTATTTTATGGTTAATATTTTCTATCTTTAGCAAAAAGTAATCGAAACGTCGGATATTTTAAATTTTTGTAATCATTAATTTCAGAGGAAAGTGATGATGAGTTGATGCCATCGCACAAGAGGAGAATGGCCGAGAAAGCAGCCGCTGGTGAACTTGAAGAGGAGGAGGTAATTTTCTTTAATTCAGAATTTCAAAAAAATTCTTTCATTAGAAATATGTATAAAATTTGAATGATTTACTCGAAATTAATAATTTTCAAGATGATCGAGTCAATTGAGAATTTAGAAGACACAAAAGGTCACTCGGTGAAGGAATGGGTGTCAATGTTGGGACCACGCACTGAAATTGCAAATCGCTTTAAAAATTTCCTCAGAACATACACAAATTCCAAGGGACAACATATGTATAAGGAACGAATTCGACACATGTGCGAAAGCAATCAGGTAATTAATTTAATTAACTTTCAATTCAAGAATATTTCACTTGTTTTCTTATTTTTCAATTAAATGAAAATTTCCCCTTTTAGTCGAGTTTCATTGTTGAATTTACAATTCTCGCCAGCAAGGAACATATTTTAGCTTACTTCTTACCGGAAGCACCATTCAAAATGCTTGAAATTTTTGACGAAGTTGCTAAAGAATTGGTATTGACGATCTTCCCAAGTTACGAGCGTGTCACGACTGAAATTCACGTGCGAATTTCCGAGTTGCCTTTAATTGAAGAACTCCGAACATTCAGGTATAAAATTTAAATATTAAGATCTTGAACTCATAAATTACTTCGTTTCTTTTTTTTCCCCAGGAAATTGCATGTGAATCAATTGGTTAGAACTCTAGGCGTGGTGACGGCGACAACCGGAGTTTTGCCACAATTATCAGTCGTGAAATTCGATTGCAATAAGTGTGCTTGCGTTTTGGGTCCGTTCGTCCAATCGCAAAGTACGGAATTCAAACCTGGTTCCTGTCCACAATGTCAGAGCACTGGTCCTTTCATGGTATTTGCATTTTTCATTTTTACATTAATAGTTTAGTTATACTTTTTATTGTAGAAGTGGAGAAATTGTAATTTGAGAGATTTTTTGATTATTTACGTTTAATGTTTCCTTTTCAGATTAATATGGAGCAAACGTTGTATCGTAATTATCAGAAGATAACAATTCAAGAATCGCCGGGAAGAATTCCGGCGGGTCGTATACCGCGTAGTAAGGACTGCATTTTACTGTCTGATTTGTGCGATCGTTGTAAACCAGGCGATGAAATTGACGTGACGGGAATTTATACGAATAATTACGATGGTTCGCTGAATACAAACGAGGGCTTTCCGATATTCTCCACTGTTCTTCTTGCGAATCATTTGCACGTGAAGGATTCAAAAGATATCGTTGCATCGTTAACGGAAGAGGACGTGAACAGTATTAGAGAATTGAGCAAAGATCCAAGAATCACTGATCGAATTGTTGCGAGTATGGCGCCTTCAATTTACGGACACAAGTTCATTAAGCAAGCATTGGCAATGGCAATATTCGGCGGTGTTTCCAAAAATCCAGGTGAGAAAATACAAACAACTGGCAAATTGGATGGAAAGTAAATTTTTTTTTTCATTTTAGGAAAGAAGCACAAGGTGAGGGGGGACATTAACGTTCTAGTTTGTGGAGATCCAGGAACGGCGAAATCGCAATTTTTGAAATATACGGAGAAAATAGCGCCGAGAGCGATTTTCACAACTGGCCAAGGAGCTTCGGCTGTCGGTCTCACGGCATACGTGAGACGTTCACCGCAAACCAGAGAATGGACCTTGGAAGCTGGAGCTTTAGTTTTGGCCGACACGGGAGTTTGTCTCATTGACGAGTTCGATAAAGTAAAAAAAAATTTTTAACTGCATTTCAGGTCTACATACATTTACTTACACTTTTTTTCTAATCTAGATGAACGATCAAGACAGAACATCAATTCACGAAGCAATGGAACAACAAACGATTTCAATTTCAAAAGCCGGTATCGTGACATCACTTCAAGCTCGATGTTCCGTTATTGCTGCCGCTAATCCCATTGGCGGAAGATACGATCCCAGCATGACTTTCTCGGAAAATGTAGGGGAAAAAATTTTTTATAACCCATATTTTCGAAAAAAAATACAGAGTTCTAAATTCTAAAACAAATTCTCTCCACAGGTAAATTTATCAGATCCAATTCTTTCGCGTTTCGATATTTTGTGTATTGTCAAGGACGAAAAGGACACAAATGACGATGAGAGACTAGCGAAATTTGTCGTCAATTCACACATTAAACATCATCCGAATTTCTCCGACGATTCGGAAATACTTGATTTTCAAACTCCCACCACGGAATTGCCGATACCTCAGGATCTCTTAAAGAAATACATTGTTTACGCGAAGCAAAACGTTCATCCAAAATTAACCAACATTGACAATGATAAAATTGCCAAGAAATATAATCAATTGCGTCAAGAGAGTTTGGTGAGTTATGTGAAATTTATTATTTTTTAATAAAATAAGTGGCAAAATTTTTTTTTTCAATTTAATTTTAAGGCGACGGGAAGTCTTCCAATCACTGTCCGACATATTGAGGCAATTATAAGAATGTCCGAGGCGTGTGCAAAAATTCAGTTACGTGATTATATTCGTGAGGAGGACGTTAATATGGCCATCAAAATGGTTCTGCAGAGCTTCGTTGAGACACAGAAATATTCGGTTAAAAAGAGTATGATGCAGGTGTGTGTAAATCTACAATATTTGACAATTTTAAAAATAAAAAAATCTAAACTTTTTGTCTTATTTTCAAAAAATGGGACTTTTTTTTTAATATTGTTACAAATTCGGATCGTTATTATTTTAGACATTCAAAGCCGATCTTAACTACAATGAGGATCATAGTGATCTTCTCTATCATATTCTGAGGGGAATTACTCACGATCATCTTGCTTTTCAACGTGCAATGCATGGCAATCGTGTCACAACTGTCGAAGTTTCCGAAAAAGAACTTCAAGATCGGGTAAAGTTTCTTTTCTTCCCAGTTTACTATTATCAATTATCAATAACTATTATTTAACTCTAACTTTTTTAATTATTTAACTCTATTTCAAATTTTAATTCACAATTATGAATCAATTATTATAAATTATTATTTTTCTTTAATGTTAAATAATCTTATTTCAGGCGAGGCAGATAAACATTCACAATCTCTCGTCATTCTACGAAAGCGATATATTCAAAATGAATCACTTCAGTTACGATCCAAAACGAAAAGTAATAGTAAACATTCTACCCGCCATGGATGATTAATCCCTCCGAAGAAAAAAAAAGTCCCCACCTCCCTCTTTTTATACCATTTTATTTATATTTTTCTAAGAAAAAAACGGACAAAGAAACTTCGCGTAAGTTGCATTCGATTTTTTTTACTTTTTTATAAACTATTTTAATTAATTTATAACTGTCTTCTTCTATTTAAAAAAAAAACAACTGAAGATCCATGAAAAAATGTTCAAATAGAATAAACGAAAGTTTACTTGTTTTTAATAACTTGTTCTTAATAAAAAGAAGTGTGACAATAGATTACAAAAATAATGACGATCATTTGTTGAAATTTACAGAATTAGGAATTTATTGATTAAAAAAAAAGATTTTTTTAAAACTATGTTTTATCGTTTTCTTTTCTTGCTTGATACTTTACTAGAACTGTGACTTGAATTACTGCTACTGCTACTGCTGGATGAACTGGAACTACTGCTAGAACTACTTGAACTACTCGAGTCACTGTTACTTGAATCTGAATCCGATGAACTATCACTATCACTACCACTACTTGAACTCGATGAACTTTCTGAGCTACTCGAACTGACTGAATCCTTCCTTTTCTTATTTTTCTTCTTAACCTTCTCCTCCTTGATCACCGCAGTTTCCGTTTCACTGTGAGAGAAAAGAAAAAAACCAAGTAAGTACTTATTTTGTTTATAATTTATCCAGAATTCTTTTTTTAACAATTTTTATTATTCCTTTTTTAAATACAAGGGTTGTCACGAATTAGGAAAAAGTTAGGTATTTTGATTTAAAACAAAAAAATTAGAATCAGAATATTCTTTAGAATCGCAGGGAAATGGAAATTAGGGGGAAAAAATAACATTTTTTTGGCAATCCTGTTAATAATTTTTTTTTTATAAATTAGAATCGCAAATATAGATTCAAAAGAGAATAGAGTAGAAACTTACGTATTCGGAGTTTCCTTTTTTTGCAATTGCTTTCGAAGGAGTGTTGTTCGTGACGATCTGTGAACGTATTTTCGTTTTCCTTTGCACTCATAACTCCAGTGACCCATTTCCAAACATTTTTGACACCTCATCCCTTGTGGGAATGGATTTCTGTGAAAAAAAAAATGTTTAGTGAAATTTGTTAAAAACCGAAAATAAAATCTGGACTTGAACTTATTTTTATAATAAAATAAAAGCACGTATTTCTTTTATTCCAAACCATCGATAATTACAGTTTAGTAGATTTGATACATTAAAAGTATTAAGTTCACCAGAGAGAATTGAAAACTAATTAATTGTAATTAAAACTACAACAATACAAGGAATTTTGTTCACATTCGTAAATAATTATATTGATGTTTTTCAAATTAAAAAAAAAATTTACAGATAGAATAATTAAACTCACGGTTTCTTCATATATTTTATTCCACTCGAACTCATTGTGAAAAATTGTTAATAATAACGGTAATTACTCAATTTACACACGTTTTTTTGGATAATGTCGCGGATATGTTTGTTTACTATCAGGCAACATAACCTAAAAATCATGTGAAAAGTTAAAGGTTAGTACACAATATGAATGAACGATTCTAAATTTAATTGGCTGTTGAGTATTAATTTGTCAAAGGGTTCTACAAGAAGGACCAATGAAATTTAGTCTCAACAATTTTAAAAATGCACCTTTTTGTTTGTTGTCAATTGTCAAAATGTGCGCCGTATACCGCAAAACGTGTTTATATTTGAGGTTAATATTTGAAAATCCTTGAGCAAAAAACAGGTATTAGAGTAATAAAATAAATTTAACGAATATTACAATGGAGATGGATACGAAAGATTTGCAACAAGACGGACTAAGAATTGATGGACGAAGACCGAAAGAAATTCGAAAGATTAATATAAGATTAGGCGTTTTTGGACAGGCTGATGGAAGTGCCTATGTTGAGCAAGGAAAAACAAAAGTTTTAGCAACAGTTTATGGTCCTCATCAGGTATATTTTAATTATATTTAAATTCTGCTATTTTTATGATATTACAGGGAATTTTTTTAAATGAATTTCAGAAGTTGGATATTTTCCAGTACTTTTGATAAAAATTCTCTGAATTGCCTTGTGTTATATTAAACATTTGGAGCAGTTTAAATTATTTTTTAAATTATTAAATATTAAACTCCCTTTAATTATTTTTAAAATTGTTTAAAGCCAAGGGGATCGGCGGCGAAAAGTGTGTCTACAAAATCGGTGAAGGGAATAGTTAATTGTCAGTATAGTACGGCTGTATTTAGTTTTGGTGCCGGTGAACGAAAGCGAAGGCCAAGGGGCGATCGAAAATCACTGGAACGTTCTCTTCAACTTCGTCACGCAATGGAGGCGATTATTCACTTGGATCTTATGGCACGATCGCAAATTGATATTTTTGTTGAAATTCTACAAGTTGACGGCAGTGAATTTTGTGTTGCTGTCAATGCCGCTACACTTGCTCTTGTTGACGCTGGTATTCCAATCAAAGTAAAAGTTTTTCTTCTTCTTCTTCTTCTTTTTCTTCTATTACAAAAAGAAACGTTTTCTTAATAATCCTAATTTACAAAAACAATTGAAAGTAGTGAATTTTTATAGGACTATGCAGTGGGTTGTTCCGTGACAGTGGCAGATAATGCAATTTTAGATGACAAAGGCACGCAGAGAATTGGACTTCTCGACGCAAATTACATGGAAGAGTGTATGCCTGGCGTGACATTGTCAATCGTCTCCCTCCCAGGGCTCAATATTGAAATTCCAATTGGAAACAGCGTTGTTGTTGTACAAGGTTCCGGACAACGTCTTCATTTATCACGTTTGGAAAATTTGAGAATGATGGCCGTCGAGGGTTGTCGGGATATAAGGACAATTCTCGACGAATCTGTCAAACATCATTTGAACATCTATTCTAGTCACACGGCCGATTAAATAAAATATCCCCACCAGTAACGTATTTCAATTTTAAAATACTTTTATTTCACTTTATAAAAAATAAATAACTTTTTATAGGAAATGCCAATTGACTTGCATTCTCTCTTCACATTTCAACTTAAAACTATAACAAAATTAAGGTTTTCGTTTGCACTGAAAAATTTATATAAAAATATTTTCCTATTAGAGTTTTGCGTCTGGATGTCGTTCCATAATCATTCCAACTCCCTGAAAATTAATTTTTTTGTTAGTACTTTTCTCTCTCTAAGTAGTTCTCGTATATTTTATGCCTTTTAAAGCATTTAATTTTTTTATTTCAGTTATTTCTTTTTGAATAATTTTATTCTTTACGAAGTATCATAAAATTATATTTAATGAATAATTTTACCTAAAAATTGGAAAATTAGTTGAATTTGAAAAGAATTGTTTGCTTTTTTTCATGAATAGACAAAAAGTTAATTTTAATTAGAAATTCTATAAAATAACAGGAAAAAGTGAAAAAAATGAATTTTTCTGGCAATTTTTGACATTACCTGTCCACCAGCCGCGCAAGCAGCGATCAATCCAAATTGCTGATCTTCCCTGATCATTCGATTAGCAGTGTGAGTTGCCAAACGAACACCAGTCGCGGCAAATGGATGTCCAATTGACAGGGAACCGCCCCATTTGTTCCATTTTGCGAGATCGGGTACTCCGACTTTTTCCGAACGATTCAAATATTCTTTCGCAAAAAAGTCCGAGTCGAGAGCTTTTAAATTTGCCAGAATTTGAGCCGCGAATGCCTCATGCACTTCCCACACTCCAATGTCGCTCAATTTCAATTTAGCCTTTTCTAAAACCTAAAAAAGAAACAAATTTGTCACTTCAAAAAAGTCCCTTAATTTAAATTAAACCTTTTCAAAAATCTACAAATCAAGTTATGGAAAAGGGAAAAAAAGTATCACTGAGAAAAAAATTTATTTTTCAGTTTTTTTTCTCAGTGTTAAATACCGAATTTAATGAAATATTTTTTTCGGAGTCAATAAATTAAATCGTTTAGTTCATATTTGCTAGAAATATTGAAATTATTGATCATTTGACTCCTTTCGATAAATATTATTTAGAAAACTATTTGATAATGGTGAATTAATCGATTTATTTGAAGCAAATAGTTTTTTTTTCTTCAATGAGAGAATGAAAATGAAACCTTGGGAATAGCGTAGGCGGGTCCTAGAAGTAATTGATCCTTCGGGTCCTGTGAAACGTATGTGAATGTTCTGAGATACGCTTTTGGTTTAAGTCCAAGTTGACGAGCTTTCTCCTCGGTCATTATTAAAGCAGCCGAAGCACCGTCTGTCAAGTATGAAGCGTTCGCCGCCGTTACTGTTCCATAGGGCTTTACGAATGCCGGTTTCAATTTTGCCAATTGTTCAGGTGTCGAGACGCGAATACCATTGTCCTTTTCGACAACCGATTTTTGTCCTGTAAAAAAAATATCTTGATCTAAGTTGACGAATCTCTTTAATTTTCTCTAATTTTTAAGAGACACTTTTTCTTCATCTTTTTATTTTTAAATTGGCTCAATATCAACTGACCGACAAATGGAATCAAATCGGTGAAATAACCCTGTTGCTGAGCCTGAGCAGCCAAAGTGTGTGATCTCAATGCATAATCGTCCTGTTCTTTTCGCGTTATTCCGAAAGCGGCGCCTAGACGATCGCCACTGTGACCCATCACTTCGTTTGTGGAGAATTCCGCCACCGCTGGAAGCTGAATGATAAAAATTAAACTCCTACATTCTTGTTGTTTTATTCCAATGATGAAAAAAAATTTAGAAATACAATCTTAGTCTTGCATTCTTTTTTTTATTTTTTCCAATAAAGAAGCAAAAAAATTTCCCTCACCTCGGGAATTAGATGTGATGGTCTAAACGAAGCGAGAAGCGCCAATTTTTGAGCTGGAGTCTTCGCCTTATTTGCACGTAACATTAAACTTCGCATATTTCGACTGTGTCTGATTGGAACGTCAGACATGAATTCAACACCGCCGGCAACAATTGTATCGTACACTCCACAAGCGATTAAACCCATTCCCGTTGTCAGCGCCTGATTACTACTGATACAAGCCATTGTCACTGTGTGCGCTGGTGTTTTGTCACTGAATCCAGCGGCGAGTGCAGCCTCACGAGCAATATTCGATGTCTTCACTTCCTGAATTACTGATCCATACACTATGTAGTCAATTAATTCTTTTGGAATGCCGACCTTCTTTTGCAAATTGCTGAAAAAAATGAAATATTTAAAAATTATTGAAAGTTTATTTTCAAATTACAATAATTGAAAGAAATTATGAAAAAGATACGTACACAAGGGAATGCCTTGCCAAATCAACTGCCATGACATTTTTATAATCAGTGAATGACTGCAAAAATGGTGTTCGAACTCCATCGATGTATACAATATTCTTTCCACCTGTCTCGGCAATTTTTGTTGCATACCCTTTCTTTAAAATTCTCGTCGATTCCCAAGATAGACCAGCTAGAATTACGTAAATAAATTATTGTACATAGAAATTAATTCTAAAAAGAAATCTCCAATATTCAAAAATTACAATTCACTTCTTTGAATTTCTAATGACAAATTAGATTTTTTTTTACTTTTTTGTTATTGTTTTTAGGTTTTTACATAATATGGATTTAAATATTTAAAATATAAATATTTTATAAATTAACTGCATTATAAACAATTGACTATAATTGACTATTCATTGAATCGATTGAACTTTGGACCTGGGTTGTTCTATATTTTTAATTTAACGATATGCATTTGTTATTCTTATTATAAATGCCAAATAAATAAGGTGACAATTGACAAATTGATAAATATGAAATAGATGAAGACAATTTACATTCTTACCTTGTGGCAACAAGTGATTAAATCGAGGTAGATTTTTGACAATTACTCCTGACATTTTGCTTCGAGGTTATGTTTTTCCTTTTGGAGCTTTCTAAATTAATAATTATCGGGATAATTATTAACGTATGATTATCCCTTGAAATTTTAATAACTACCTTCTTTCTGTTCTTCTAATTAGAAATTTCCTTTTTTATAATACATGAACTTTTTAAATGAAAATAAAAAACGAAACGAAATAAATATAATGCTGAACTGAAGAATGTTACTTTATTGGTAACTTCTCAAGATGTTAACAGTGCAATGTACAGAATTAAGACTGCAGTGAGAGTGATTAAGATGACGTAGCTTAAATTATATTTTAATTTTTGAAACCGTTTTTGTAAATATAAAGTTGTAATATTCTTTTTACTTGTTATCTTTGAACTATAAACAAATTATTTTTATTTTTTATGTAAATATTGTTATCATCATGTTATGTAAATTAGAATTTTTCTTCTAAATCAAAGATCTATTTATGTTTATCCAATTTTACATTATAAAAATTTATACAAATTCGAAATTTTTTTTTACGATAAACATTTTTTGAAAATTATTAACAATTTTTTATATTGCGTCACAACTTTCAGTCAAAACAGGGTTGGGAAGTTGTAAACTATTTGCAATTTCAGGTTTGTGAAGGCAGCTTAAAATATTTTGAACTTGCCTATCTATACTTTTTCTTATCCCTGACATGTAATTTGTTTACTGTTTACAAAAAAGAGTGTTTTCATTAAACAAAGGACAAGTTTTTTATTTACATTTTGCATTTTATAAGAGTGCTTTTCTTTAAAGATTCATTGTGTGTGTTTATTTGATTAATAAAGTGCTGACAGAATGTGAAGAAAGGTTTTCATCTCTTGTTCCCGATATATAGTTAAATCATAAAAATTTGGAAGTTAACCTACAAGTGCAAATAAAAAAATTGTGTAAAAATGCTTGTGCCTGATGGGAATTTGGCAGAAGACGATACGCAGGAGAAATTATTGGAAAAGTTTGACGAAACTTTAAAATCATTGCGAAGACAATTCAGAAGTAAGTATCATATCAATTCTTTATTTTAGCGAACGAAAAATTCTCTTTATTCATGCGACACTTGATCATTCAACTTTAAGAAACTTAATTAATAACGTTTTTTGCTTTTTTATTATTCTCTTATTTGTTAATTAGTTATTTAGATTTTTAATTTATTTGTAGAATTACTGAAGGAGAGGAAGGCGTATAAAAGTTGTAAAAAACGCTCAGAAGGAAATGTTAGTGCTTGTTCTTCAAAAACAAACGACAGCATTAAAGAGTGAGTATATAATTCGAGAAAAAAATGTTTCTACTAAGGAATTTTACTAAAATTTTTAAAAATAATTTCAATAATTGAATTCTTTTGAAGAAATTTTATTAAAATTCCAGTTTGATTTCTTTCCAAGAAAAAATGTTTTCCCCACAAACTTTCTTCGAAATAATAAAACTTTATTTCAGACTAAAAGATGCAGCGGAATTCGTATCAGAAAATAAAAATGCTTCTGATGACATTTCAATAATCGAGTCGAACTTAATAACCGAAAGTGTTGACAATCAAAAAATAGTGAAAGAAAATCCACCACTACACGAAGAGGCGGAAGTACTTTCCATTCAATTTGACACCGAGTCGGAGCAAAGTTTATTGAAACAATTCGAAGAATCAAAATTGAAACTAAATCCCAAGGAAAGTCAATTACAAAAAAGTCCTGTATTTTCAAGAAATAAAATTCGTGAAAAGAAGAAGAATTTTTCATGTAAAATTTTCCCCACTTGCGAAAGGAAAAGTTTATCAGCTAAAGAACAAATTACCGAAAGTCCAAAATCGGCTCAAGAAAATCATGCCTCAAATATATCGCTATTTTCCTCGCCAAGTGAGAAGGACATATTCACCAGTCCGAAGATTTTAAAAACTAGTCAAAAATTGGGTGTTTCTAATTTGTACAATGTAAGTTCTAAACAGTCGGCAAAAGGAAATAAATTGAAGCAAACGAAACTTGTATTTTTAGCCGACGATGAGAAAATTGATATCAGTGAAAAAACAGATATGAAACTTTTAGAAGACCACAGTGCTATGGATTCAATTTTTGACACGTCTCTATTTAATTCGAATATAAATGTCGAAAATATGGATGTTGACATGGATGATACATTTTCAAATTCGAAATCCACAACATTGGACGCTTCGACGCCAAAAGCAGTAAATAAAACTAATTTCGATAAAATCAGTCCCACTAAGGAAAACAAGGAATCGGGAGAAAATAGAATTAAAGTTAAAAAAATGTTTACGCTTATGAATTCAAATAGTTTGGAGCAACAAGCAGCGACGACGACGACGACGACGACATTTTTATCGCCAAAAAAGCA
>CM065461.1:44657282-44707282 GCA_032872475.1 Leptopilina myrica (nomen nudum)
ATTTTTGTTCTTTTTTTATAACTTACAAATTTGTTATTTTAGATTTGTTACATTATTTTCAATTGTAAATTTCAAAGTAAAATTAATAATTAAAGAAAGTTAAGCTTCTGTAAAGTTGTAAATTGATTATGTATAAATTTTAAATAACTATATTTTATTTTTCTTGAGATTTATTTATATTTACAAACATTACGAATTGTTATGAACGGAATTTTTTTAAACTCGTCTTTGAAATCACTTTTGACTTATTATTATTTTTTGTAATAACATGAGATTTCTTGAAGTTATATTTTGGTATAAAACCTCTTTTTTAATTATTGTTTTCAATTTTTCTAAATTTAATTTTTAATGTATTTTTTTTGTTTAGTGTAAATATTTTATTTTATTATTGGTATAAAACCTCTTTTATAATTTTATTGTTTTAAATTTTTCTAAATTTGATTTTTAATGTATTTTTTTTTGTTTAGTGTTAATATTTTATTTTTTCTAATTATAATTTGAAATCCTAATTTGCAATTATTTTGATTGCAGAGAATAAATTTTATTCCCAATGGCGGATTCAGTGGAAGAATCTGCAGCAGATGTTAACGTCTCGCTGTCGGATATTCCAACACCACAGACCCCGGAGAACAGCAGAAATCAAACAAGTGATCTTGAATCACCAGTAACAGAAAGTCCCAAACCCCTTAAACCTGTTCTTGGTAAATTGCAAGCAAAAAAGCGTTTAATGGCATTTGTCAAAAATTACACTGCTATTCCTAATCCACTGCAAAAAGTATCGAGACTGAAGCACAAAGGTCACAATAAAAAGAATGCGGAAGAGAATAAGAGTAAAAGTAATTCGATTTATTTATTTTTTAAATGAAACATTTTTTTTTTTATTAAATAATTTAAGATTATTTCA
This sequence comes from Leptopilina myrica (nomen nudum), assembly GCA_032872475.1. Taxonomy (NCBI): domain Eukaryota; kingdom Metazoa; phylum Arthropoda; class Insecta; order Hymenoptera; family Figitidae; genus Leptopilina; species Leptopilina myrica (nomen nudum). Next base: position 44,658,187 of record CM065461.1, read on the forward strand.
AAATTGTTTATTTCAGAGGCGGAAAAGGTGTTGGCCATTGAAGAAATTGTCCGCGAGGAGAGCAAAAATAAATTGCTTCTTGCTCAAAGCTTAACAGGTTGTTAATTTAATGATTCGAATAATTTCTAGATTTTAAGGGAAAAAATTATGAAATTCCGACTAAATATTCTTGTTCTATTATTTTTTATATAACATTTAAGTAGTTTTTTTCAATTTTTTTCAATTTAATGCTCAATTTAAATTTTCTAATTTATTAATAAACAAAAATTGAATTTACTTATTTAACCCCTACGAATTTTTGTCCTTTTAATCAGATGAACGTAGTAATCGAGCTAGACGTGGATTATTGGGTTACCGCAGAAAATCAAACAGCCGAGAAAGAAAGGGAAGAAACGATTATCATTCCAGATCTTCAGACAGAAAATACAACGACAGGTAAGTACTTTTTAATTACGAAAGAAAATTAATATTTAATTTATTCCAAGTGGCCGCAAGTTCAGCAAAATCAGAAAAAAAAGTCAGGGAAAATAAAATTGGTTAAAAAAAAAATTCTAAAATAAACTTTTCTTCAATTATTACGAATTAAAAAATATATTTTAGTTAAAAACCGTTGCAAATATTCAGAAATAATTTAATTTCTTTTGAAAATTCCAATAAAGAAATTAATAATAAATATTTACTTAAATTTTAAATCATTTTCTCTGAAATTCGAGAAAAAAAATCTTTTTAAAATATTTAACTTCTATTTTCCATTTATTAGAAAACGTCCGAGAAGTAGAGAGCGAACAGACGTACGTTCAGCGAAAGATGAGAAAGAACGTAAAGAAAGTAAAGAACATTCCACTGAAAAATTGCCATCTTCCGATAAAGATACCAAAAAGAGAGATAAAAAGGATGAGAGGGAGAATATCGAAAACGATGAATTTTCGAAAGAAAAAGCCGATTTAAAAGTAAAGAGAGATGAAAGTGTTGGTGATGTTAAAGAAAAAAGAGACGATATTAAAGCAAAAGAGGAGAATAAGGAGAAACGCGACGACATAAAAGAAAAGCGAGAGAATGATAAGAGCAAAAAGGATGAAACAAAGAGTAAACGAATCGATGAGAAACGAGAGAAAAGAGGAGAATCAAGAAGTAAAGAGTCGAGAGATAAATCGACTAAAGAAAAAGGAAAACGCGATAAGGAGAAAGAATTGAGTAAATGTAATTCGTGGGCAGATTTGAGAAAAGTTGGATTATCGATTGATGAGGTTACTCGGATTAAAAAAGGAGAGAGCGTGGAAAAGGAGAAAGCAAGGTTAGTACTCTTTTTTTAATCACAATTTATTTTTAGAAACTAAAGGGAAAAAACTTTCATTACAATTTTTTTCAAAGAAGATAATAAATCTATTATAATAAACTCATTTTTTTCTTTAATTTGAATTTAATTCTAATTCAAATAATAATTTTTACTTATTAGAACGCCGCAGGATTTTGCTGATTTATTTGGTCAAATGTTACTTCTTGGTGATCATCGAAAACATCGTAGTTCATACGTCGCCGATGGACTCAATGGACCAAAAGAATATCCACCGGAAACTGTTCGTGTAACGAAAGCACGACCTCAAATTCTTTATTCAGAAAATCCGGAAGTTGCGCTTCTTCTCGATCGTCGACAAGTGTTAAACGTCGTTCCACCTGAAAGGCGAGAAATAATGGGCGATATTTGTGAAGCAACTCATATAAAGTCAGTTTATTAGTTTTATTTTGCTTTTTTGAAAAAACATTTTTTGTTTACTTTATAAAGTTTTTTTCTTTGTTTGTTTGTTAAAAGTTATACAATTTATGAATTTGTTAAAAAATATTACAAAGTTTAGTTACAATTTTTCTTAAATAAACTCTTGTTTCTTTCAGAATTTTTCTTTATTTATGTCTAAAAATATAATTTTTGTTGAATTAAGTTTCTGTTTGCTTCTTGGAATTATTTTTTTCCTTTGGCAGGAATTTTTTTTTGAGAAATTCCAAATGGTTGTAATTTGAACCGATCGGTTTTGTTTGTGTTAAAGAAAATTCGATGTTAGGTCGAAAACGCTAAGAAGAATTAATTGAAACTTATAAGTGATTTTTGATTTTTAGAATTGTCACTGCAGATAGTGAGGAGGGAAATAAACATCGAGGTTGGTATCGTACATCGGACTCAACGAAGGTTCAAACTTCGATTAATGTTCAATTTCCAAAATCAAAATGGGACAGTGAGGCAGAAGAAGGCGAAATTGCTGATGAAAATGAAACACAAGGAACTCCGAGAATAAGGGAGGGACAAAATGTTAAACACTCGGCAACGCCTGCAAAATCTGGTAAGATGAATTTAAATTTTATTTGCATATTTTTGAAGTCTTTACCACAATTTTTCCGTTGAACAAATTAAATTAAAAATAAATTGATAACTAAATTATCTAATGGAGGGAAAGATTTTATATTATATTAAATTATTCAAAACTTGAATAATTTTTTTGTCAACTATTTAAAAACTTATTGTAATTTATTTTAATTGAAATTTCAAATAATTTCAATTTAAAACCTGTTTTTGGAATTTAATTGTTTCTAAAGATTACAACTGTAATTTTTCTAATCGTTATCTTTTATTTTTTGTTTAAATAAAGAATTTTTTTGGAGATTTTTAAAAGTATGGAATTTAAAAAAAATTTATTTTAATAATTGATTAATGTTTATTGAATTTCACGAAGAATTAAAATTAAATCTATTTTTTTTATAAATATCTATTTACCTGTTATTATTTTTATTGTTTTTTTTTTGTTAATAATAAATGGATTTCCTCTGTTTTGGTTTCTTTTTTTTATTATAATAATTTTATAATTTTTTATTTTATTGAACATTTTATATTTGCATTTCAAGAAGAATTTTTTTTTTATTTCTTAATATATTTTTTATTTTTTTATCTAATTATTTATTCTTATCTTTATTTGTTGAATTTATTTATGTATCTATAATTTTTGATAGACCATGCCTTCGATATTTTTATTATTTTTGAATTTTTAACTTATTGTAATTTTATGTTTTATTTATTTTTCTTTACAAAAAAAACAAATATTTTCGATTAAAAACTAATTCTTAATTATTGTATTTGTTAATATTGTTATATTTAATTTACTAATTTTTTGTTTTTCGTTCGCTCTTGTTGTTTATTAATAATTAATGAATAATGAATAATCAATAATTTGCTACAGTCCTTGCTAAAAGGAATCATGTCAATTTCGAAACTTTAGATGAAATCTTTATTAAAAAAACTAAGTTTTATTTATTTAATTTAAATATTATTATTTCACTTACTATTATTTACTTCTTTAGTTAATTTTTAACGATTTAAAATTACGAATTTTTCCAATTGGTATTAATTTTTTTTCCTTTTTTTTATATTTACCGCGATTGAGTTAAAATTCTTCATAATTTGGATATTCCGCCGCTAGATAGAGACACTTACATTCTACCGCGAATTCCTGGAATCGAACTAAAATATTGTGCTGTGCGGCTTGGCGTTTACATATCCCCGTTTTGTGTTGTTTGTTCTTATTTAATTGTGTTCGTCAAAAAATCATGACAGGAGATAAAATATGTTTCCAAAAATGTTGAGTAATAAGTCACGTGCAGAAATACGTGATTACAATATTGATCTCCTTCTAAAGTTTCAGGAATTACTTAGAAAACGTAAGTAGAACTCTTGGTTCAATGTTTTGTTTTCAATCTCTGCGCTCCTGTCGCACGTGCTATTAAAAGTGAATTTTTTAAAGCTCTACAAGGAGGGAAATGGATCGAGAGGTTTTTTTATCCCCCTCACGTTTATTCTCTTAACATTATTGCAAAAAAGAAGTGAAAAAAATGACTCATTATGAAGGAATTTACCCTTTAAGTTAATGGACAATTTTCATTGATAACTTGACTATATTTTTTCATATTATTAATTAATGAACCATCATTATTGATGTTTCAATCGTTTTTTCTTAAGTCGATTTTTTTCCAATTGGAAATTTAGAAAAAATGGTTAATTTTGATGTTTTTGGTTAGTTATTTTTATGTTTTTTTAGACGAAGGTTGTTTGTTTGTTGTCTTGGTGTTTATTTATTTGTAATAAACACTGTTTGTTGAATAAATTCTCAAATTTATTATCCTTTGTTAGAGACGACTTGCATTTGTTTTGAATCTGACAGGTCAACAACTGGTTTTTCTAAGGAAGGGGAAAAAACGCAAGTGTAATCAAAGAATTGAATGTAGGTTAGGTTATGTCAACAGAGCAAAAATTCTTAGACTTGAAGCAAAACAAATTCGATTTATAAAAGTAGAAAATTGTCTCAATAGTTTTTCATAAGAATTGAATTGTTTTTAAGTATTGTAATAAAATTCTTTGAAACAATTGAAGTATTTTGAGTTCAATTTTTAATTTTTTGGAAAAATCTAACTATTTTCAAAATTCTTAACGAAAATTAAAATATTTTCCATACTATTTTTAAATATTAAAAGAAAATTAAATTCTTAAATAATTTTCTTATTTAAAATTAAGAAGAAATGACGTATTAACTTTTTTGTTTCAGATGCAAAACACGTACCGAATACAACTGAAACTGTAAATGAAGAGAAAAATAGCAAGGAGGTAAAGGAAAAGAATGCGAATAAAAAAGAGGAAGTGGAAAAAGTGTCAGATGATAAGGAGCAAGAAGAGGAAGATGACAGCGATGACGACGAAGATGATGATGATGAAGACGATGACGATGAGGACGATAGCGACGATGAAAGTGAAGATGAAACCGAGGACGACAATGAAATAGTTATTAATAACGAAACGAAAAAAGATATTCCCCAAAATTTGGAGAAATCACTAGGAAATGAAAAATTAGCCTCCGAATATGAGCAATTCATGAAAATGGTGTCTAATGACAGTCCCTCGAGATCATTAAAAATTCCTGCAACAATTTCACCGTCAAATTACGACGAATTCAATCTCGATTCAGAATTAGTCAAACCGACAGATTGTAAATTTATCGATCAATCGTCAATTATTGACGAAACCACAAATTTACAACAAGAAAAGGAAAAAATTTCCAACGAAGAAATAATTCCCACAGATGAAAAAATTGTAACTAAAAATATTTCCGAGAAGGAAATAAAAACATTAATTCCAAACGAAAAGGGAGAAAAAGTTCCAAATCCCATCGAGAAGAATGAGAAAAAAATAATTCCAAAAGAAAGAAAATTGCCAGAGAGTGAAAAAATGGAGGAAGAAACAGAGCATATGGAAACTGACGAAGTTACAAAAATTCATGAATATTCGGAGAAAGTTACAAAGAAGAAGAATTCAAAAGAGAATCAAGATTCTGATTCGCGATCAATTCCAAGCGATTGGGAAAACGTACAGATTAAAGTTGAACAATTAAGTGACGAAAATGTTGAGACAAAGAAAGTAAAGAAGAAACGGAAGCAAAAACAACGATCGTATTCAACCAGCAGTGAATCGAGTTCTTCCTCAAGTTCCTCAGATTCCGATGAGAAGACGAAAAAACGTCGAAAGAAGAAAGTCGTACAGTCGAGTAGCGATTCGGACAGTAGTGACTCGAGTTCGAGTGATTCATCAAGTTCGGACGATACGCGAAAGAAGAAACGAAAGCGCATCAAGAAGAAAAAGAAACGGGTGAAGAAGTCTCTGAAGAAAGCCAAAAAGAAACGCTCGAGAAAACGAGCCGCTTCGTCAAGTAGCGATTCAGACGACGCCAAAAAGAAGAAACGCCTCAAGAAGAAGAAACTAAAGAAAAAATTGGCCGAAGTCAAGGAAGAGACGACACGCAAACGAAAGCGAAAATCCTCCACAAGATCATTGAGTAGTGACAAAAATCTCAAGCGTCTTCATATTGAGAAGGTCGAGAACGATCTGAAACGTAAGAAAAAGCGTCGAATCGAAAAATCGAAGCGCACAAAATTAACCAGCGATCTCGAGAAGAGAATTCTCGCCGAGGCACTATCGCCAAACAGTGTTCTATTAAAGGAATGCGACACCGGTAAGGAGCAAAATCTCATTCAGGAACAGGCCCGAAAGCAAAAGAAGAAGAAGCGCGAAGTGAGTGAAGATCGTCTCTCCGAATGGGAGAAGGAGTCAATATTGATGACACGACAAATTGAGGGCAGTCTTGAGCACGAATTAACCTCCGACGATAGTTCCGAGAAGGAGATAATAGCAAAAGACGACGAGAAGGAAAAACGAGACGCGAAGAAACGTGAGGAACGAAAATTAAAGAAACGCGAGGAAATAAGAATTCGCGAGGAAAAGGAGGCGAAAAAAAGACAAGAGGCCTTGAAGAAAGAAGAAAAGTTGAAAGAAACGAAAAAAGAAGAAGAGGAAAAAGAAGAAGAAAAGAAAATCGAAACAGAGGAGAAATCAGAGACAGTTGTACCCGTCGAGGAAATTTTACAACTAGATGAAATTAAACAAAAACCCGAAGAAATTGGAAAGAAAGAGACTGAAATACTCACCGAGTGGGAGAAGGAGAGTCAGAGAATAACTAACGTTTTGAAATTAATCGACACCGAACCTCTGAATGTGACGCAACTCTCTCATCTCGATGAGGCGAGAAAACGCGATATTCTAGCCGACGAGTGGGAAGTCGATAGTCTTGAATCAATTCGAGACGCAAAGTCCCGAAAGAAAAGTTCCATGCGCCATGAGAAGGTGAAGTACGACGTGAAGACGGACACCTACATCTCCATCGAACGAGAAGTGGCGAGAGATAGTAAGAAAAAACAAGAGAGACTCTCGGCCATTCGCATCTGGGAAGAGGAGCAAGAAGAAGGCGAGAAGGAAGAGGAAATGTTCCTTATAGAAGAGAAATCAAAAATACAAAATTGGGATATTGAAAGTGAATTCAGGAATGATTCATTTGGCAGTGTGGAAATAAATACAGACGATTTATTGCAGAATAATTTGAAAGACGAGAAGAGTGAGAAGGTTGCTGCTGCCTTGGTTGATATTGACAATGAGGGGGGAAAGAAGAATGACAGTGCCGATAAGAGGAGAAAGAAGAGTCGATGGGACGTTGGAAATCAAGTGGAGGATAAGGATGATATTAATATGACGCCGGTTATGTGGGAGGAGGAGGGTACCGATTGGAAGAAGACTTCTGGCACTGAATCTGCACTATTGCATTTGGCTAAAGTCAAAGAGCAAATTAGTCCAATTTTAGAGAATCTTCCGGAGAAAATAAAATTGGAGGACTTTCACATTACTGATTCGCCGGATGTGTTTCAGAAGAAATTGCAGAAAATGGGATTGCCGGACGATTGGCTCGCGGATGGTAATTTGGAGAAGGAGGGAATTGTTTGTAAGAAGGAGAGCGAGAAATCGGAGACTGAGGCAACTGCAAAACTCAAGACGATCGTCGAACTGCAAAATCAGGAGGCGAAAAATATTGGCCTTTATAGTCCCAGTTCTCCGGCTCTTTCACAAAAATCCGAGGTGAGTTTTTTTTATTTCTCTCTTAACTATAAAATTCATTCAAATATTTAATTATTAATTACAGTAGAAAAAAAATTTCTAAATTCCTAAACATCCTAATTGCAGATTTCGAGCGAAGGTGAGAAACAGAAGGAAAAAAGGGAAATACCTGAATTTGCAAAAACTTCACTATGCAACATTCCTTTGCCAGTCGATGTACTAGCAAAATCTTTAATACCTCCCACACATTTGAAGGAGGAAACAAAAGTTCGACACGAGGAAAAGAAATTCGACGATCCGAACAAATACAACGATTTACAATTGGACAGTCTAAATCCAGAGAATGAGGACATAATCGATTTACATCCCGGAATTTTGGAAACTGAACTAAACGAAACAAGCGATAAGGAATCGTCACTTGATGAACAAGTTCCAATAGTCAACACGCCAAAGGAGGAAAATATCGTCGAGAGTAAAATTTCCCTGAAACTTGTCTCAAAACCTCTTCTCATACGTCGACCAATCGATTCCTCATCAAATCTCGATTCAAATTTAAAGCAAGTATTTGAAAATCCTTCCGATTATGAGGAAAATTCTAAAGTACAAGAAGAAGGAAAAAGCGCCAAAGATAGCAGTGATAAAATTGAAAATCAAAAAGCAGAGAAGAAAATTGCTGTTAAATTGGAGAAGTTTGAGGGAAAAAGTGAATCACGTGATAATAAAGTGTCGAGTAAACGGGACAAAGATTCAGATTCTCAACGTTCAAAGTCACCGATTAAGGAGAAGAAGAGAAGTCCTAGAAAGGATCGTGACAAGAGGGAAGGTGACGATCGAGGGAAAAGTAGAGGGCACTATAATGATACTAAAGAAAAGGAGAAGAGTCGAAGTGATAAGGAACGAGGTACAAAAGCAGTGCACGATGCTAAACGACGAGCGACGAGTCCGCTGTGCAATCGAGGAAGGACGATCAGAGGCGGAAGTCCTTGGGAAAATGAGAGAAGTCGCAGTCGAAGTAAGGATCGTAGTCGAACACGAAGTTTCAGTCCAAGTCCAAGACGAAGGGATGACAGCAGAGACAGGGACAAGAAATTCGAGGATGATCGGTTTTCAAAGGGGACCAAATTCACGAGCGATCGTCGAGACAGGGGCAATCGAAGTCCACCCAAGTATAAAGGTAACGTAATTTTTATTATACAATTTTGATTAAAAATCGAGGTTTAATTTTTTTTTTAATTTAAAAATTCAAGAAATGGCTTTACTTAAAATTTTGAAAAGTAGTTGAATATAAAAAGTGTTTTAACAGGAATTTGAAAAAATTAAAGAACCTTTGTCATTTTACAGAAAATCGAAAACGACCTCTACAACGATTGTCACCACTGCGAGGCGAGCGCGATCGGCCAAAGAGAAGATACGAGGACAGTATGGAACGCGAGAGGGAAAAGCCTTACGATCCAATGGAAATTTTGCGTGAAAAAAGTTTAGATCCAGAAAGACTACGAAATAACAGGTATGATTGTGGGGAAAAAATTTTGTTTTCTTTTTTTTTTGTGAAATAACAAAAGGTATAGTATTTCGAATCATGTCTATTTAAGGTTTCGAAATGAGGACGAATCTCAAAAATCTTATCGGCGATTTGATGATGATGATAATTGTCGAAGAGATGACGAAGAATCATTAGACTCTTGTAAAAGTAGAAAAAATTGCGCATTAGATTACGAAGAGAAATCCTTCATTAAAAATCGAAGTTTAGACAGAAATCTCGATGATCCTATGTCAAGTCCAATAGCTATTAAGGCATGCAGGTATATAATTTTTTTCAAAATTCTTGATTTTTCAAATTTTTTTTCCCTTTCGACTTTCATCCAGTGTTTTCCCTCCGACTTTTATTAATTATATTTTTAATTTTTTTTAATAATTATAATCTACATTTGGTAAAATTTTTTCTTTAAAAGAGAGAGAATTAAATTTTTGTGTGAATGTTTTTTATTACAGAAGTAGGGCGAGAAGTATCGAGAGGCGAGATCGAGGTTGGGAGAAGAATCGAATGTCACCTAATTTGGGATTAAATCCACGTAGGGGAGACAAATTTCCAATAAGGCATTCGCCATTACGACGAAGATCGCCGGCACGATTGTCTAGATACGATTCACGATCGAGATCACGCTCTCGTTCTCGTTCGCGCTCTCGCTCTCGTTCTTGGTCCAAAACGAGATCAAGATCGAGATCTTTAACAAGATCCAGAAGTAGATCTCGTTCTCTGTCACGATCAAGGGCGAGACTCAGAAGTCCGGATCGTCGTCCTAGATCTTTATCGAGATCGAGGTATGTATTATTTCAAACCTCGGATGATATAATTTTGTTTGATAAACTTATTTCTTTTTTAATATAATAATTTTTGTAAATATGTAAAAATGATTTTGATGGAATTTTTTTTCGAAATATTAGATCGTTGACACCGGAGAGAGGAAGACGTGTTCATTTGGAAAGGTTAAGGGAGGACGATGGCAGGCTAAAGCCTTTGGAATCAACGATATCTTGTCACGATAGAGACAGGCGTATGGAGACAATAATACAGTTAACTGGTGGCAACGATTCCGCGACTGACCCCACTCAAATGGAATCGGAAAGAATTGCCAATGAAAGTGTTGACAATATGAATAGTTCACACTTTCGTTATCCCAATGAAAGTGAGACTGCTAACGAGTACAATTACTTTTCTAGGAATAATCTCACTTATCCTCCGCGTATCGACGAAACACCATCGTCTCCAAAGCGTCTGTCTCTTGACGAAAGGTAATCAAGTGAAAACGTTTATTCTCTCTTTTCCAAAAAAAAAAAAAAATACCTCATCCTCCCTCCAGCCTTCGACCAAGAAACTTCCTCCTGTGTGATGTATTCCATTTTCCTTCCACTTTATTTTATAAACAGACTTTGAGCTCATTTATTGTAATATGTTTCTAAATTTTCTTCTTTTCTATTTATGTATTAACGAGTGCAAAATCTGTTGGCTTATTTTTCGATGCAAATTTCATTTACTAATTTTCGAATTTAAATACAGACTTGAATTGGAATTGGGAATAAAGAAGCCAACACCTTCTGGAGATTACAATTCGGGAAATTTCAATTGTAACACGTATTCCCCTTCGATTCAGCATCAAAGAGGTTTTCATCAACCACCTACAGTCTTACAGGTAAATTTAAATTTTTTAAAAATATTTTATTTATAAAAAGAGGTCACACTGATGTTTTAAAATAATTTCACGATTAAAAAAATTCGTAAGCAATTGTAATAGAAACTTCTTTTTGAGTGTTTCTGCAAATTTTAATTCTTGTGGAAAAATAATGATTAAATATTAAATATTAAAATTTTAATTAAATATTTAATTGATAAAAAAGTTATTGATGTATTTAAATAAGTTTCCAATTTAAAAAATTCATAAGTAAATGTAATAGAACATTTTTTTGATTATCTAATAATTTTTTTCCCCGGAATAATTTTTTCCTCTAGGTTGGCAATGTTTTGCAAGTGGTACCTGGAGATTTTGCGGGAATGTCAACATCGGGAGCAATGAGAAATGAAGTGCCTGTGACTTCGCCAGCGGGTGCGAGTAAAGTTGTTCGTGTTGGCAATGTACTGCAGGTCGTGCCCACAACAACAATTGATTGGAGTAATAATTCGCAATCTTCAATCGATCGTAAAAATACAACGAGATTTCCAGTTATTGTTCCTCCCTCACCCGTTAATACACCCATTTCTGTGCCAATTCCAGTTCCACTTCCCGTGCCTGGTCCTGTTGCTGTTAATCCCCAGGGTCTCATTACCGCCGTTTCTACTGGAGCCGTAACTCTGCCACTTACAAATCCTCTGAGTCTTCCCGTTCCATTAACAATTCCCGCCAGTGTCACAACGCCACCAAAAAGTAAACCCACACCACCACCACCACCAGGTAATTTTAATTTTTTTTCTCTTTCATCTTCTTTCCAAAATTATGGAACTTTTCAAATGTTTTCAATTTTAATATATGTATTTGATATTTTTTTCATTAATTTACAAAATAATAAGAAATTTTGTTTATTATTATTAATTTATTATTAAGTAAAATTTATTATTAATGATAATTAATTAACGATGATAAATTATTTTTTGTTGAAGCACCAGCAATGGCGGTTTACGATTATGAAGCGATTCTCGAGGTGCGTCGACGAGAGAAGGAGGAGCGTAAACGAGTTCGCGAGGAGCGCAAGCGAGAGAAGGAGCGAAGAAAAATGGAACGCGCCAAGAGACGAGCTGATAAAATTTTAGGAAGAAAACTCCTCTCGAAGTGTAATAATGATTCCGAGTTGAAGAAATTAGAGCAATTGAAAAAGAATCAACCCTCGGAAGAGGTGACAGTGTCCGATGTTTTGGCATCGCTGGAGGATGAGAAAACGGAAAAAGCAGAATGTATAATTGAAAATGTGAAGGAGGAGAAGGAGGAAGAGGAGGAAAAGAATGAGAGTGCGATTGCAAATGTGGAAAAATCGGCGAACGAGGGCGAAGAAGAGGAAGAAGCCGAAGAGGAAGACGAGCACGAGGAGGAAGAGGACGAGGAAGGCGAGGAGGAGGAAGAAGAAGAGGAGGAGGAGGACGAAGATAAGCAATCTAGTCGATTGGCACAATCGGACGACGTTGCCACTGCCGCCGAATCTGAAGAGGCCGTCCAACCGGAAGTCGATGCCAGAGAATGGCCTTCCTTACCTCCGGCGCCATTGAAAGGCATTCTCGTCTGTCCCGGTTTTGGGTGAGTTATTCTGTCCACAATTTTTTTGTAACAAAAAAGTATTTATTTTGAGTATTGATTTTTTTAATTGATTTTAATACTAAGGGGTAGTATTTATTTTAATACTTCTTTTTACCACAGAAAAGTATTTTTTAAAATTTTTGTCTTTCAACAGAGGATTATCAAACGGTGATGCGGATGCTTCCGACGACGAGAGCGAAGAGAAACTGGAAGATAATGATGAAGATGAAGAATCGAAAAAAATGAATCGTGAAGAGAATAAAGATGATGATGAGAAAGTAAATATACGAGTGAAGAAGAAGAAATGTCGAAGAATTCAGCGGACGAAGAAGAATGTTCAATTTGCCGATGGAATAAGGCCTGGCGAGGGTACTAGTCCAAGTGGTGGCGAGGGTGAAATGCCGTCTCCACCTCCACCAACGCAAGTGGCAATCTCCAAAGAAAGTGTACTCGAACTCATTAGGAAGTCACGATACAGAAAGAGCAGGAGGAAGCAAAAACGGGTTAAATCATCGAAAACGAAGAAGAAGGTCAAGGTAAATATTCTTTCATTAATTGTTTTCAATTAAAAATATTTTTTTCTATAGTTAACCATAAAGTGCAATTTTTTCTCTACTATTTAAAGAAAATAGTGAATTAAAAATGTATTATTTCTTTTGATAAAAAAGGTGAAGATAATAAAATTGAAGAAACCGAGAATAACGCCATTGACAGCATTGATGTTGGAGGATTCGGACGAGGCGGACGATCGTTCACCACCGCCACCGCCTCCTGGTTCGCCGCCGCCTCCTCACATGTGGCCGAGCTATCTTGCCGCTTACAATGCTGCTCTGAAAACTGTCACGTCAAATCCACTGCCGCCACCTGCTCAACCGCCACCACCGCCAACGCCATTGCCATTACTGGTACCACCACCTCCTCTTAATTATACAATTCAGCCTTGCAGTAAAGCCTTGAGTTGAACTCACAATTTGACAACACTCGTTCAGGTGGATAAATGAAAAAAAACAGCCTTTTTTTTGTACATAGACAAAAAAAGTAATTATTACAAAGTAATATAAGAAAATGACACGCTTTCGCGGGTATTTCGACCTCTATCCGGGTCCCATCGTTTATCAATAGTGTTCACGTAGTTTTATTCAGAAATATTACGTTCGACAACAACAACAAAAAAACAATGAAAAAACACAGTGAATCCTGGTAACAATCTCTCACTCTCTTCGTCGAAAAGCAGTTTTTTTTAAATTTCAATTCTATAGAATCGAAAACAATTTCAGTTCTATAAAATTGAATATATAATTTCAATTCTATGGAATCGAATATATAATTTCAATTCTGTAGAATCGACTATATAATTTTAATTATATAAAATCGAATCGAATTTCAATTACACAAAATCGAATTGAATTTCAATTGAATCGCGAAATTCGAATAGGGCTGAACTCTAAAAACCGTAAATGTCATTTTTCTATAACAAAAGACAGTGAAAGTGACACTCACTATTTTCAGAGTTGAGCCCTTTTCGAAATTCGCAATTCAATTATAAAATTGATAAATATAATTTCGATTATGTAAAATTGAATACTGAATTTCGATTATATAAAATTGAAAATTAATTTCAATTATATAGAATTGAAAATTAATTTCAATTGTATAAAATTGAAAATTAATTTCCATTATACGTAAATGAATCGAAATCACAATTATATATAATTGAAAAACTTTACTACATAATTTTCATTAACACAATTTTCTTTTTTAACATCAAGTTTTATTTTCGTTTACAAGCATTCTTTTTTTACCATTCTATCCTTTTTACAGAAACTTTTCAACTAAATTCTTTCACTCGATTCAATTTTTTTACATTTCTCTTTACTATTCTGGTTTTTTATGCTAAAAGCTTTGCCTAGTTACCAGATTTTTTTTTGTACAAATTAATATAAATGTATTATTATATTAATACTTATAAAATCGAGAGAATTATATTAATATTTTTTAGCTCTTTAAGTTTTTGTATTTTTGTTTTAAAGCAGGAGAGTGTGAGAATGAGTTACTTTAAACTACTAGACTAATTATGATTTACGTGTTTTTTTGTCTGTTCAAATACTCGAATTTCTTTGCTCATTAAAAAAATATATATATAGTCGATAATTGTGCAAAGAAAATTCTCTAAATAAATCTTAAACATACGCAATTTATGTTGAGGTAATTTTTTTTTTACACAAAATTTCAATGAAGCTGGTAAAATTTTCAAGTGATGGGAAATAGAAATAAATCGGAAAATATTCTCTTGGCTGACATTTTTCAAAAGGAAAAAGATGGCATAATTTTTTAATTTTTACATGAATTTTTAATAAATTGGAAAATTTTTGTCTTTTTCGTTTTAATTGAAAATTTCATTCAAATTGAAATTTAAATATTAGTTTAAATTTAAATATATATTTAAATATAGAATATAAATTCAAATTCAAATTTATATTTAAATATATAATGTAAATTGAAATTGAAATTGAAATTGAAATTGAAATTTATATTTAAATTTCAATTCATATTTTATATTTAAATTTTTATTAAAATTATTAATTTTAGAATTGATCAGCAAAGCGATTTTTCAAGCAACTGAAAAAGAAATTCATTTGAAGATGATTGTAAATTTAAAAGCTTCGTAGAAATTTTCATTATTTTTGATTTTGAAAAAGAAAACAAATTATTTTTCTTTTCTGTTACATTTTTGAGTGTCAAGTATTTTAGAGATAAATCTAGTAAGTTTAAAAGCAATATTATTTTTACATTTTAGAGGCGCAAGTGTACATAGAAAAAATAAATTCGTCTCTAAGTGTTTCGTTGACATGAGCGCGCTTAATTTCTGTATTCGAAAGAGTTTTTTTTTTATTTATTGCTCATAATTCATTGATTATTATGAAGGTAAAAATCTATTGTTATATTTTAAGAAATTAGTATTATTTATTCGTGATGAGAACTATTGAAAGGATTCATCTTTTTACAGTGAGATGTAAATAAACAATCAGAATATATAAAAGAATAGTTGCATTTATTTCCTGGGAGTTCGTTTTAGAAACGATTTTATTTGATATAAATTTTTAGCTAGTTTTTACTATTTTTGGAAAATGTTTTTACTATTTTTAGAAAATATTTTTACTATTATCAAAAATATATTTTTACTAATTTGGAGAATTATTTTTCAGTTTGCCTCTCTAATATTAGTAAAAATAATTTCCAAAATAGTAAAAGTATCTACTAATAATAGTAAAAATATTTTTGCTACTTTAGGAAAATATTTTTACTATTAAAATTGTTTTGTATTTAAAATTAAATTTTTATTATTATTATTATTATTATTATTAACTATTAAAATTACAATTAAAAATATTTTCTACGAGAGCAAAAATTTTTTTTACTATTATTAGACGAGGAAACTGAAAAAATAGGAAAAAATTTATTCACAGGTGGAGAGAGTTTCCTTGTAAGTAAAAATAAATTATTGAAAAAATAATTTTGTATACATTACGATTTATCTTATCGTTAATTATTTGAAAATCGCGCGTATCAGGATATTATTGTTATTATTGTGAGCGAATCATTTGATGAGTTTCGTTTCATATTGTGCGACAATAAATATTGTTGAAATTGAATTATAGAAAATATGCAAGTCGCGATCGTGGGCGGTGGAATTGTTGGCCTATCGACGGCTCTTAATTTACAGAATGAATTTAGAGATTCAAAAATTACTATTTTCGCAAGTAGTTTTCAAGATACAACGAGTCATGTTGCTGCTGGTATTTTCCGAGTTGGAACATCATTCTCTGGACCCAATGACGAGATAACTTGGTAATTCACTGATAATATTAAAAATCACGTGTAGACAAATTTTTTTTTTTAAATATTAATTTCATGGAATTTAATAATATTTTTAAAAAACTCAATTAACTGATTGTTATTTTCAAATTGAGAAATAATTCTACTTTTTGCATTTTAGGAAATGGGTCAAAGATTCCTATGAATATTACGATGAAATTCGAAAATCGGACGAAGCTGCTTTAGCCGGTATTACAAACGTCTCTGGCTATATATTTGCAAACTCTTCTCCAAACGCTGTAAAGGTGGGTATTTAGCGAATTTTGTTTATGATATTTTTCAATTTGTACAGTATTTAAGCTAATTTACAGATATTATTAATTTAATTGTAAATTGTTCTAATTCAATGATTCGATTTAACTTTCATGATGTAAATCAATTTCAATTTCATTCAAATGTGAAATCAAGAATCAATGGATGGAGAATCTAGTTCCAATTTATAGGAAAGTGACCCCTGAGGAATTCCAACTTGTTGGAGGAAATTGGAAATTTGGATCGTATTTTACAACGATTCTTAATCAAACCAACATTCATCTTTCATGGGCAAAACAAAAGTATGTTTTTTTCGATTTTTAATATTCTTGCCCAAATATTACAATGTTAATTAATACTAATTTCCATCTTACTTTTTGGAACATTCTATTTTTTATCTGGAAATGAAATTAATTCTGGCATAAAATTTGAATTTTTTTGAAAATAAATGAAGTTTTTGAAAAAAATAATTGTTTTTTCATTCAGATTAAATTCAAATGGAGTTACGACGATGGAAAAAACTGTGAAATCGCTGAAAGATTTATTTGACTATGATTTGATAATAAATTGCTCAGGACTGGGAGCTCGTGAGCTTTGCAACGACAGACACATGGTTCCAATTAGGGGTCAAGTTACAAAAGTAAATAAATTTTATATTTATTGTTAATTACAATTAATTAATTAGTTAATCATGAAATTATTTGCTTTTAAATGTTTTATTTCAATTTTATTTATTAAATTATTAAATTTACTTTATTTTTTTTTTATTATTAATTTAATTGATTTTCAATTCTTAAGGTGAAAGCTCCATGGATAAAGACTTTCTTCTACGGAGAGAATGATACTTACATCATTCCAGGATTCAATGGTATTTGCACTTTGGGCGGAATTCGATCATTCGAATCAGTTAATCGAGATGTTTGTCCTCACGACGCGGCAGCGATTCGGGAAAGATGCTTAAAATTACTTCCATCACTGTCGAAAGCTCAAATTCTGCGACATCTCACGGGACTGAGGCCCCATCGTGAAGGACAAGTGCGTGTTGAATTAGAACGCATTTCCAACGGACTCGTTTCAAAAATGGTAGAAAAATTCATTTTCCAGTATAACTGAATAATGGCATTATTTCCCTTTTTCTCTCCTTCTATAAAAATTCTATGCTTTTACTTTTCAAATTTCCAGGTGGTACATAATTACGGTCACGGTGGTTATGGAATTTCCACAGCTCCTGGAACGTCAAAATATGCTGTTCAACTTGCAAAAGAAATTCATCGACTCTCCTCCAGACTTTGAAAAGTAAGAAAAAAATACCTTTCTATTCATTCCCTTCGATAAAAATGAAAATTACAAAACTTTCTAAAAGACAGACATTTTTTTTTATTGACAAAAAAAACATGTTTCACTCTGAATTTATACAAGAAAATCACTACTGCGCAGTAATACTGGGTGAGAAAGTCGTCGTCGTCGTCCATCTGTAAATTTTACCACGAGCGATGCGCAATAATCGCTCGCGATTTTACAACTGGTTTTTTCATTTTTGGTCGGAAATTATGTTTTCTTTTTTTTGAAATTGGAAATGATTCGCAATAGCTTAGTCAGATATGGAGAATCTGTGAATTTGTAAAGCACAGATATTTTTTGTTTTAAATACGTGACTCTAAAAAGAAGCAATTGTGGAAAAATTTTTTGTTCTATTTGAAAGAACAAAAAAAAGATAACAAAGCCAAGTCACGTAGAACGCTGTTTGAAATTCTTTGAAAAGAATTTTTTTTTTCGTCCGAAAGAGATTTTCTTTTCACCGGGGCACGAAGAGACAGCGAAAAATGAATTAAAGCGAGCTCTAATGGATTTTTTTTTGAGATTTTCTCACGATTATCTGGCCAAAGATATTCGTCCGCTAGGCACGCTTAAGTTTTTCTTTTGTTGTAAATTTGAGAATAAAAATCTTCTGTTTTTGATTTTCACACTATTTTTTTCCCGGTTTAATATTTTTTCGCAATGGCGCTCCCCACCGTAAAGCACTACTGTCAACTGTCAATCTTGGCCTTTTGTATTGACTACTCCTCATGTGTTCCTCGACGAGTTTCGGCGTTACACAAATAACATGCTGTCCTTTCCAATATTTCACCATATTCATACTTTGTAGTGTTGATATTATGTCCGTTTGCGATATGCTCGTCATGTGACTGTAATAAAAAAAAAAGAACAATTTCTTCAAGTTACGAATATGCGGGATTTAATTTAATTTCTAAACTTCTTTTTTTTCACCTTAAATCTTTAATGCTGAGTGTTCCTCGAAAATCACGGAGAATCTCCAATAGAATCCAACTCCAATAGCTTCGATAGGAGAGTTTCCCTAGATCGCTCAATGGCTTCTCGGGACTGCCAACGGCTTGTTCAATTCTACTCAGTTCATAACTGAAGGCAATTAATAATTTTCCATAGCCCTGACGTTGAAATGGAGGTAAAGTTAAAATGCAAGCGACATTATTGCCGTCCGGCGATTCTTTCTCTTTCGAAAAATAGCCGACAATATGTGCTCCGTGTTTATCGACTTCGCACAATATGTAGAAGAGAAATGGTTCCACGTCAAAGTACAATGTTTTGTGATCTAAAAATAATTTTGCGAGTAGACACAAATTTTGACAATAGATCTTGTGCTCCCTTCCGTCCACTTCCCAAATACTCAGTGTTCCTTTGCGATAAATTTCCTTTCCAACTGGCTGTCTGTGTATGCATTCACTCTGTAATAATCAAAGTTGATGATTAGTGAAATATCAAAGTTATTAATTAAATATATCAAGTAAAAAAAAATCTTACCATATGATAACGGTATGTCTTTTCCAAACGCATGTACTTGAGGCAGTATTCACAAATCCAGAGTTTTGGTTGCTTACCATATTCTTCCGGATAAGGACTAAAGTACCAGGTGTCAATTTCATATTTACCTGAAAGGCCACTTTTAAGAATCGTGAGGTTCTTTCATAAAATAAAATTACTTATCGAGAAAAAAAGAAAAACTCTTACCTATTTGTATTTTATCGATATATTTAACTTTGGTGATGGCCTCGTGTTCTTTTTCCAGTGCCGCTGTCGTTGGATCCATTTCTGCATAAGTCTAAAAAGCAAAGAAGACAATATTTTTACTTTCGTCAGTTACAGGAAATAAAATAAATTAAAAGCAAATAAGAAATATTAAATTATTAACCTTTTGTATGTGATTAATTTCATCGTGTCTTCTTTTTTGATTTCTCGTAATTTTTCGATCTGTCGAATCAGCAAGTAAATCGGTCGCTGGATTTCTATCGCTATTTTTCCATGAACGATCGCTCATGTCAAATCTACTGGACATAATTCTATCTCGAGGAACCCATTCATCCAATCGTCTGTTGTAGCCTTCATAGTGAACGTAATATTCATAATGACTTTCCCCTTCATTATAACGGGTTTGAATGATTTCGGCCGGATCTGAAATTAGTAAAAATACACTAATAATTAAATTTATTTCCGAGTATTCAATTATTTTTAATATACAGTTTTAATTAAACTATTGCACGAAATTGAATCATTCTTTCGAATTCAATTATTTACGAAAATTTTAATAAAATCCTTGGCAACAATTAAATTATTTTCATAAACAAACAAATTTTTCACAAAAATTCTATTATATAAAAAAAATTTACTAAAATTCGTTGCAAGAATTCGATTATTTTCACAAATAAATCAAATTTATCCCAGGAATTCAATTATTTGAGAAAAAAAATTACTCAAACAAATTTAATGTTTTGATATAGAAAACGCGGAATACACAAATTATGTCATTTATGGAAGTATTGCGTAATTCGTAAAATTGCCTTTTTTCGAATAACTTCCAGTCTGAGTGTAGAATAGAAATGAAATTTTTTTTATTTCCTCTATTTAACTTGTTCGTACTTTTTTTCGATGTAAACAAAGTGGGATTTTTTTTAAGAAAAAAAAACTGATAGGTCAAGTGTTTACCGCGTGGAAATGACGATCGGCACCGGAACCGGTCGAATATTGCCGAGGTGCGGGAGGGAGGGTTAGTAGCGCAAGACATCGAAAGAAGGAATAATACGAAATAGAAATGGCTTACACGCAGCACTCAAAATCAAGATTTACTTACGCCAAGAATCATCGGATCTTCGCACTAAATAATGCTCCCCAATATCTAATGGCAATTCCTCGAGACTGTCTGCATCGTCGCCCGAGCCCTTGCCACCATTTGTTAAACTGTTCTCACGTTTTTCTTCTTTCACCATCGTTTCTTTAGACGCCGACGTTGAATCCTCCTTTGTTCGATGCTCTGCATCCGCCATCTTCGTGGCGACGCACCAAATTTTAGAAACCACGCGCAACCGCCGGCCGACGAGCAAAATCCACACTAAAATGCTTGAATTTCCGGTGTTTTTTTTACCATTTCCTCAATTCCCGCCATAATAACCAATAGGAAAGTGTCGCTAGCGCTCTCTAGCGGACATTTTTTTTATTCTGTTTACAACTTGTTTCCTGTTTTTGAAATTGACTTTTGCATTAAACATTAAATGTTAATTTTAATTTATTGATATTTCGGTAAAGTAATGTTTTTTAGAATTAGAAATTTTTAGCCTAATTCGTTAATCATTTTTCAATTTTAAAACTCATGCTTTTTACACATTGTGACGTCATAGTGGTTCAAATGCCCTTAAAGAGTGTGTGTGTGTGTTGTTCTGACAGTCGGCTGTGCCAAAAGTCATATAAGAAGAAGAAGAAGAAGAAGAAGAACATATTTTATATTTGTCAAAAATGGAAAAACTATTCACGCTACAGCAAAAGTATATACAAAAAAATTTTATTACAAAACTTTAAAGAACAATTTATAATTTCAATACAAGAAAATAGAAAATATTTAGTAATACGATAAATATATGTTTATGTACATTAAACTTTACGTCAACTTTAGCAAGTAACTCTCTAAGTCAACTTCTTGCTTTAATATTCCAGTCAATAGAAATTCCGTGGAATGTAGCGACACTGTGTTTGGAGCTTTTGCCATAAATTTAATAGCATTTTCTCTATCCTGATCATTTGAAACAATAATAGTGTCCTTTTGCCATTTTGCCGGTGCTCGTAATGCCACTTTTCCACCACTCGCCGTCACCATTTCTTCAAAAAGAAATTAAATTTTTTGTTAGATTAAAATTAAAGTTCTACGAAGAATTTTATTGAAATTTTTCCAAAAAAAACTAAGTAATTAACAAACATTTGTAATTTGAATTAAAGTAATTAAATTAATTGAAAATTAAAATTTGTCAAAATTTCAGATTGAAATCCTTTCAAGTTTATCTATTTATTAGGTCCTTTTTTTGAAATCGATATTCAATAAATTAAATTAAATTCATTACCTTTAAGTTCTGCTACTGGAGGAGCATTAATATTTGGCGTCAGTATAACTGTGTAACCTTCCAACATCTTTCGATCTCTAGCCTTTTGCAGGCTGTCCTTTAAATTAAAATTAAATTTACTCTCTGCAGTCGGGTCATTAATAACATAATCTTCTAAGTCTTGAATATTTGATTTCTTAGCACTGTCCGTAATCCACTTTACGGAAAGTATTGGAATTCCTCGAGATACGGCGCAAAGGAATTTAAATGTTCTCCTCACTTTATCAGTGACTAGAATCGTACATTTGTTCACATCATCCGTCTCGTTTAGTCCTGAAAAATTTACAAATGCAAGTCAGCGAACTTGACAAACGAACTTGATGACTAGAAAGAAATAGAAATATGAATAGAAAGAAATAGAAATATGAATAGAAAGTAATAGAAATATGAATAAAAATAAATAAACGTATGAATGATAAAAAAGAAATGTAATAATAAAAACGGAGTAAAAAGAAACAATAGTAAGAATAAAAAATATTACCCAATTTTGTCAATTGCTTTTGGTAGTTATTAACAGGAATTCCGGTAAAAAGCACTTTATGCTTGAGAGGAGAACTCTGTCTGGATCGTTTAGCCCTCGACGAAGTTGAAGCACTTGAAGAATTCAAATCACTGTCTGCTTGTGAAAGAATCGAGGAACTTGCAGTTAAATTTTCCTGATTAAGAGATTGATTGGGAGTTTTTGTTTTTCTCCCACGAGTTTTCTTTGGTTCGGTTATGATTGTTTTCTGGAGTGAAATCGATGAAGCAGTTTCATTTAAAGTCTTCTCGCTAATAGAATTCGACGACGAGGCATTGGTAATTTCTTCAGCGTTCACCGTTTTCCTAACTCTTCCTCTCCTTGGATTCACTTTAACCAATTCCTTCGTCTTGCTTGAATTCAAAGAAATGCTTTCTGAATTTGTTTTCGAGCTTGATGCAACCGATGAATTCGGATCAGTTTTCATTGACTCGTCAACTTTGGAATTAATAAAAGATGTCGATGGTAAAGAAGTGGGAATTTTTCCCCTCCTGGAAATTCTAGGATTTACCACCGCTTCTTTCGAAGCATTTGTCGAATCATTCGTTGAAGATTCAGCAGTAGTTCTTTTGGAATTCGTTCTCTTTGCCGGTTGTTTTGCATTTTTTCTCCTTTCTTGTGAATCTTGAAGGTCCGAATCTTCGTGTATTGAACTTGAAGAATTGGTCACTTTGACTTTTGGGGAAATTGGTTTGATCCTTTTTCTTTTCGTATTATTCGAAGTCGAAATGTCTGCAGAATTTTCGTTTATTGAACTTGAAGAATTGGTAACTTCGACTTTTGGGGAAATTGGTTTGATACGTTTACTTCTCGACTTTTTCGTAATCGAAATGTCTTCAGAATCTTCGTTTATTGAACTTGAAGAATTGGTCACTTTGACTTTTGGGGAAATTGGTTTGATTCTTTTTCTTTTCGTATTATTCGAAGTCGAAATGTCTGCAGAATCTTCGTTTATTGAACTTGAAGAATTGGTAACTTCGACTTTTGGGGAAATTGGTTTGATACGTTTACTTCTCGACTTTTTCGTAATCGAAGTGTCTTCAGAATCATCAGCCATGGAAGTCGAGGAATTGATGATTTGATTTTTCGGCGAATTCGTTCTCTTCGTTCGTCGACTTCTTGGATTTTGCGGGACCTTTAAATTCTTTGTCGGAGCTGGAGAATCTTCGGCTATGGAACTTGAAGAAGTGTCTGGGGACGGATTAACAACAATTTTGGACCTAGTGGTGTTTGAAATTACACCTTCGGGAGAATTTTCATCCTGTTTGGCACGTTTATTCTTCACTGGAAGCAGTGTTTCATCGTGTTTTTCGTTATCACTTGTACGAAGTGCACGCTTTTTCAATGGCCTTTCAACTTGAATATTCAACTGTGACATCCTCGGGGAGTGATTGCCGACAACGTTAACCTGAAAATCAGATGATCTATGAATATTTATTCTCTCAAGACATACGCGCGCTCTTTTTAATTCTATCGCGCTCTTATTATTAACATAGACACTTTTCACTTCTAAAACCCGATTTGCCATTCGTTTAAGATCCTCAAAATCAGAATCTTCTGAATCATCATCGACGAGAATTGACAATTGCTTTTCCACTTCCTCGAGTTCATCTGTTTGTAAATTTGACAATTTTACTGGACTCTCGGTGAATTGCGAGGAAGTAGAAAGCTGTTTCTTTAAAGCTAATTGTCTCGCTAAATGTGAAAGGCCCTTGAAACTTGAATTTATTAATGAATTTAGAAATTCTCTCTTTGGCATAAATGGAACAAATTCATCGTCGCTTTCATCAAATGTTTCATTTCCGTTTGAAACGACTTTTAAAGATTTAAAATTAAATTTACCAACCTTAGGTGAACGTGTGGTTGACTCTCGCCCTCGTGATGTTGAAGGTTCGTATTGACTTGTTTCCAAAATGTTCTCCAACTGTTGCGTTAACATCTGATGTGGTTCCTCAATCACTTCAGATGCGCCTTCGAACATTTCGTTCAGATGTTCTTCAATTGTGTCATTCAATCTCACCGATCTTCTAGTTGGTGATTTCGCTTTCTTTGGACTTTTGGAAACAATTTTCTTCTCTTGGGATTTTTCAATATCGTCCATAGCCTGTGTGGCCGATGTTTCGTATTCTAAATTTTCGACACTTGCCAATCGAGAATCCATTTCGTAATTTTCCTGGGAAGATGTTGTCGTGGTCTCTTCCTGCTGAGGATCATCGGCTGATAACGGTAGGATAAATTTCCACGTTTTCTTCTTTTTCTCTTCCACATCTGATTTCTTGGGACTTGTGACTTTTTCCTCCGCGGGTTCATTATCATTTTTTAAACTTTTTTCGAGTCTCAAAGATTTTCTAGGACTCGTCTCTTTCTCAACTGTTTTGGAAATTTTTTGCTCACGTGTCGAAGATTGGGAGACGGGTTTTCTTTTCTGTTTTCCTAACGAAGTGTCGGTATCGTTTTTCATTTCCGTTTCCAGCTGTTTGCTCGACGAGGGAATTGGAGAATTTTTCTGAATATTTCTTTTCGATTTTGTTTCTTTAGAATCTTTTTTATTCTTGAATATCTCTTCGACTTCGGCGTCGGAAGTTTCGTGTAGTTTCGAATTTTCATTCTCTGACGTTTCGGAGAATTTTGACTCTGAATTGTCAGTTGATTTTAATTCGGTCTTTGTTTTCGATTTTGATGGTGAGGTTTTTTTACACTTTTGAATAAAGTTTTCGACTTTCTCGTGAATGACGGTTGATCTTCGAGAACGTCTCGGACTGAATCCAGTGAAATCAGAATCGTTGCTGGTGTTTTTCGAAGTATCTTGTTCTGCAACAACCGGCATTGCAAAAATGTCAGAATTCTTCGTTTTATTTTCTGAAATATTCGTCGTGTTGGTTTTTGATTCAGGGACAGGTTTTTTCTTTTTTGAAACTGTTGACGCTGAAGGCGAATCAATCGTTGATTGCTGAATTTTATTTCTTCTTTTCGTAGTTGGAGTTGCTTTTTTAGATTCTGTGGCTGTTTGCTTTTCCTTTTCTTTTTTTCTTTCTTTTTCATTTTCTTTCTCTTCTGATACCGAAGACGCTTCAATTTCTCGTTCTTTGGAATTTTCCGCTAATAATATTTTTGAATCGTCCAGTTTTGATGCATTTTCATTTCGAGTTTCTGCTGTACTCGAATTTTCAATTTCAGTTGTGTTCTCTAAAGTTTTAGTCTCTGGATTTTTCGTTGATTTTTCGTCTGTAAGACCCTCGAAAACTCCTTCCTCATCGGTGTCGGAATCATATTTTTCTGATTTGCGACCAATTTCCGTATTTGCCTCGACCTCAACCGATTTTTCAGCCAATTCTTTGGAATTCTCAAAAACTCCTTCCTCATCGGTGTCGGACTCATCTTTCTCTGATTTGCGACCAATTTCCGTATTTGCCTCGACCTCAACCGATTTTTCAGCCAATTCTTTGGAATTCTCAAAAACTCCTTCTTCATCGGTGTCGGAGTCATCTTTTTCTGATTTGCGACCAGTTTCCGTATTTGCCTCGACCTCAACCGATTTTTCAGCCAGTTCTTTGGAATTCTCGAAAACTCCTTCCTCATCAGTATCGGACTCATCTTTCTCTGATTTATCACACAATTGCGTATTCGCTTCGTGAATTTCTTCCTTTTTACCATCTTCTTTAGAATTCTCAAAAACTCCTTCCTCATCAGTATCGGACTCATCTTTTTCCGATTTATCACACAATTGCGTATTCGCCTCGTGAATTTCTTCCTTTTTACCATCTTTTTTAGAATTCTCGAAAATTCCTTCTTCATCAGTGTCAGAATTCTCCTTTCCTGATTGATAACCTTCTATAAATTGAGTAGCCGTCTCATCAATTCTAACACTTTTTGTTACTAATTTTTGCGTTGGACCCTCGTAATCAATTTCCTCTGCATCGAGAATTTTCTCCCTTTTGTCAGAAATTGAAAATAATTCCGTCTCGTCTTGATGGATATTGTCGGAAATTTTTTGCGTCTCTCCATCAAAATCAATTTCATTTGATTCAAAAGCAGACGAGTGTTTTTTCATTGAATTTCTTGTGTATGTCTTGAGGGCTGATTTCAATAGTTTTGGACCCGAAGAACTTGGAATTATTTGTGTTTTATCTTCGTGGATATTTGCGGATTTTCTCGAGAATACTTGAGTCTCGTTCTCGTGAATATTGTCGAGTCTTTCGGGTAGTTTTTGAGTCGGTCCCTCAAAGTCTATTTCGTCTGCTTCCAAACTTCTCTCATCTTCATTTCGTTCTTTTTCTTGATCTTCGGATTTTTTGTCAAATTTTCTTGTTGACGGACTCGGGAATACTTGTGTTTTACTTTCGTGGATGTTTTCTGATTTTCTGGAGAATACTTGAGTCGAGTCTTCGTAAATATTATCGTTTCTTTCGGGCATCTTTTGAGTCGGTCCGTCGAAGTCTATATCATCGTCATCTTCCAAATTTCTCGAATCTTCGTTTTGTTCGTCTAGATCTTTAGAAGTTTCGTGTAATTTTCTTGCTGCCGGACTCGAGAATGCTTGTGTTTTATCTTCGTGGATATTTGCGGATTTTGTTGAGAATACTTGAGTCACGTCCTCGTGAATATTGTCGAGTCTTTCTGGTAGTTTTTGAGTCGGTCCCTCAAAATCAGTCTCCTCTGTCTCAAAATTTCGCGAATCTTCCTTTCGATCCGCTTTCGATGTTCCAGGTAATTTTCTCGTCGATGGACTCAAGAATACTTGTGTTTTATCTTCATGAATTTTATTTTTTTCAAATACTTGAGTCGCATCCTCATGGAGATTACGAACTTTCTGCGGGAATTTTTGAGTTGGTCCCTCAAAATCAATGTCCTCTGATTCGAAAATCGCCGAATATTCTTCGTGTGATATTTTATTGACATCGGAAAATGCTTGTGTTTCATTTTCGTGGATATTGTCCGGTTTTGAAAATACTTGATTCGTAGTTTTCTGAATATTATCATCATGATCGGAAAGTTCTCTATTTGATTCAGTTGAAACTTCGGTTGCAATATTTGAAGTTAAATTCTTTGCTTCGTCAAGTTTCAGTAAATTTGATGGAATCACTTGAGTTATTTGCTCGTGAATTTTATCTGATTTTGTAGAAACTTTTTGCGTTGGTTCATTAAAAAGTCCCTCCTCATCGGTTTCGGAATCTTCATTGTCCTTTGATTTTGAACTCGCTTGCGTGATTGCCTCGTGAATGTTATCTAAATTTCCCTCGACCTTTTGCGTTGATCCTTCAAAAATTCCTTCCTCGTCCGTATCGGAGTCTTCCAATTTTGCTAAAGCTTTTGATTTCAATGGCACTCGGGTAGATGGACTCAAAAATGCTTGAGTCTTTACTTCATGAATATCATTTGATTTTGTAGAAAATACTTGAGTCGCATTATCATGTATATCATCGGCCTTATCGGGAATTTTTTTAACCGCCTCTTTAAAAACCTCTTTATCGGAATCTTTGACTCTCGACTGATTTGCAGACACATTTTTATCGATACTTCCATTTTCTTCTTTTTCGAAACTTTGCGTCACTTCAAGATGTATATTACTTGAATCTATGGAAATATTTTTGTTTTCAACTTTTGGTAATAGTTTTTTCTCAACTATTTGTGTTTGTTGTTTGAAAATATCATCTTCATCATCTGTGGCTAAAGTTTTTGAATGATTTTGAAATGATCTTGAAGTATTTTTATTTATTGAACTCGCAACTGGCTGAGTTTCCAGTTCGAAAATTTTATCTCTTCCGGAAATGTCATTCTCGTGATCATTATCTGAATCTGAATCGGATTCAGGCACAATATTCGGATTTTCGGAAGATTTAGAACATTTTTTTACAATAAATGCCTGGGTTGGTTCTTCTTCAATATTTTTAAACGAAGTTGTTGGAATATCGTTGCTCGAAACATGAGAAAACAAATCATGCTCTTCTGAATTTTGATGTTTTAAATTCTTGTGTGAAACTGCTTCATTAACTGAAGATATATTTACACTTAAATTTTTATGAAACTCTCCTTCATTTTCATCTAAATCATCCACAATTTTCGAAAACTCGTTGTGTAAATTTTTTGGCACGACAAATTTACTGGAACAAGGACTTGAAATCGCTTGGGCAGCTTGCGTTCCATAAACTACCGAAGAATCATCGTGGGTGCTATTCTGTACAAATGGATTCAGAATTCAATTTTTTTCGAGCATCTTAAAGAATCTTTCAATTATAGGGCTTAGTGTCAGTTATAGATAAGCAACACAATAAAAATAAAACATTTATTATAATAATTCTTTGTGCAAATAAACCATTAAATTAATTAAATATTGTAAAACACGAATATATTGATCTCTTTACAAGAGATTTGTAAAAAGCAATATGATATTCAAGAAGAAAAATTAAATACGAATTAAATAAAAATTAATAATCATTAAAGCAGAAGGAAAATTTTAAACATACCACAGCCGATTGCGGTGTACTCGCAACAATTTGATTTCTCCTTGCACTTACTGGAGTTTTTATGACATTGCCATCATAGCGAAAATGTCTAAAAACTGCTTCAATTTGACCAAATTTTATCGTTGATGCATTCATTAACATATACGCCTTATTTTCTAGATATTTTTCCTATAAAAGAATGATAGTATTTTTATTTGTTACAATTTTTTTTGCATTAATTTAAAAGCTTACCTTAAATTGATCGAAAGTTCCATTTAAGGATTTTAGATCCGTGACGAAACAACTTCGTTTTCTTCCTTCGATTTCCGCATGATGCTTTGACACTGACTGTGATAAAGAAAATTATATTATAGAAAATTTAATAAAAAATAAAAAATTGTTAATTTAATGGAATTTTTTGCAATTTAAATAATACTTACTGCATCTTTAATAATAATCTGATTCGAATTATGTCTGCCAATAGTATTTCTTCCAATATAAACTGGATATTCTTTATTCAATATTTTTAAAGTTCCGATCTGGAATTATGAGGAAATTTTAATTTTAAAAAACTGATATAATTTTAATAATTAGTAAAATTTGAATTTAAAAAAAAATGGTTTTCGTTAATTTAGAAAATAATTATCTTTTAGTGAATTTTGAATTTCCCAAAAATATTTGAATAGAATAAAACAGTCGTTCATTTGAACGTTCAAAACTAGAAAAATAAAATTATTCAAAAATAATTTTTGGAAGATTTGTCGGCAGTTGTATTTCATACTAAATTTTGTGGTTTTTTGTTGTAAAATTTTGATAAAATAGCGAAAAAGTAGCAGTTTTTTATAATAAGTGAAATAAGTGGTAAAAGTCGTATTTATAAAAATGGAAAAAAGTCGAAAGCCATCATTGCCGAAGCCTGGCAATTAAAATAATTAGTAATAGTAATAAATTAGTAATTATGTTAATATTATTAAAAAGTATCATGACCGTCAAAGATCGGTTTCACCGGTTTCATCTCGACAGCTTCCTTACTAAATATAGATTTTATTCTCCGTTCAAAGAAATTAGTTCGAATAAAGTAGAAAAATTGAGACAAGTAAAAAATTGTTAACAATGACATGTAAATAATTCATATTTCTTACCTGCTTTTTCTTGTCACCATCAGGAGTTTGAGTTTGTGACAATTCACTAAAGCTTTTGCTACTTTCGCAAAGTTGAGTAGCCGGAAAATCATCCATTTTAGTATAACCTAAAAAATCTAATCAATGTCGTTATAATAAATCCTTGTCACTTCAATAATTTGTTTTCACCACTCTTCTAACTAAAGACTTTATAAATAGTGAAAGTTTTAAATCACTTAAGTTTGTTTTTTTATCTATATAAATACTAAATTACAGGAATTTTCTATTTTTGTTTCCTTTGCTTTGTCAACAAATTGTTGGTAACTGCGATGCGAAACAAGGTTGGGAAGTTGCTCAATTGCCGCCAAATGTATTAAGTTCCGATCACATGTTCATATTGCGAGCAAAAGCAAATAAGGGTGCTGCCACAATCGTAAAAGTAAGGTAAATTACGTAAAGTGGTGCCAAAGTTTGGTTTACGCTACCCAACCGTAGACAACACACTTCCACACTTGGAAAAACGTGGTTGTGGTTTCGATCATTTGTTGCATTTTTTTTTTAAATAAAAAAATGTAAAAATGATCAAGTTTTACTTTCTTTTTAAGATAAACTAACTTTTAGTGATAATAGAAAGGACTTTTATTAATTTATTCAAATTGTCTTGGTTCAATACTCACAATCGTAGAGAGAAAAGTTATAACCTTCAAAATGGTTAAGGAATTGTATCGTGAAACTGACGTCGCCCGAAAGATGTAAGATTTTCTAGTATTCTTTTTATAAATTATTAGTGATTTTTGTATGTTATTTCAAATTTAATTTATAATTAAATTTACAAATTTGATTTATAATTTAATTTACAAATTTAATGTACAAAACATGGATGAGTTAATTCTTAGTAAAGTTACATTTCGTTGCAATTTAGATCGGAGGTTTCTTTCGGTGTCGACAGTCGACACAATATGGGAAAACAGGCTCACCTTCACGTCGTCGCCAAGAATTTATATTGTCAAGATGGTAATCGAACACCTGTCACTTACGGTGTTCTCGATAAAAGAATGGTAATTACAAATTTCAATCACTATTCGTCTTTTTTCTTTCAAGAGTGATTTAAAAATTGCTTTTTAATCTTCAGGGCACTTCGTCGAATTCAACTAATTGTGCGACTTGTAATAAAACACTGAATGAATGTATAGGTCATTTTGGATACATTGATCTTGAATTGCCTGTTTTTCATATCGGTTATTTTCGATCGATCATTGGAATCTTGCAGTCAATTTGTAAAGTAAGTAAATATTTATTTTTTTTGCACTTAAAACTAACATGAGAATTTTTACTAAAAATGCAAAAAAATTATGTTAACGATTTTACTAACGTTTTCTTTCTTTCTTTTCTTCTTTTTGCAGAAATGTTCAACTATAATGTTAACCAAAGATATTAAAAAGACTTATTTAAATCGTGTTCTAAATCCAAATTTAGATTATCTAAGTCGCAAAGCTTTAAGGAAACAGATTCTTGAGAAGGCGAAGAAAACCAGTATTTGCCCTTCGTGCGGTGAACAAAATGGAACTGTAAAGAAAGCCGGTTTATTGAAAATTGTTCATGAAAAGTTTAAGGGCAAAAAAAGTACTGACATAGTTCTACAGGAGAAATTAGCGGAATACAGAAATGCTGTCGAGGATAATAAGGAATTGGAAAGTATTTTACAAAGTGGACTCGTCAACGTTTTAAATCCATTAGAGGTAAAGATGTATAAAATCTAAAATTAATTAATTACTATAACTATCTAAACTTAAATTAATTATTAATTATTCTTATTTCATTTTCGAAAATCCCTCTTTTACTAAAATCTACTATTTATTGAGTGCAAAGCTCGTAATTGGAAAATTTCTCTTTTTCTTCGAAAGGTACAAAATTTATTTGAGCGCATTCCTGAGAACGACGTACCACTTCTTTTGATGAATCAAAATTACGCGCATCCGAAGGATCTGATATTAACCCGAATTCCAGTGCCACCGATTTGCATTCGTCCTGGAGTTGAATCTGACTTGAAGGCCGGAACAAATGAGGATAATCTCACAATGAAACTCAGTGAAATTGTTTTTATCAATGATATTATTCAGAAGCATCGAGTTAGCGGATCAAGAGTGCAAATGTACAATGAGGCATGGGAATTTTTACAATTGCACTGCGCTCTCTATATTAATAGCGAAGTCTCTGGAATTCCTCTTAATATGCAAGTAAGTTTCGTCTTTTCCATCTTATTTTATAATCTAATGGTAAATAACAAAAAGTCCTTGCCGACATACGAATTTAAATACAGCTCCTAAAAATCGAATTAATTAAACTAAACATCTATTTATTTTCCTTATCTTCTATTTATTTGATTTATTTCCCCTTCATTTTGTTTTAGCCGAAAAAATCAGGCAGAGGTTTAGTTCAACGTTTAAAGGGTAAACAGGGACGTTTCCGTGGTAATTTGTCTGGAAAACGAGTCGATTTTTCGAGCAGAACTGTCATTTCCCCAGATCCAAATCTTCGGATTGATCAAGTAATTATTCCTATTATTACAAAGAGTAAAAATTAAATTCTTATTACTTTAAATTTGAGAATTTATTTTTTTTATATAAAAGGTTGGAGTTCCAGTTCATGTGGCGAAAATTCTCACGTATCCGGAGAGAGTAAATAAAGCGAATATCGAACTAATGAGAAAATTGATTCAAAACGGTCCCGACGTTCATCCTGGTGCGAACTTTATCCAACATTCGAAAAGTAAAGTAAAAAAATATTTGCGATACGGTAATAAGCAGAAAATCGCCCAAGACCTTCAGGTAGGTAGCGAATTTTCTTATTCGCTTGGAATTTTTGAATTATAAAAAGTGGGGCTTTTTCCTCAAATATAATAAAAATTCAAAATTCATGCCTAAAGAAAAAAAAATGAAAATAGTTAGAAAGTAAATAGTTTTAGTAGTTTTCTATTCTTTTAGTACGGTGATATAATTGAACGTCATTTACGAGACGACGACGTAGTTCTCTTCAATCGACAACCATCTTTACATAAACTTTCGATAATGGCTCACAAGGCGAAAGTATTAGATCATCGGACATTTAGATTTAATGAATGTGTCTGTACTCCCTATAATGCGGATTTCGATGGCGATGAAATGAATTTACATTTGCCCCAAACCGAAGAAGCGAGAGCCGAAGCTCTTGTCCTAATGGGGGTAAATTACTAATTTTCAATATTATTTCACTCTCCTAAAAATTTTGATATTAAATAAATTTCTTTACTTTTAGAATAAATCAAATTTGGTAACTCCTCGAAATGGAGAATTAATCATTGCAGCGACGCAAGATTTTATAACCGGCGGTTATTTGCTGACGCAAAAGGACACTTTTTTGAATAAAACACAAGCTTATCAATTGGCTGGTTGCTTAGTGTCGGGACTTGATTCTGATTTAGAGATTACCTTGCCACGACCTGCTATTCTTAAGCCCCACGAAATGTGGACTGGAAAGCAAATATTCAGCTTAATCCTGAAACCTAATCAAAATAGCACTATCAAAGCAAATCTCAAGACGAAAGGAAGAGCCTACACTTGCAACGAGGAATTATGCATTAACGATTCTTGTGAGTGTTTTTAGCTTTTTATTTAAAATAGAGCTGCCGTCACTGATTGGGGAAAAAAATGAAAAAGCCGTCGTTAAAAATTGATAATAAACTTTAAAAAAGTTATCAAAGTAGCAACAATGTTTTAATTGTTTGGGAAAAAATATAACAGTAGAGACCTTACCTTAGTCTTTAATTTTCAGACGTAATAATTCGAAACTCTGAGCTTATTGCTGGATCGATGGACAAAACTATTATGGGTTCTGGATCGAAGCAAAATATCTTCTACGTTTTATTACGTGATTGGGGCGAGGATGCGGCAACTATTGCAATGTGGCGTTTATCGAGAATGGCGAGTCTTTTTCTAATGAACAGGGGCTTTTCGATTGGAATCGGCGACGTTTCACCTGGTCAGGGTTTATTGAAGGCAAAACACGAACTCCTACAAGCTGGGTATGTAAAAAGAGAATTGCAAAAAAAATGTTTTTAAATTATAACAGTTAAATGATAATTTTTCTAATAATAATAATAATTTAAATAATATTTGAATAATAATTTAATAATAATATTAATTGCTTTTCTAGTTATTCAAAATGTACCGAGTATATACATCAAATGGAGGAAGGACGTCTGGTGTGTCAACCAGGTTGTTCCGAAGAGGAATCCCTCGAAGCGATTATCCTGAAGGAACTCTCTGTGATTCGTGATCATGCCGGTAAAGCGTGTTTAAAAGAACTTCATCCCAGTAACAGTCCACTTGTCATGGCCCTCTCTGGCTCGAAGGGAAGTTTTATCAACATATCTCAAATGATAGGTAATAGAGGGAAATTTGTTTAATTTCTTTTTAATACTTAGTCAATCACAAGTTTAGAACTATCACAGAGATTTAATTTTGTAAAAATAAATTTTGTATTATAAAATTTTGTAGCATGCGTGGGACAGCAGGCCATTAGTGGAAAGCGTGTACCCGATGGATTCGAAGATCGTGCACTGCCTCATTTTGAGAAATTCTCCAAGACACCGGCAGCGAAAGGATTTGTGCAAAATTCCTTCTATTCAGGACTCACGCCGCCGGAATTTTTCTTTCACACCATGGGAGGCAGAGAAGGTCTCGTTGATACGGCGGTGAAAACTGCTGAAACTGGTTACATGCAAAGGCGATTGGTGAAGAGTTTAGAAGATCTGTGTTTACAGTATGATTTGACTGTGAGAAATTCTGTCGGCGATATCGTTCAATTTAAATACGGCGCCGATGGTCTCGATCCAACTTATATGGAAGGTAAGAGAACGCACTTTCCTTTCGTTAGAAAAGTTAACATTTATTTTTGCATTTCTTTGAGGGAGAGAATAAATTTTTTAGGTAAAGACTGTCCTGTGGATTATAAACGGGTTCTTGATCACGTGAGAGCAATGTCGCTCTATAGAGACGAAGAGCCACTCGAGCCGATACAAATTAAAAAAGCCGCCGAGGAACTGCTGAAAAATGAAGAATATTCCTGTCTCAGCGAAGAGTTTAAGGACGAGCTTAAGTAATTTTTATTCATTATTTATGTTCACAAATAATTCCATATTTATTCATTTCAATACAAATATTAAATATTTGCCAATTTGATTAAATTTAATTTAACTTTATAGTTAAGCTCGTTTATAAAAATAAATAATTTTCACAGGGAATTCATGACCTCAGTGGCGAAGAAAGTTGGTAAAATTCGATCGAATATGACAACAAAGACACCGGTGAAATTGGAACTCGAACGTTTGACTCTTTCGCAATTAGTCGAATTTATTCACACGTGCAAGGAGAAATACATGAGAGCAACTGTCGAGCCAGGAACGGCCGTTGGGGCATTAGCAGCGCAAAGTATTGGCGAACCAGGAACTCAAATGACATTGAAAACTTTCCATTTTGCCGGTGTTGCTTCTATGAATATCACTCAGGGTGTGCCTCGAATAAAGGAGATTATTAATGCAAATCCAAAAATTAGTACACCAATCATCACCGTCGCTTTGGTGAGAATTTTCAATCGTTTCTTTTCTAAATAAATTAACTATCGATATAATTAACCATCGATTCTTTTAATCTTTTGTTTTCTATTTTTTTTCAGGAAAATGATACTGATCCAGAGTTTGCAAGGAGAGTGAAGGGAAGAATAGAGAAGACAACATTAGGAGAAGTTTCTGAATATATCGAAGAAGTCTACCTGCCAGATGATTGTTTCCTCTTAATAAAACTCGATACGGATAGAATTAATTTACTAAAACTTGAAGTGGACGCAGAATCGATTCGATATTCGTAAGTTATTTCTTGCAGTAAATCGTAAAAAAACCAGTAGATTTAGTTTTAGTAATAGAATAGATTTTAGTAGATGAGTACAAAGCCTGCTATTTTTTAATCTTCCAAATTCTCTAAATTGAATGAAATATTCTTTTTCTTTCAGAATTTGCACGTCCAAGTTAAAAATCAACCCCAAATTGGTAAATGTTCAGGGAGATTCAATACTTACGGTGAATCCGTCTAAGCAGAAACATAGTCTGAGTGTTGCGTTAACGACTCTGAAGGAACAATTGGGCAATGTTGTTATAAAGGTAATAAATGGAAGATAAATTTCCGTTTCAATTTTTGTCTAATTTTGTAATTTACAGGGTCTTGCTTCCGTGAACCGGGCGGTCATTCACAATGACGACACAAGTGGACAAACGAAATATAAATTATTCGTCGAAGGCGATAACATGCGAGAAGTAATGGCAACACCCGGAATTCTCGGGAAGAAGACAACTTCAAATAATACTATTGAAGTTAGTTTTGCAATAATAAATTACAATTTAAGTCCTAATTGTTAACTAATTACTAATTATTATAAATATAACAATATTTATAATTATTTCTTGATTATTATTGTTGATTAAATCGAAATTTATTGCAGGTATTTCGAACATTGGGAATCGAGGCAGCGAGAGCGACAATTATGACTGAAATTAAATTGGTAATGGAAAATCATGGTATGAGTATCGATAGACGGCATCCCATGTTAGTTGCCGATTTAATGACAAGCCGAGGAGAAGTTCTTGGAATTACAAGACAAGGTTTAGCGAAAATGAAAGAGTCTGTTTTAAATTTAGCTTCGGTAATCACTACCTTCTTTTCTTTGAAATAAAATAACTTTTGAGCAAAATCGAAATAGTGTCCAATAAAAATATTTGCTTTTTAGTTTGAAAAAACGGCCGATCATTTATTCGATGCAGCGTATTATGGACAAAAGGATACGATTTGTGGTGTTTCAGAATCAATAATCATGGGAATTCAAGTTCCCGTTGGAACAGGAATTTTCAAACTTCTTCACAAATATCCTTTTCTAACTAATTTAATTTTAATTCAACTAGTAAGCAAGTTTAAATTTGTATTGAATTTATTTTCATTTTATTAATTATTAATTGAAAGATTTAATAATTAAATTTGAATTCGAATTGACATTTTCCTTAATAGAAAAATACAGCTAACAAGGACGAGCCGCAGAAACGAAGTCTGATTTTCGACGATCCTCAATTCCATGGAGAAAAGTCTTGAAGGGGGAATTTTTAATTTTTTGTTTGCACAAATTTATAAATATATAGGTTTAAGTTTGTCATTTTTAACTTGAAAAATGCGAACATAAAACATAATTTACTGTAGATACGAATTTGATGTTGAATTATGCATTTTTAAAAATACTTGTAAAGTAAATTTTTGTAAAAAAAATAGGAATAAATAGATGTTAAATTTGATTGATTACCAGACAGTATAAATTTTTATAATAATTATCTACTTCTATTTAGGTTTGGATTACTTTGAAAAAAGTAAATTTTGTTCCAGCTTGTCTCTTTTTTATTGATCAAACTTCGTTGCTTAGAAACGTTATCGAAATTTTACATATGTTTCACATTATTTTGACTTTCAGGCACTTTCAGGAGATGAAAAGCAAAAAAAAATGGAAAAGTAGAAGAAAATAAATTTTTTTTGTCAGGAAAATTTACACGAAACTGCAAATAGATACTAATTAAAATTAATTATATTTATTTTATTACATTTATGCACAATGGTGAGCGAACGGGAATTTTGGTCGGAAATTCGGAAAAATCTGCCAAAATATAAACAGAAGAAACCACGAGTCGTTCCTGCTTTCACAATTCAAGCAATGCAAGTGAGTTTGTATTTTAATTTTAAGAAATTCGTTAAAATTCGTCGGAGCAAATCCCTTTAAAAACAATAGTCAAGAGTCGAATGAGAACTATTTTTAATTTTTTAAAAATTCCTAATTTCAGGACAATACGATAGTAGCGAAACCGCCGAAAATTGGTGTTTACGATCCAAAACCACCGAAGACTTCAACATTCCGAAAATATTACGAGAGAGGAGCCTTTCCAATTGCCCTTGAAGACGACAGCAACGGACAGCGAATCAG
Organism: Leptopilina myrica (nomen nudum); assembly: GCA_032872475.1. Taxonomy (NCBI): domain Eukaryota; kingdom Metazoa; phylum Arthropoda; class Insecta; order Hymenoptera; family Figitidae; genus Leptopilina; species Leptopilina myrica (nomen nudum). The sequence continues at coordinate 44,696,138 of CM065461.1, forward strand.
TTGGAAGGTCAGAATAGAGGATTTGGATTTTCATTATTACCTTCCAATGTTTTTCGACGGTTTAACTGAGACTGAAGCTCCTTATAAATTTCTCGTCGAACAAGGAACAACCGAAATGCTTGAACATGGCGGTCCAAAAATTCTTCCAGTCGTACCACAACTTATTATTCCAATAAAAAGTAATTGATTAATCCAATTAATTATAATTTCATTATTTTTAATTGTTATTTTTTTATCTTTAATCATTTTTTTGGAATTTTTTCGAGAATGCACTGTAATTTCTCACCGCGAAGAGAAAACAGTCAAATAAAAAATTTGTCAATTGCAGAAGCACTGAACACGAAAATTCCTGAAATAATCTGCATGACAATGAGAGCAATTCAACGATTAGTTCGTTCCGGTGAATGCATAGGAGAATCTTTGGTGCCATATTTTCGTCAAATTCTCCCCATTCCTAATTTGCTCAAAGACAAAAATGGTAAATTGATTTATATTTTCAGTGAAAAGAAAAAAATTAGTAAAAAACATACTCGTTGTATTTTAATTCGTTTGTTTTAATTTAATTTTAATTCTTTTATTTATTTTAAAGTGAATCTTGGAGAAGGAATCGACTATTCTCAGCAACGAGGTGAAAATCCATCAGATCTAATTCAAGAAACGCTGGAAATCCTCGAAAGATACGGCGGTGAGGATGCATTTATAAATATCAAATATATGGTACCAACTTACGAATCATGCGTTATGAATTAAAAAAAAGTTGCATATACAAGAAAGAATTTTAAAAAAATCGAAGCAAGAAGAAATTGAAAATTTTCCGTGAGAGAAATAACTTTGATAATTATTTACATACTTTATAAATATAAATTTATTAAATAGAAAATCGAGAATTGCGCACATTAAAAATATTTTTTGAACTTACGCCATTTTTAAAAATATTCAATTAGTTTTTTCTAGACTTTTCCAGCGTCTTCTTTCAAAGTCACAGTTCTGTTAAAAACAACCTAGAAAATAATTTTTTCTTATTAATACACTTTACACTTTTTTTCTTATTAATAATAATAATAATAATAATAATAATTTTTAACTTTTTTTTAAGAACAAAAATGTGACGCGCTCCAAAGAAAGGCGCTAATAACGAAATTCTTTTTAAGATTTCCTAATTATTAATAATAAGGAAATTCAATTAATTATAAAAATTGCCACGCAATTAAAATTATTTTTTATATTCAATTAATAAATTTCTAAATAAAGTTATCAAATTGTTAAAAGTATTAAATTCCAATTGCGTAAAGTTAAAGTTGCTTCTTTGGAGAGCGTGAGAAATATGAATTTAAAAATTAAAAACAATTTGTGTCTTACTTTGTTAGGTTTAGAATTAAAGTCCACGCAGAAGAATCCAATTCTCTCAAATTGCATTTTGTCCAAAGGCTTCGAAACTTTCTCTAGAGACGAATCGATGTAGGCGACAACTTCCTTCTTACTATCATGATTTATATCACTAAGAAATCCATTTGGCACTTCATTCGTGTCTTCTGGATTTCTATGTTTAAATCTACAGAGAAGAAAAACTTTAATATTTTCACTTATTTGTTTTTTTTTCTTAATCGTTTTTTAAACAATCTTCTTTTAAATTTAAACAACAGTTTTCTTTTCAATACAAACTTGACAATTACTCACAATCGACTATAAAGATTGACGGAAGCGAGAGATGGTTTCGAAACCCAATGAATAAATGCCTTGGGTTTATTTTTCTCCGAAACTGGCTCCTGTTTGGCAATTATATTCGTAATCCTACCAGTTGAATCCTTTTCTACAGACTGTAAAGTAATAACAACGCCCGTGTGTTTTAAACCCACCGATTGCTTCGGTGTCAGTCTTCGAAATCCCTTTTCTTCATTCTGAAAATATTTTCAATATTTTTTATAGTTATTTTTCTTACTTTTCCGCTTATTTTGAATAATTATTTTATATTAATTAATATAAATAATTATAATATAATTAATTGATCATATACAAATAATATTGTTAATTGTATTTTAATTAATATACCGACCTCCTTAAAGTCGGAAGCTTCAATGTAAACAATTTCGTCGAAGGCAATATTGTGCTGTCCTTTTTCTGGCTCGTTGGGAAAGTCAGGAACGGAAATATTAATCGACGAATCGCCAGCGAAATTAGAAATGGTAATTTTCAATGGATCTAAAACAACCATGTGACGAGGTGCTGTGAGATTAAGAACATCCCTCACCGATGCTTCTAAAGCTTCGGGATCGACCGTGGCCTGAGCACCAGTCACTCCCATTTGAGCGCAAAAATTGTTTATCGCTTCCGCGGGGAATCCACGTCTTCTCAAGGCAGTTAAAGTAAAGAGTCTGAAAAATAGTAAATATTTAATACACTTAAACTTGAAAAAAAAACAATTCATTATTTCTAAAAAAAATCCACGCTAAATTCTTTTATTATTCAATTATCATTTGAAATTTTAACCGAAATTCATATTTAAATCAAATTTTTAACAGAAAATTCTCTGAGAATTCAAATATTTCAATACAAATATAATTTTTATGAATAATTGAATGATTTCTGATTTCTCTTTTTCTACTTTTTCCTAAACTGTGACAAGATTGAACATTAAACTTTTTGCTGTTTTAATTTTTTTTTTGAAAATATGTATTTTTTCTTCACCTAGGATCATCCCAATCGGAAACGATTCCCTCGTCGATAAGTTTAGCAATTTTCCTCTTCGACACAACAGTGTAACTAACATTGAGTCTTCCATATTCCCATTGAACGGGACAATAAATATCTAGAGCATTACACAACCAATAGTACGATGATCTCCTCGATTGAAATTCTTTCGTACAAAGCGAGTGAGTAATATTTTCAATACTGTCACACAAGCAATGAGTGAAATCATAAGTCGGATAAATACACCACTGATCGCCAGTTCTGTGATGCGCGGTGTATTTTATTCTATAAGCAACTGGATCCTGCTTTCCCTCCTCAAGCGTCACTTTCATTCTGAGAGTCGCTTCGCCTTCTTCCATTAGACCCTCTTTCATATCCTAATAAATAGACACAATTAATATTTCAACTTCCAAACGATATCAGGATTGCCACAAATAATTAATTTTATTTTTCCCTGATTTCCAGACAAAACGATTTAATCTTAACGAACAGAATTGATTTTAATAATTTTCAATTTTAGTCACCTGGAATAATTTGAGACTTTCTTCAATTGGTCTTTCACGCCATGGACTCGGCGGTGGATTGAAACCTTTCATTTGATCGCTGGTTTGATGACAAACGTAGGCCAAACCTTTTTCGATAAGTTTCACTGCCCATTCGTAGAGTTGTTGGAAATTATCGGAAGAGTGCGTTATCTTATTTGGTTTATAACCCAACCATTCGACCATATCTCGAATTCCAACGAAGAATTTTTCCTCCTCTTTCTCCGGATTTGTATCATCATAACGTAAGTTGCAAGTACCATCGTATGCAGCTGCATAACTGTGAAAAGAAAAATCTTTAGCTAAAAATTTCAAGACTTTCCCATAAAGAATTTGTAAAATACACTTTTTTGCTTTTCAGTACGTACCCAAAATTAATATTAATCGCTTTAGCGTGTCCAATATGTAAAATACCATTTGGTTCAGGTGGAAATCTGGTTATTACTTTTCCCCCCGTGATACGAAGATGTTCCTTCAATAATTTATGAGTATTGGGAGTAACCACGTAACCTTCGGTTTTGTAATTTTCCCCAGTCTTGTGAAAATTAACTTTCGTTTTCATCAATTCACTTATTGTTTGCGCGCCAATTTTCTCCTTCCCAGTTTCATTTTCCTTCTCCGTTTTCTTCTTGGCCTCTTTCTCCGGTGCTTTTTGTTTATTTTTCCCCTCCTTCGGCAGTGGAGCCAAATCAGCGGCCGTTTTTTCACCCAATAATTGCAATAATTGTGAATCAAATTCACTTTTCACTAGTTTTCCATCGGCCCATTTTAAATCGTTGCGCACTTTTTGCATTAAAGGCCCGGCATTAAAGCGATACCTCTTTTCCACAATCTCATCCTTGTGCTTTGCAATTATTGCCTCAACGACATTTTTAATTTGTTCTGCAGTCACTGCAATGCCAACACCGCACGCTTCCTCAAAAGCTTTAATATCAATTGCTTCCTTAATATTGCTTAGAAAATAATTTAAAGCAGCGTCGACTCTTTGAACTGTATCCAATTTTTTATTTACTATCGATTCAGCAATAAATGGCACTTTATCTATTATTTGGGCTTTTACTTTTGTCGCCAAGTGATAGAGTAATGTTCCATTCTCGCTGTTAACAGTTCCGTGCTTCGCAGCCTGAAAATTGTTTGTTTACTTAAAAAATGAATTAAACTTCTATTGTTTGTTAGGAAAGGTTAATTTCTATAGAGAGAATTGTTCTTCTGTAATAATTGCACTACAGTAATGTTAAAAATATAATTATTATATCTTTGAAAAAAACATGACGAAATGTTAACATATTTTATTGGTTATGCCTACCTCGGTGATGGAAAATTTTAAATGTTTGGTAACTTGGGCATTTTTTAGCGTCTCTATTGCTTTCTGTTCACTCAAGCCAATTGTTTGGAAAAGTTTTATATCCTCAATATCTGCTGTCATATTTGAATTGAAAATAAATTCAAAGAGCAAAAATTAAGTGCACTTTAAAAAACGTGTGCACAGAAATTGGAGTAAAATTAGTAACAGATGATGAAGTGAATGTAAATGTCACCGCAACACCACGTTGCATCGGCAGTTTTCTTCAAAATTACGTCATTAATTAAACTATGTAAAAAAAATAATAGGTCGTTTCTGAGTTTCACGTTAGTTCGAAAAATTGCCACCAAAGTGGAGCGCTGAGATCGGAAAGTAACTATCGATTCGGTTGATTCGATAGTCGACGCGACTAACTTCATGGCATTCGCCCATTGCTGCATTGAACAGGTTGAAACTTGATTCATCGTCTGTTTGTTCTACACAAAAAAGTGAGTAATCCTCCTTCATTATCAAAAAAAGCGCTTGAAAATAGTCAACTATTAAAAGAAACTAATCATTTAAGTATGATTTTCGACATAAAAACTTTGAATTATCAATTAAAATTCCTATAAATTCAGTTTTCTTGTCGGCGTCATTTTGCGTTGTGCTTCGTTTATACGCTATTTATTCCAGAAGGTAATAATTAAAATTTTTATTTTTCTTCGTTTACACTTTTACAGGTGAATATCAGCAACAACAATTAAATTTTCTCCCAAAAATCCATAAACAAGTAATGCAAAAATTTTCCTTCCCTCTTCATCCCCTCCACTTACTGTTCAAAGCGAGGGAATCCCGGGAGAGAAGACGCCGCGCCGCCATTTTGTTTCCGAGTAAGTGTGAATGTGTATCTCCTAATTTTATACATTTCTCATCATTTTGTCAATGTGTTTTTCTAAATATTACGCTAAGATACTATTCGAAAAAAGATATAAGTGAGTAAATTTATACTGATTAATATATTCCCGGCGATTATAAAATTGTTCTTTGTCTAAAATTTATTCTCGTGTTCAATAAGCGGATTCGTCATTCGCTTTTCGAATCATGAAAATTCCTCGGGGAAAGACTCGCGCGACTCGCATTTCGTTTCATAATAAAATAAATAACAAATGAAAATATAATTGTTTTAAAATTCCAATGAAATATTTTTCTCAATAAGTTCAAATGGACGTAACAAATAGAAAAAACAATGTTTTGGATTCTGGAAGTAGAAAAATAATCAAACTAGAAGTTCTATTGCAAATAATTTAGTTTTCGCTTTGAACGCAGGTCAAATTGCAATTTGAACAAAAATGATAAAATCGCAAGTTGTCAACGGAATCGGAAAACGATTTGACATAACCTAAAATTTAACTCAAGTGTTTTTTGTGTCTTCGAACATTTGTCAATTATTTCAAACAGTTCAACTTGCGTATTCGGATAAAAATGATAAAAATAAGATGAAAACAAATTTGTTAGATAACATAACCTAAAAATCGAACTCGAGTAAACTTGTTTTTACATTTTTTTGTTGTTGATGTAAACAATTTTTTTAGACGGTTCGAAAACATTTTGAGGAATATAAGAGGAAATAATTTTCTAAATTCAAAAACGATCGATGGTTCAGATGCAATATTGCCATTATTTTCACGCACGGAAATACGAATTCGTGATCATCGGTGAGTCTATTTTTTCTTACTGCGGATATTGCCAAGTAAATTATTATTATTATAAATGCGGGGAAATAAGTAATAATTTCTCTCATCTTTTTTATTAATCTTTTATTTTCTCCACAAGAAAATATTTAATATTTCTATAACAAACATTTTGCCTTTGTATTGTATATATTATTTTATATTTATATAATCTTTACTTTGCATTGCATGTACAATTAAAAAAATATATATATAAATACAGAAACACATAAAAATAACAGTTTTAAATAATTTTGCTATTTGTTTTTTGAAAATTAAAATTAAAATAGAAAAAACAAGAAAAATAAATAAATTATGATATAGGTAAAAGGAAAATTACAAAAAGTATTTAAAAAAAATTAAAGTTAATCTATAAATAAAATAAAAATAAAGTATTATTAAGCGTAATTTGTAAATAATTTGTGTATTTCTATACATTTGACATTAGTGTCGTCACTAATATATCAATTTCTTTTTTTTTTTTTATTATATAGCAATCACACATTTTTTAATTATAATCTCTAACTATTTCGCATACAGCACACTGATAATGCAACAAGCATTGAACACTTCTCTTTATCGAGATAATGTATATTATTTTTCTCGAGAAAAACAAAATAAAAATTTCCTTGTTTATGAATTTATGAAGCACATAGGTATATATTTCAGATGCCTTTTTTTCAAATATATATTATATTTTTTTCATTAACTATTTTTTATATATTTTGTGTGTGTGTTTTTTTATATATATATAATTTTTTTTTACAAATCACAAAATTATTATTTTGAAAATGATTTTTACATTTAAAGGAAAAATTCTTTTATAATTATCAACTATCTTTATAATTTATTGACAATTTTTTTTTTCGTATAAAAAGGGTTAAATAATAAAATGACTTATTAATCACTTGACATTATCTGTCGTTAATTAGAGAATGATTTTTTATCTTTCTTTTTTGTGATATTTTTCTTCATTACTTTAATGTAATAATTATTTTTACATTTTTCTCTTAGTTTTAAATTACGAAAAGAAAAATCGCAAAAATGAAAAATAGTTTTCTTTTGAATAATCAGTACCTTTTTTTGTACCACTGTTTTTTTTTCTTTTTTTTTTTAATTTTACCACACGGAGGGAGAATTTAATTTTGTGAAAGTATTTTGTATATATTGGGGAAAAGGTGTGAGAAAGGAAAATTTTTGTATAAAAAATACTCAAGTTTTAAAGAAAAACTGTTTTAGTAAAGTTATGAGTGTAATTAAGGAATTTAAAAAAAAAATGAGTCAGATTTAATTTTTCGATAGCCACTTTTTTGAAATTAATTATGGAATACGAAGCTTGTAATTAATATTCTTGTTATTTGATACAATTATACTAAATTTCACATGTTTTTTAAATATTAGTATTTTTTATAAAATATATTTCGCACTTTTTTCCCATTTTAAAAAATACTTTTACAAAAAATATATTCTCTCTCTGTGTATATTATAAATATTATATAAGTTGAATTATTGAAATCAATGTTGGATTGTCTTTAAGAAAATTAACGTTTTTTTGACAATTAATTACAATTATTAATTTAATTTTTAATAATTAATTACAAAATTAATTTTTACAAGTAAATTTTTGCAATTTTTTTTTTAATTTTCTGTTAGACTTTCCATTATAGAAACTTACACTATTTCATCGATTCAACTTTTATATATATATGACAACATTATTACACTGATAACATCTATACATTTAACCAGTTAATCTTTTTGTCTTTTTTTTTAAACTTTATTAGAGTCTCTTTTATAATTAAACCCCTTCTAATTTTTTTCTATTTTTAAAGACACAAGATTTTCGTAGATCCTCACAAAAACAAAATACAGTACTATTTTTCTAATTTTTTTATTGGGTTATAGGTGATTTTTTTTTTTTTTTGGTTTTTACTCTGTTCGTTAAAATTTCATTGCAAAAAGATAAATATATCACAATTTTCGAAAATTGATATTGTAATTATTAAAATACAATTTCTTTAATATTGATTATCGTTTCAATTAAGATTATATTAAATAAAATTTAAAATTACATAATTTAAAAAAAAAATTATAAATAAGAATTAAATTTACAGAAATTGAGAAAATAATAAAAATACACAATTTGGATGGTTTTTTATGTGTGTAAAATAGGAAAAATAATTGTCTAATTAAAATGATAATTTGCATTCACTTGTTGACCTGTCACAACCAGTGAGTATCTTTCATACATCCAAATTTGTATTATGATCTTGATTTAGTTAAGTACATAATTGAAAATTAACAATAATTTGATGACCTAGTTTTTTTCATTAGAACCGACTTAGTAAGTTTTTTTTTATTTATTTTGAAAATACTTTCGCTTCATTTTTATTTTCTATATAAATGTTATTATTAATTGATATTTTATAAAATTATGGAATCTAACAATCGGAAAAATAAATCTCTGATTTTTGTAATTTTTGGGGAAATGAAAATTTATTTCATTCGAATAACCGATTAGTTTGTCTATATCAAATAAATATTTATACTTGAATCAAGTAAATTGTATTTGTCTCAATGATTGCAGTATATTTGAAGCGAATACCGTTTAATTGACTTGTATAAATTATTTGATCAAAAATTATTTGATTCAAAATTTATTTAATCAAAAATTATTTGATTCAAAATTTATTCGATCGAAATTATGATTCAAAATTTGACTCAAAATTTACTACCTAGGGAAAAAAATTATTTGATAATAGACAAGTAGTCGTTTACTTGAATAAAACAAATTTTTTTCCAGTGTATAATAAAGAAATCATTTAGATACAATAGATATATTCTACACATCTTTTTTTTTATAATATTTTGAAACATTCGATTATTAAAATATTTAATGTGAAACAGTTTCTTTTTAATACACATTGCATTTTTGAAATTACTTTACAGTATTCTTTTCAAATATATATATATATATATTTATATATATATATATATTTATATTTATATTTATTTCTTTTAATGTTCCTAAAGTTTCGAACGTTCAAATGAAGGCCAATATTTTTTTTACTTTTAATTTGTATTTTATTTAGAAAAAAAATTATTTTTAAGCTTAAAATAAATTAATTCTAAAGTAAATATTTTTTAATTTATATAGGTAATAATATTTGTTTAATTTTCATTTTTTAATTTTTATTTTAATTTTCACTGAAGGTGAAAAAAAATTTCCTTCATTTGAACGTTCGAATTTTTAACTTCATTTCTTTTAAATAAATAGATCGTCTCTTATTGTCTATGAAATATTGACTGAAATGATAATTTTTCAGAGGATTTGCGAATGTCGAATGTTAAAAAAAAGGATAGATACTTTTGTTCTTTTATTTTTTAATTAAATTTTTTCTTTAAATAACAATTTTTTTTTAATTTATATAAATAGCGTTTTTTTATTTTGCAATTCGATGCGGGTCGCATATTTTTCGTTTCTGAAATCGATCCTCTTTTTTTTTTTTTAACAAGACTCACGCCAATCCAGTTAAAATCGTCTGCATGTGCTCACAGATATGCATATATTGTTGTTTGTTTGTATGTTTTTTTTAAATTTAATTTATTTATATTATTTGTAACAGTTAATCGAAAAATTTTCTTCATCGATGAAATTTGAACTTGAAAATTTGAGAGTGATGGACTTTCTTGAATTTAACAAGATTTTTTAGAATTCAGTTTGTGGTCTTTTCGCTAACCAGGTCACGATTTCAGGTATTTCGTGAACACGTTGTTTTAATGAGCGAAGGGCCGGATAATTCTCTAGGGCGTTGCTTCCAAAAATTTGCTCAAAATTTTCCAATGCTACTGCGAATACAAAATCTGCCCATGTTGTCTATAAAATAGATGATTGTTAATTAATAATGAAAAGATATTCGAAAATTAATTTTAATGTAAGAATAATATTATTTGAAAATTTTTTGAGTGAATATCGTTTGAAAATTGAGTTTAATAATTATAAAAAAATTATTATAATTATTATTACTATTATTATTATTTTTATTATTTTTATTATTATTATTATTATTATTATTATTGTGATTGTTATTCGTACATTTGAGCCAACAGCGTAGCCATCATTTTCAGCAATTGTTTGCTCGAATTTATTCAAATAAAATGGAATCGTTTCCTTCATTAGCTTTATTTTTTTATCTTCTTTTTTAAACGGATCTTCCTCTGTTCTGTATTGAAATAATTCTGAAAGTAAAATTGCATCAAGTTGCTCATTAATTTAAATTAGTAAACATTTTTTTGTTTTAATTCAAATTTAGGTATAGGGAAAAATTTATTTGAATAAAGAAGAAATTTAGTTTTTGAATTCTTTTAAGTAATAAATAATATGAAAAGTGAATATTTATATATGGGGATAAAAAAAAGAGAAAAAAAATGATATTTTCTCATATACATACCATGTTTAAGATCCCCGAGGGTGTCAACAAGAACATCGCATAACATAGCTTCCCACTCGTCTTTTCCATTAAGACCGTGTTTACGTGCCAAATAACGGGCAACGGCATTGCTTTGAGCTATCAATTTTCCGTCAATTTGTAATACTGGTAGCATTCCATAAGGCATTGCTAAATTCAATTCGGAATTAAAATTATCAAATCAAAATTCGCTCGTTTTGGAAAAAAACACAATTTTTTTTATTAACAAATCTTACACACTTGTATTTAATTTTTTAAAAAACTTTTTAGTATAATTTGAATTAGTTATTTCATTCTTTTGAAGTTATTTATATATATATATATATGAAAAGATTGTACGCACTTCTTTTAATTTCCGGCCAGCGTTCTTTTGGAATTCGTTCATCGATATAATCGATGCCAGCGTAGGCGAAAATATAACGAATATGTTCTGC